>VZRS01008365.1:0-111431 GCA_013398055.1 Ifrita kowaldi
TGCCGGTGCCGGGTCGCTGTGCGGGTCCAGTGCCATGTCCATGTTCGGGTCCGGTGCCGTGTTGGTCCTGTGCCGGTGCCGGGTCGCTGTGCGAGGCTGCTCCCATGTCCGTGTCCGGGTCCTGTGCCGGTCCCGGGCCGCTGTGCGGGGCTGCTCCCATGTCCGTGTCCGGGTCCTGTGCCGGTGCCGTGTTTCTGTGCTGCAGACTTAGCGGCTTTGTCTGCTTTTGCAGGGTTCCGTTCCGCAGTGATCAGCAGCTGAAGCCATGGCCACTGCCAGCGGGGATCCCGGGCTCTCCAAGCTGCAGTTTGCTCCCTTCAGCAGTGCCTTGGATGCGGGGTTCTGGCACGAACTGACCCAGAAGAAGCTCAATGAGTACCGGCTGGATGAGACCCCCAAGGTCATCAAGGGCTACTACTACAATGGTGAGTAGAGACTGAGCAGCTTTTGAGTTCAGGGTTCTCCGGACACTCCTCTAAATATCTAACATGTTTCATGTTTTGCTGAAACATTAGAAAACATGAAAAATGAATGTTTTCATTCGTGAAAAGTGACGTTTGAATGTTTCAGTGGGTAACTTACGTCAACAAAAACAAGGGGAAATAACCTGTATATTTCAGTTTCAAAGAAGCTTTGTTGCTGCTTTTTGTCCAGGTGATCCTTTGGGTTTGCCAGCTCGCTTGACACTGGAATTTAGTGCCTTTGATATGTAAGTACGTGCTGTGGTTTACCTTCCTTTGCATAAGATTGATATATTAGTTAGACAAACTCTGCATGAGAATAGATACACATTTTCATGAACTTTGTAACAGTGGAGAGGCTGCTTTGAGTCCCCAGTCTCCTTCTGTCTGAAGTACTGTATTCATCTGAGGGCTGAATTTAAAATATTCTTAATTCTCAAATTCACTCTCTATCTGCATGTACGTTTATATAAAATACAATGTTTTCCTATTTCCTCAGCTTTTTGTATTAGGGAGGCTTTTTTAGTCATCTGTCTCCTTCCCTTGTAGCTTTGATTAGGATTTCAAATAGTTTTTGCAGTCCCTGGTTGTTACATTGTAGTCTCTTCCCAAGTATCTAACTGTTATGACTGGAAAAATACCAGTTTTTGAGAACAGTGTTACAGGAGGCAATGAAGTCTATCAGGTCTGTAAATTAAGGGAATATTGTAGGGTTTTTACCTGATTTATCTCAAAAATAAAACACTGTTTGGAAACAGCAGCTTCTCCAGCTGATGATGTCACAAACTATAGAAGCTGCTCAATCTTTTGTCCAGTTTGGGTTTTCTTTGGGATGTGTTTTAAACACCAAATTTTAACTAAATCTTTATGTGAATACAACACTGACATCTAAGTTCAGCCTAAATTAGTTTTTCTCACGGAAAATCCCATTTGTCACAGGTAGCTTATATCTGAACAGCATTTAAAATCTTCAATCCATGATGTAGTGTCACCTTGCTTGGAGAAAATAGAGGTGCCTGATGTATTTTTGAAGTGATGGAGATGTGTGTTGGCACTGGTTATTGTTCCATCAATCCATAAAGATGCTTTCATTAGAGGTGGTGTTAATTTTGTTGCTGTGCCTCATCGTTTGACAATTCCAGGGCAAGGTTACACCACGAGGTAGATGCTGCTGCTGATGATTCTGTTAAAGGTGTTGGTATCCAATTCCCAGAGTTTTCCTTCTTTTTTTTCAGGAATGCTTCAATACCAGCACACTGCTGTCCTGCTTTTGGAACGTTGTATAACACCAACACTTTTGAGACTTTCAAATCCTGTGATAAGAAATCACTTCTGGACAAAGAAGCAAATGAGGTAAGATTTAAAATCAAATCACAGAGTGTTTCCAAATCATTTCTACCAGTTGAAGTGCTTCACTCTGCCCCAAATATGGGAGATACTCCAGTCCTGAGTAACCTCAGGATTTAGCTTATTCTGGAAAGAAGAGTTTGGTGTTTGCTTTTTGCTGTTCCCTACAAGAGTAGAACCAAATAATAACCAATAATAACTAATGATACTTGGAGAACTGCATCACATTTTAAGCTAAACAATGCTCTTGGAGCTGCCAGGGACTTGAATTCTGTAGAGCACATCTTTACAATTTGTCTTGACACCCAGAAACCAGCAGTGCCTGGTTTAAACTTCAGATTACTGCAGCATATCTGTGTGACAGAGAGATGGGGAAGCTCCACAGCAGCAAGAAAACTGAGATAAAGCAAGACAGAGGTGGGTCAGGGGGGCTGGTCTGCCTGCACTGTAACCAGGTAATTTACTGTCATGGCCTGGGGAGAGGTGAAAGTCAAATTTAAGATGCTTTACTTTGACCAGTCCTTGATCACTTTAATTAATTGCCTTGAGTAACAAAGTTTTCATGCATATCTTCACTCAAAACTGGGCATTTTTGGTATTCCTGTGGCCTCCTAATTCCCTGTGTCTGACCTTCAAAATTCTTTTAGCACAGGTAATACTCTGGATAAATTCAGCTAGAAAAGATAACAGTGAGTGATTTTTCCATGCTCTGAAGGTAGCTGGAAGAATTACAGATTTTTGCAGCTGTTCTGATGTTCTCTTGATGTTTCTCTGCCCTTTCTCTTCCTTCCTGTCCCCACAATCCCTGGCAGATCTGGGAATCAATCAAATCTGGAGCTGCTCTGGAGAACCCGATGCTCTTGAACAGGTTCCTGCTGCTGACATTTGCAGTGAGTAGAGAGAATTTGTGTCTCCTGCTCAGAGCTTTGTAGTGGAAATGGTGAAGTGCTTTCTTTTTAGGAGAAATGCTGTGTTAATCCATTTTTGTGTTATTTTCTACCCATGTATAAGATTACCTGGTGGCCTTACAGATATCAGTAAAAGCAGAGCAGCTGTTTCATGTTTGACAAATTGAAAGTTTTACTAAATGCTCCAGCTAACAAAAACTGAAGGATTGTACACACATTGTCTGTTTAAATCTTAAATCAAAACACATACAAAGAAGGGAGTTCTTTTAGTATTTTCATGATCTTCTAAAATCATTGTGAGGTAAAGATTCCTGTGGTTCCTATGGTTAGAACCATAAACCATTCATTCTAATTAGCATTATATCATTTACTTTGGTATGTCTCTTTATTATCTAATTTTACAACTTTTTTTTCCCCTAGGATTTGAAGAGATATCATTTCTATTACTGGTTTTGCTACCCTGCCCTCTGCTTCCCTGATGGAATTCATATAACTCAGAAACCTGTGTGTCTTGGGGACAGGTTCTCACCAAATCAGGTATTCAAAACACTAACTATTGTGAAGTCTGTAATACTAACAACTTTTGTGAGCTGTAAAACTCAATATTTTGTGTTACCACACACTGAGTTAAGTCGAGACTCTTAATTTCTTGTAAAATCTTCACTTTTTTTCATTTCCATGTGGGTTTTTTGTTTACCTTTTGTTCCATGGTTGTTTAAATTGTCTCAGTTTAGATGCAGATATGGCAAACAGTTCTTGAAGAGGTGGTTGTGTTAAGCTATATTTTATATCTTTATTTTTGATATGTATTAAGCTATACATAAAAATTAAAATGAGTGAATATATAGCTGTGGTTTTGAAACTCATTTAAAAGAAACCTTTATAAAGGGGCATCCCCTGAGTGAGCCAGCTCATTAAAAGTACAAAATTATTAATGAAATGCGTGACTGGACAAGAAAAAGAAGTTAATTTATTTTTTTTTAGGAGAAAAGTGAAACAATTTTTAGTTTCTTTCATGTTACACTGCAGAGTTGTTAGAACTGCTGGTTCAGCTGTCTTTCCTCTTCCAGATTCAAGGCCTGCAGGAAGCATACGATGACCTCTGCCAGCAGGAGGGGGTGACAGCCCTGCCTTATTTCTTAATCAAGTACCATGACAATTCTGTCATGATATCCCTGCTGAAAAAGTGGGATGGCTTCTTTCAAGACCAAGGAGGAAAGGTAATGAGAGTTTCATAGAGTTTTATAAACTATAAATGTTTAATTTGGGAATGGTTTGAAGCCCTAATACTGAGCTGGGCATTGAGGGTGGCTGTAAAGTGATTTTTATGCTGTTTTCCCTTTGGTTTCTTGTCTTGCTGGCCTGTGCCCTTTCAGTTTTTGGTCACCCCAAAATCAATGCAGGGTTTTGGTTTGGGAGCAAGGCTTCAGCTGATGGGCTGCCCTCATAATTGTGTTTTTAAGGTAATGAAGGGGCATTACTGCAGTGAGCATCCAGTGTCCCTAAAGAGGCCAAACTGAATAAATCTCAGAGCTGTGGCAAGAAGAATAAAATCTGCTGTGACCATATAAATATTTATAAATATGCAAAATGCATGTATAGGCCTTCCCTGCCCAGAGTTTTTATTTAAAAATGCCAGCTAACATTTGCTGTGAACTGAACATGGCTGTGGATGGATGGCTTCTCATGTGGAACAATTTTATTTGCAGGTGACAGTTGGAGTTTATGATCCTTGTAATTTATCCCAGTACCCAGGATGGCCTCTGAGAAACTTCCTGATCCTGGCAGCCCACAAATGGTATCTATTTAATTCTTTCCCACAAAGATGACTTATTGGTTGATATCAAATGAGATATTTTTCTCCCCATGGCATTTCACTCATATCATCCACCTAAGATTTTGCTTTTTGCCTTGGCATTACCCACTTTGAGTGATTCTGATTTTGTGCATTATTCTGCTTTTTCACTTCTGTCAGTCACAAATTCCTATTAATCCTAATCCTCCCGTGGATGCATGTACCTGGAAATGCCTGCTTCACACCCTGCCAATACTCAAATCTTGTTTAAAATATTCTGTGAATTTATATAATTAATTAGTGTCAAGTAATAGCAGAGTTACATTTTAAAAATCAGATATTCTTCAGTTTTCTTCTTGTACCATCTAGAATTTTTTTGTTGGGCAGAGGATGGGAAGGCAAGACACAGTTTTACACTCTGGTTTTTGGAAAAAAGATCTTAAAAGTAACAAATAAATTGAGGTTGCTGTAACAATACTTGAGTTGCACTTTTGTAGTTTTGAGTGTTACATTTTATTCCAGAGCTCTAAGGAAGGAAAACAAGTGCTGGGTTGGTTGAACTGTACAAGGAGCTGTAAATGCCCAGAGAGCTTCACACAGTCCTGCCATTCAGAGGGGTTTAGGCACTAAACTCTCATTTTTGGGAGGTTTGAATCCTAGGGAGTAAAAATTACATGTATTGAGAACTCAGAGGATCTTGGTGCTGCAGCAAAGTCCAGCGTGTGAGCTGATGTGTGCTCTGGTGCTTTTGTGCTTTTTGTTCCTCTGAACCTGCAGTTGGTCCAGTGCAGGATAAATGCAGGGCCAGGCTGCCAGGGGCATTGCTTTGGAGCTGCTTCACACCAAACCTGGCATTTTCTTACCCTCAAGGAGTTGTTTCTCTTTCTATGCCTGACACAGACAGCAGTGTTCAGTACCAAGGCAAAAAACCTCATTCAGAACCTGCAAAGGGCTAACCCATGTGAAATGGTGTTTGAAAGAAATCCCTTTTCTATCAAAGAAGTTGCATGTCTGTCTCTATTTATCCTTTTTTTTAATGGCAGGGGCAATGTTCTCCAGAGGGTTGAAGTGCTTTGCTTCAGAGACAGGACCATGCAAGGGGTGAGAGACATCACACACAGCATCATCTTTGAAATCAAACTGCCAGAGAGACCCCTGGGCCCAGGTAATCCATTAAAAACATTATTTCCCTTTTTTATCTCCTTCCTTAATCACTGCAGACATGGAAAAATAAATTACTACTACAAGATCATTGCTTATGCTGAGTTATTTCAAATGGATTTTAAATTGTTTGAATTTCTGTTGATTGTCTCTAAAAGGAATGGTTCCTTTTTCAACAAAGAAAGAAGAGGGAATATTCTCTCTTAATTTTTTCCTCCTGTAATTGTGCTTCTAATTTAAAAACAAGAAGAGTCCTGCTGGTGTCATATAAAATACAATAAAACAGCAGTTGGTCTCATTTTTTCTTGTTAAATTTGTATACAGTTCCTTAGGTAGGAAGAAAGTGATAGTGAGTTTATGTGATGTAAAATTTCTGGATAATTTTTAAAAAGGTGCAAACCTGCCCCAGAGTGGAACTGTTCCTTCAATCCCATAGTGACACATCCAGGTGTATTTTAAAGCAATGGGCTTGAAATGTTGGAACATAATCTCAGAATTAATATCTGGGTACAGGACAGTATCACAAAATTTATCTACCTCAGGCAAAAAGTTTTGAATGCTTCACATGTCATCGTTGCAGATTGTTTAATTGTATATAATTAAGATATATAATTCTCCACTGAATCTGCAGATGGGGTCTGGGGAACATGAAATGGTGTCTGAACTTGGCAAAATTTACTGAATTCTGAATTAGGAATTTGCTGAGCTTGACATTAAAGATCTGATGGGGAGTGATGCCATCTCTGTGCTGGGTGTGAAGCTGAACAGGCAAAAGCAGCACAGGGGACACCTGAGAGCAAAGAAATTCTCCAGGAACCTTCAGCTGATGTAAACAGCACCATTTGTGTAGCAGGTTGTAGTAAGTTGTTCAAATAGTATTTACTGGCAGGTTTAAAATAAGGGTTTTTTCCAGCAGGGTTAAATCCAACAAAATTTCTTGTTTCTGTCCTGTGATATTAACGTTTCATTCTTTCTTTCCTTTTTTTCTTGCCTTCTTTTTGGTTTTAAATATTTCAAACAGATTGTCCAAAAGCTGTGGGATGGGAGAAAAACCAAAAGGGAGGCATGGGGCCAAGGATGGTGAATCTCAGTGAATGCATGGATCCAAAAAGGTTTGATTCTTATCTTTTAAATCCCCATACTTTTCATTACTTGGGTTTAACCCATGCCAAGTTGAAATGTGAAATAGGTGAGAACAGACAGTAACACAGACACTGTTTATTGTTTGGGCATTCCTTTTGGAGCTGAGGACCTTTATAGAGCACTGCACTGCCTGCAGCAGAAATCTTGGCAATTTTGGACTCCAGCTTCAAATTCTGAATGCATTTTATTTAAAACTGAGTGAAATGTAGCTCAGAGTGCTACAGGCCTGTGGTCATTTCATTGAATTCTGTACCCTGCAGGTTGTTAATGAAAATAAGCAAGGGGGATAGTCCAGCCTTTGGGATTTGTCAGAGTGTGACAGGAAAGGGCTCAGGAAATGTGATCTTCATGGAAATGTGACCTTAATAATTTTTATCATTCTGCACATAATGTTTGGGCTATGGATTGAGAAGAGTGGGGTTACAGAGTGACTGCATCTGTATCCTTGCCTGGGAAAAACTTGTTGGTCTCATGGTTCAGATTCACATTTTGCCCATCAAGCAAAGCCATTTTTGTCAAGCATTTGTGGAAATTCTCTATGTCTCCACAGACATTCAATAAAGTTCACCTCAGGGTTCTTCATTCTTTAGGTAATGTGACCTTCTTTACTTGTATAAATGATATAAGTGCTTCCCACAGAGGTGTTGCTAAAAAGCCAGCCCTGACAACTGCTGTTTCAACCCCTGTTGGACAAATAATCAGTAAATTATTGTTGATGCTGAAAAAGTTTTGTTTGTCATGTGTAAGGGAATGAAACTTGCAGGAATCTGAGAGCTGTGGTGGCCTGGCTTGATGGGAGGTTTTAACACCCTGTGTTCTGATGAATACAAAAATCTGCCCCTTGCTTGAGCACAGATTTCCTACCTTGTTTTGTTTCTCAAACTTCCACAAAGAACTGCCCACATGCTTAAGGGCACAAGTGGAATGTTTCATGTTAAGGACAGGTGTAACTAGACACAGGAAACCTGGTAGTTTGAAATAGAAACAAACATTTATGGACAAATTAAATTACCTGTCTTAGCACGCAGCTTAACAGGAATCTTGGCTGAGACACCATTTTTAGTTTCATGCTTGCATCAATTTTGTTACTAAAATTTTAGTTTTGGATTGTTACTTTTTCAGAAGCCCTTGTATGTTTGTATTATCTCTGTGTTAAACTGCTGAATTCTTTCTCTCCTTTAAAAAAAATGTAAAAATGAACTCCTTCAGCTGGACTGCCGGTGATTGCTTTGTTGGAGAAGCACAGGAGGGTTCAGAAGTTGTTGTTATTTATTCCATGGCACAGGTTAGCAGAATCATCCGTGGATCTGAATTTGAAGTTGATGTGCTGGAGGCTGGTGCCTACTCTGGATTTGGAAAAGATTGTGTCTGCCAAGTGCCTGCTGCTGGGAGCTGGGACATTGGGCTGTAGCGTTGCAAGGACCTTGATGGTAAATCCTTCATCTTACAAACAATCTCCTGTTTCTCATAAATTCTATATTTCCTTTTTTTTTGTCCAGCTGCCCTGACACATCAGAGACAAAATGCATTCTCTGCATCAAATACACATAATGCACATTAGTTGATGTTGTGGATTGCAGGGAGGAGGTAAGAGCTGTAGCTGATGGAAATAACTGAAGTTCTGCTAATAGGAGACAGTAAGGGAACCTTGTTAAGAGTGGTACTTTATTTTGAAGTCATATTAAAAAAGAAATGCTGGAACAAATTAACAAGCTGTAAAGACCAAATTCACAGTGAAGCCCTTGAAGTAAGTGTGCTGATAATTCCTTCCAGGGGGGTTCACCATGTTCCACTGAATTCAGCAGGGTTTGAGGGATTTCTGTTAAATGCTATATTTGGACCAAACAATCTGTTCCCTGATTTCAGTTGCTTTGAATAATTGTGAAAGCCTTTGTAGCTTGAAAAAGTGGACAAAACTCACTTACCATTATTAAATTATGTTCTCCTCCAGGGCTGGGGGGTGAGGAAAATCACTTTTGTGGACAATGCAAAGATCTCCTACTCCAACCCTGTGCGGCAGCCGCTCTACGAGTTCGAGGACTGCCTGAGTGGGGGCAAACCCAAGGCTCTGGCAGCAGCAGACAGGCTGCAGAAAATCTTCCCAGGAGTGGTAAGACCATTATTTCCATGTTGCTATCACTGGGGGAATAAAAAAAAAGTGACTTTAGATTGCTATTCCAAGTTCTAGTAATTAAACATTAGAGGGGGAAAACACTACACAGGCGTTACGTTGGTTACTGAAATATTTTACTGCAAATCTCTGTACCTGGTAACTTTATTGAGGCAAATACTTGTAGTAATGAAATATAATTAAGGATCATCTAAGTCATCTGGTAGCTTATTGATAGTGAAGGAAAATTTTTTCCTGTCTAAGGAACTTTGAGTAATGCCAGGTCAGACATAGTAATTGTCTACTGTGGGAGGAGGTCTTGAGGGAAGTAATAAATATGTTATTGAGATTTCCTATTATCTTTTAGACCCAAAATTTGCAGTCCTATCTAAATTGATTTTCTAACTTAGAAGATAATAGCTTAGTATTTAACTTCCAGCCAAGGGAACAACATAGAGTCCCCTCTTTTTAACGTCATCCTAATATTTTATGAGGTGGTAACTAAATATTTTGTCTTGGATAATTTGGAGGCATTTTAAAACTTTGCTTAGATTCCTGAGATTTTGGAATTCTATGGAATGAGCAAGACCTTCCTTTGGGGATATATATGGCCATATACTCCTCCTTAAAATAATACCAATGTGCCCTATGAGCTCTTTTTGCCCGTGTCTGGTTGCCAAAGTGCACCTCAGCCACTTTGGCTGGTGACTGCTGTCTTTTCTTTGAGGGACAGTTATTCAAATAAAATTGTTGAAGCTGCCAGACTTGTCTGGATTCCTACAGCTGCAGTCCCTGGATTGAGCTTTTCTTCTGAATTCCAGTAGGATTTTAGTATTTTACAAACCTCATTGACCATTTTTTGTGCAGCCAACGTCCAGCTTACTTGTTTTAATTTACTGAACACAAATTGCCCTCCTAAGTCACCAGCAGTGTCAGTTGTGCTTATCTAATCCATCAGCACCTGTGCAGCACAGGCTTGATGAGTTATCCATGGATACATTACTCAGGTCCAGCATGGACTAAAGTTTTGTGTTCCTGCCACAATCTTTTGGAGGAGATAATGACACTGAAAGTAAAGCCTGCTCCAGTGATTTCCTGATGTCTGTGGTGATGGTACAGAGGGGAATAAAGGTGTATCCTTTGGTGTTATTGATGCAGATATTACCCACACTCGTTTCTCCAGGCTGCTAAATGGGCCTGGTTCTTTTTATCCTCAGGGATATTTATATTCAGAAATATATTCACCCTTCTGGTTAGTTGACTCACCTGGATTTATGAGTTGTGCTGGTAACTGGTCCGTGCAAAAGCACGTTCCACCAACCTTCCTTCCCTCTCTTCCCATGGAATTTTGTGCTTGGTTCATCCAGCTTTTACATTTTGGCTTTTAGTTTGTGAGCTGCTCAGAGTGCAGTGACAAGCAGGGAGGCTTTGGCAAGGCTTGTGCCTCTGTAACATAAATGGAGGGATCCATCCTTCCCTTGCAGCAGATGGCTGGCAGATTGTGCTCACACATTTCCAAAGGAGTGGATTAATTGTTTGCATTGTATCTGCATTGTGTATATGCTTATTTGGCTCAATGTTTGCTCTCAGTATGCCTTGCCCAAATAAGGGGCTGGAAGAGGGAAACGTTTCTGCCAGAGGAACAAACTCCTCCAGCATCTGCACAGTGCAAGCCTCCAGCTCTGCAGTGACAAGTCTCAGAAGTGCTTTTCTGCAGTCTCAAGTTCACACATGGCTGGGGAATTACAGGGAATCATCCGAGGCTGTTGTTGCTCTCCTCGGGAACCGAAAATAAAGAGCAGAGGGTGTGATACTGCACACGTGTCTGCCTGGGACTGAGTCAGTGTTCAACAGCACAAATACAAACTGCAGCCTCCTAAAATCCTCTGGGAAGGGGCTGGAAAGAGACTCCAGGACACAGGTTTTAGATAAGTTTAACAGATCATAATCATATGTAAATGTGGCTGCTTGGCTTTGTGGTGATGTTTGTAACCCCTGGGATTAGGAGCAGTTCCACTGTGTTCTTGTAGTGATTTGCTGGGCCTGCCAAGGCTTTCTGAGTCTGTTCTGCATAAACACAGCCTCAGAAACTTCAGCACTGTGCTTTAATGCACGGCCCTGCCACTCAGAGGGATGGAAAGGGCAGAGCTGCCATTCTGACAAGCAGGAATTGAATTTGTGCTGTGATTTGGATTGAATTTTATACCCCTTCAGTCCCAAGGGTGCCTTTTGAAGGTGTGATTTTCCGTGTGCCTCCCTCTAGAGCTCAGAAGGTTACAACATGAGCATCCCCATGCCAGGCCACCCAGTGAATTTCTCTGAGGTGACAATGGCCCAGGCTCAGAAGGATGTGGCTAAGCTCGAGGAGCTCATTGATGCCCACGATGTTGTTTTCCTGCTGATGGACACTCGGGAGAGTCGGTGGCTGCCTGCTGTCATTGCAGCCAGCAAGAGGAAGGTACTGTGCTATTCCATTTATTTCCTTTCCTTTCATTCTTCCCTATTTTAAATACATTTCTGGCCTTGAACAATGGAGTTTTATTTCTTTATGAAGTGGAGAGATCAGTGTGTCCCTTCAGTGAGGGCTTCACTGGATTACAACTTCAGGTGTAAGTGTGTGGAGCTTGATAACTTCACCAGCTCCTCCTTAATCCTCCTGTCCTCTCTGCAGCTTGCACCTGTGCCCTTCCAGCAATCTTTCAGCTGTTTAAAAACAGCACAGAAATGACAAAAAGAGTCAGTTTGCAAAGCTGGGTATTGAACTGGGAAGTGCCAGTGCCAGCCTACTCTCCCTGTATATGCTGGGTGGTAATTTTTAGCAATATATGCAGTTTTATTTGCATATTTGATATGAATCCTGTCTGGTTCAATCAGGATAGAGTGGTTTTGTGATCTCCAAAACTTCCCTCCCACGTTTGCTTAGCCAGCAATGCCCCTCTACATTTTTCTTGCAGCATTCAGATCATTTTGAGGATAAATTTTGACATTTTTTGGTGACATTTCTCTGTTGCTCAGTGGTGCAGTGTGTCTGCCTCACAGCTGCTTGATTTGATAACATCACTTTGATAGGGGGAGATGGAATTCTCTGTCACTGGAAAAGCACAGCAGGGAAATCTCAAGGTGTCCAAACAAATGCTCAGTATCTTACATTGGTAAACGCTCAGAGAGAGCTCTGCTTCAAATGTGATTTTGTGTGGCACCTGCAGATCTCCAGCACTGCACAGTTTGGTTCCCAAAGTCTCAAAAAGGAAATAAAGAATGTGGTGAGTGGTGGTTTGTGTAAGATGCACAAAACCAGGCCCCAGGTCAGTCTCCCCACTTCACCATCGAGTTGCCTTGATGATCTTTGCCATTCCTGCAGTCCTTCCCCCAGAACAAGCATCTCAGACAAACAAACCCCTCACATGTTAAATCCTCATGTCAGGTATTAAATCTCTGCTCCTGCTGAGCACTGGAACTTGTAAAAATTTACTTGTTTTTTTCTTTTTGTTAGTCCATGCCAAAAGATATTTCTCCATTGTGTCTTTATCAAAACCAGATGATTTTTTTAATTAAGAGTCAATCAGCTAGATTGAAATAGTTACCAGCCAGTAAACAGAAGAGAGAAACAGTTGATTGTAGTGGGAATTGTTTAGCAATATTACTAATTTCTGCTAATACCAGCTGTTCCTCATATTTTGGAACACCACATCCTGGTTTTACAGGTAGAGGCAGTGAGAAGATGCAATCCTTTAATTGCTGCAGCCCTGTGCAGATTCAACAGCAGGGTTCCACTTCAGGACTGAGGAAAAATAAACTGCTACAGGGCTGAAAGAGAATGTGCAGAAATTATTGGAAATACTGAGAGTGATGATGAGCCTCACAAGCTTGCTAATTAAGATGACTAATTCTTGAGAGAGCTTCCCTCAGAGTTGTTCTTTTAAACAATTCCTGGCTGGAAGAATGGAAAACGAGAAACTGCTGCACCAGGGTTTCTATCAAAAGTATTTGCAGATGAAGCAGTGCATCTTCCTTTATATTTTACTGGCTGCAGTCATTATTGTATTGATATTGTGCTTCAGATTGCTCTGTGCACTTGCCACGAAGTGGAGAGCAAGGGGAAAATGAGGACAGAATAATTGTGTAGTAATTGTGTAGCACAGCTGCTGCTGCTCCCCATGTGACTAAGCAGATGCAGATGAAGCCCATAAGTAATCATTAATTGCTTTCCTTACTGAGCAGAAATTGTTTTGGATAACAGATGGCATTTCAGTGCTTGAAGTTGCTGCTACTTTTTTGTCAGTGTAACAGCTAGAGGGAGTCGTTCGTTTGGATCAGATTTGCCTGAAGGGCACAGAAAAAGGCGAGGGGTTGTGACTTTCTGAAACAGACTTTTATTTTGCTTTTTTTTTTTGTTTCTAAGTGCTTGACAGCTGGAATTCTGCACCTTGCAGACACTCTGTTTATGGCTAAGGTGGTAAATATGCAGTTAATGGGTTGCTCATCCATCTACAGCGTGTGGGTTTTTTGGCATTTATGGTGAATAAAACCTCAAGGCTTTTTTTTAGTTTTCCCCCTCCCTTTTTGGCTCACTTAAAATCTGTTGTTCTCTCTTTATTGTTCACAGTTGGTCATCAATGCTGCCTTGGGATTTGACACTTTTGTTGTTATGAGACACGGCCTGAAGAAACCAAAAGAGCAAGAATCTGGTGATTCACGTTTCAGCAGTGCCTCAGCTTCTTCTGATCTTCTGGGATCCTCGCTCTTCTCAAATATCCCTGGCTATAAACTGGGCTGCTACTTCTGCAATGATGTTGTGGCACCAGGGGATGTGAGTAA
Source organism: Ifrita kowaldi (assembly GCA_013398055.1). NCBI lineage: Eukaryota > Metazoa > Chordata > Aves > Passeriformes > Cinclosomatidae > Ifrita > Ifrita kowaldi. Next base: position 13,744 of record VZRS01008365.1, read on the forward strand.
AACCTTATGCAAATGGTGATTACATCTCTCTTTTGTTGTGACTTGAATTTTTATTTGGTTTTAATGGTGTTTCAGGAAGGGATCTGCTTTATGTTGGCGTACACGGGGGTGAAGAAATAGCTCATTTTTCTTTGGAAGATGACAGATATGAATTGCACAGCACTAGAGGTGTTCTGTACAGGGCAGCTGGTTACTTTGGAGCTGTTTTTTCTTCCCTTCAGAACTGTCTGTGTTTGTAGTCCACCAGGGATCGGACACTGGACCAGCAGTGCACGGTCAGTCGGCCTGGACTGGCCATGGTGGCTGGAGCCCTGGCAGTGGAGTTAATGGTTTCTGTCCTCCAGCATCCAGAAGGGTGAGCCATTGCTGCTGTTCTGAGGTGTTCTCTGAGAAATAAGACAGATTTAATATCACCTTTAGAGAGGAGGAGGAATTGCACCTCAAGCAGGACAATTCTGTAGCGTTGTCTGTAAATTAATGTAATGCACAGTGCTTGGGGGAGCTGATTCATCAAGTCTTGAGTTTTTCTTCTCTCTCTCTGAATTTAATCATGGGAAAGTATTGAGAATATCTCAAAAGAAGAAAATGGTGCTGTTAGTGGATCTTGGCTTTCCTTTGCTGGACAGTGTTTGAGTGAGATGAGGAGCTGTTGTAACGTGTGGCACATGAAGGGCTTCCAGATGAGCAAAACTTATTGAAAATTCAGTGTGTGTGATACAGAAATTACTCTGAAATTCTGCACCTTGAAAGGGAGGCTTGTTTCCTCTCTTTAAAACCTGTGAGAGAAAAAGTGACTTAGGAGTTGAAGATGAGTCTCAGAGTGATTTATATACATTTATCATGCTGAATCTTGCTTCCTGTGAAACAGACTTTCCACATAGATTCCTTGCCACATCCCAAGCTGCAGCAAAATTCCTGGAAGCTGACTGGAAATTCTGAGTGTGTTGTCTTGCTCTAATTTTCCCTGTTGGGTTTTTGGCAGTGGTTATGCTGTGGCCAGCAGCAGTGATGACAGAATGAATGAACCACCCACTTCTCTTGGACTTGTTCCTCATCAGGTACATTAGTTGTGATAAATGCTTTTGTTTAAGAGCTGGGAACTGCTCCTCACAGGTGTTGTCTCCTTAACAAAAACCTGATTCCATTCCGCAGAGGACTGACTCTCCAAGTTTGTTAAAAAATAAATATAAATTATATTACACATCACACAGACCCAGGCAGTGTGTTCCTGGCATTGTGTTTGTGCTGCTCATGGACACACAATTCCTGCTACCTACTAAGTAGGAATTTGTTTGGAGCAGGAATTATGTGAATAAAGCAATTTCTGACTTCTCTGCTCTCCATCAGAGCTGACAATATGAGCATCTTAAAGTTCATTTTTAAATCTCTTCGGAGTTTGAAAACAGTTCAAATAAGCCAACTCACAATTATTATAATTCTCCAAAATATTCCTATAATTTTGCTACATTACAGCACTTTTTTCTTCTACTCAACCCAAACTCTAGTTGCACATGTGTTGAAGATACAGTTTTTTCAAAAATTCAGTTAAAAAACTTCAAAATTAAGGTATTATTGTTATTTGTATAGCAGAGTTACTTCAGTTCTGTTCCTGGCGGCATCTCTTCATTGTAATAAACAGAATAAAAAGGATGATCAATACAAAGAGTTCATAATCAAAGTGATCAAACCCTGCTGCAAAGTGTTTTCAGTGCTCCCTCTGTTAGCAGAAATAGTGGTCTGGAATTCTAAAATTGCCTATCAGTAATATCATATTAACATCATAACTGGGGAATGCACAACAGTTAAATTTTCAGATTATAGGTTACAGACACGGGGAAAAAAATGTGTTTAAGTGGTCACACGGTGACTTTTTGTTTTCCATGGAACCTTGCACTCAGGGAAGGCCAACTGCAGATGGTGCTGTGCCTCTGTTTGTGGTGAAATGGTGCTGCATTTAGGTAGTTGGGCCATTATTTGTGTATGGAAAAGCAGTAATATGTGCTTTGTGTAAATGTACTGCAGGTTTCACTGGGGGTGGCTGTTAGAACATTACAGATACTCTTTCTCTTGAATGTATGTGTCCAGTTCACGTGGAGTTTTGGAAATGTTTAAAATAGCAATGTAATTTTTTTTTTTTAACCTTCTAGATCCGAGGATTTCTATCCAGATTTGATAATGTTCTTCCAGTCAGCCTGGCATTTGATAAGTGCACAGCCTGTTCAGCCAAGGTAGGGCTGAGTTTGTCTGTGCTTTCTATTATTTTTATATTTCTAGGTCAATTTTGGGGTACTTTTTGCCATTTCCTCTGACTTCCTTAGGGCTTGGGATCTGTTCTCACTTCAGCTGAAGTTCTTTTGCCTTCATGCCCTTCTTTTTTAGCTGTTTTCCAAATTTCTTTGGCATCACCTCTCAGCATGCTGCACTGTTTATCTCCACACAAATGCTGTCCTCAGCTGAAGAATCCAAGCAGAGATTGACCAAGACATTTCTGAAAAGTTCATCACAGAAACACTGTCCATATCTTTCAGCTTTGGAGAAAGGAATGAGATTGGCATTGTTTAAGGAATCCTTTCTGTTGCTTGCTGAATAATTATCTCTTTATTTCTGGGGCTGAATGTCTTTACAAATAGGCAAAATTGTCTGAATTTATGGTTTGTGATACAAACCAGACAAATAATGAACAATTGAGGGGGGGAAAAATTGCTTCTTACCATTTCTTTATTGACCAGATTGTTCATTTTGCTGCTGGTGCTGCCAGTCCTGAGTCACCTCAGAGTTCCCAGCTGTTTCTTGGCTCTTTGGGGCAGCTCTTGCATTGTTTCCCTCTCCTGTGGCCTTGAAAATTTCCCTTTGGCAAGTTTTTTCTGGCCATGGAGTTCAACTTGCAGAAGTTTTGCCTGGGATATCTCAGTAGGGAGATGCAGAGGGTTTGACTCATGGTTTGAACTGCTTGGGAGTGCCATTAATTTAGTTCACTCTCCTGTACCTCATGACTGACTGCCAGAAGTTCTTTCTGTTCCTTCCACTGCTCTCGTCCTCCTTTCCAACAGCCATCAAAAAATAACAGGGCACTGGCATCTTCTGGAGAGCTGGCACAGTATCTTCTCCTACAGTATTCCTTTTTTTTCCTCTGGGCTATCTGGGTACATCTGGCAAGTTTTGAAGGGCTCTTAATGTGCATTTTCTCTTCAAAAGCTGGAGCACTAAACTTGGATGTTTCTAAAAATAGCAGCAGTTTTATCTGCCCTCTTGAAGAGCTGAAAGCTCAGCAGTAGCTAAAACCTTGATGGTGGGGAATTTAAAGTGTTAGAATAAGCTTTTCTTCTTTTTCTCTTATTTTCTTCTTATCTCCAGTTCAGGAAACACTGATGTGTAAGAACAATAAAAATGCACATCCATGCAGATAAATTCAATGCAGGTATCAACTTTTTGTTAGCAAATCATTTCCTCTCGGAGGTCATTTTAAGAGAGCCTCGTTTTACATAAACAGACCCTGTGATTTAATAAAAACTGACTTGGATTTTAGCAGCTGTGCTATTCCCAGAGAGATCACTTTTCATGTGGTTTGGGTATTGAATTACTGGTGTGCTGAAAAGGTTGCTTCATTGGCTCATGGATTTCCTTACAGTAGAAACACAGCCTTTGTTTACTCTGCTAACTTTCTATTTATTAGCATAAGAATATGTCACCCTGCATTATGTGGAAATCTGATGCTGATACTTTGAAATGATAAATCCAATTACAGTTTAATTCTAGTCTGTCTGTTGGTTTGCTGTGTGAGGGTTGGGTTGGGTTGGTTTTTAATAACGTAATTTAGCATCATTTCACCCTGCTCCACGTCAGATTTGCTGTAGATTCAGACTTTCAGCACACAAGTTACTTTGCTGATAAAATTGAATTTGCTGGCCTTGTATTCATTGTGTTTCTCTTTTGTCAGCGTTTTCCTTCTTGAGCTCTTGTCACTCTGTAACTCCTAAAGCATAAAACTAATGAATTAGGAATTTTAGAAGAATTCCAGTACATCCTGAAGCCATCCAGTCCAGCTGGAGGACTCAGGAGAAGCTGCTAACGATCTGCATGTTGTGAGATTTGAGTCCTTTTCATTTTGACTCAGTCATTCCTTCATTTCTCTGCTCTTGAAGCTGGAGAGGCCAGACATGCAAGCAGCCAACTTTTCCTTACCCAGAATTGTCCTGCCCAGGCTGCGTGCCAGAGAAGCTTCCCACAGGCAATTGTTCAGGAATTTTGGGATGGTTGCAGCAGGAAACCAATCTATTTTTATTCTGGGCCAAATTTTCCTTGTACGATTCCCCCTCTGTCTTATTCTGGTTGTGCTGGAATGTCAAATATCCCTGTCAGAGCTCAGGGCTCTGAGAGAGCAGGGAGAGCTCCTCTGGTGCCAGACTTGTTCTGGCACTGACAAGGGAGACTCCAGAGTTCTTTATGGTGGATATTTATTTGTAACAACTGCTTTACTTACAGGACAGAGCATTTAGCTTATTACTGGCTGTGCTAATTAACCTGTTTACCCTGTGGGGAGCACAGTGAGGCTGTTTTCTCATTACATTATGGTGAGAAGCATTGCAATTCCTTGGAAAAGTGGGGTAGATCTGATCCTTGCAGAAATCTGGTTAAATCCTTGAATCATGGGAGTTAAAATAGGGATGTATTTTAATGCAAAACTCACAGTGTTTATATTTTAATGAGGGCAATGAAAATTTCCTTTTATTGCTCCACTTTACTTCTTGTGCATCATGGAATGAACGAGGAGGCTCCACAGCTCCAGAGTTTAATGTCACAAAAGATAATTGCCACCAACCAGTCTGGGTTTAGAGATGCCCCCTCTGTTCTTACACATGGCTCACATTCCCTGCAGAGTCAGGATTTAGCATCCATGTGCTGGAAAGCTGATTTGTTCTCCTTAAAGAGATCTCTCTCCTTCCCCTACAGCATTCCCCTCATCTGTCATTATCCCCACTATGAAATTTATAAAAATCAGCATGAGCATCTCTGCTAATTTCCAAGTTCTTTCCCAGCTTTCTGCTCGGTGTGCTGGGAGCTTGAGCTGCTGGAGTGGCTCTTTAACCACGCAGTGAATGCTGAATGCTTTTGAGTTTCACTGCATGTGGTGCAGGGGCAGATGCTGGGATCAGGGATGGTACTGTGGGCATTACGTTACAATTTCTGCTTTCAGGCAGGATATTCCCCTGCCCTTGCAGATGTTTTTCCTTTCTGCCATCCCAGGAATACATTAAACACTTCAGCTGTGACATTTACTGAGTGCTTGGGTTGCGTAAGTTATTTATGAGTGTTCCAGTTTTGAAATCTATCATGGTGTAGCCTCAACAATGCTCTCATTGTTCTCCTCTGCTAACTGCTGTGCATGCATTTTTATTTGGAATTGTTCTGATCACTTGTGACAGCAGCCTACAAGATTCTGTCACTTACTGATGTTTACAGTTGAGATAATTTTTCTTTCAATTCCAGGCCCTTCAGATTTGCCCTGCCTGCACTAAGCCATTCCTCTTTGCTTTCTCCCAGTAGCAGTGGATGATCTGTCACTGACACTCCTTGGAATCTTCTTATATTATACATTTCTCAATTCCAGTATTTTGTGGATGTAAAAGTCATGGTGGGGGAAAAAAGCCTTGGTCTTTCCTGTGCTAAAAAAAAAAGGAAAATCTCTTGCAGAGCTTGCAGAAAGGATGAAGAAAATGGGGAGGAATGTTTGTCCTTCAGGAATGAACGTTTCAAAAATTTAAGAGAATGTTTTAAGAGTTATTTCTGTAGCTCTGCTGTAACGTGGAGTCAGTGAAGCTGAGTCCATTTAGAGCTTCCCTTATTTCCTGAATTTACATGTGTGAACATTTGACAAGTCTCTGTACAGTGCAGCCTCTGTCTTAATCCTGGCTAGATGTCACTGAGACTTGAAGAATGCATCATTAGTACACCTGGGCACATTTGAGTTAAACATTCTGAGCATTCTGAGTCAAACATTAAGCATTCTGAGTTAAACCCAGGACTTTTCTTACTCTTAAGGTGGCATAGAAATGAATTTTCCCGTTGTTCCATTTAACTTTAAAAATAGTGGGGTTTAAGGGAAAGAAGAAACCTGCCATTGTTTAAGACAATGGAGTCATATTTCTGACAGGTTGTATTTCTGTTACATTTAAATGAAATTTTGTGGGCCTTAAAGGGTTTTTTGTTTGGAATTTTTTACCAATATTTCTTCTTCCAATTCAATTAAATTCTAACTACAATTAGGACAAAGTAAAGGATTATCAATGAGAAAAAAGACAGCATCACTGCAGTTTTGTAGTACTGACATGTTCAATTCTCTACCTGTGCCTAGAATATAATTTTTAATTATTTATGTTAATGGCAACCATGTGCTCTCCTGTCACCTCTCTGTGAAGCTGTTACACAATTCCTTTTCTGTCAGTTAAAACAAAACTGAACTGAAATACTTTGGCTCGAAATATCTGCCTGCAAGAACTGCAGAAACAAACCTGGAGAACACTAAACTGGATTAAAACTCAGGAATATTCAATGTGGGGTTGCTGGGATGATGATGGTGGTGTTCATCCCACCACTGCTGAGTGCAGGAACAATTCCAGCCCTCATTCTGTAGGATTCCATCTGGAGCTCAAGGGCTCAGTTGTTTGTTTTGCTGGATATGAGCAATTTGTAGTTGTTCTTTTTTGCTTCCATGAGATGTTTGCATATTTGCAGCCTATTTGCTTTCTATTCCCAAGTTTATTGTTCAGTTATTCCAAGGATTCAGTGCATGTTAATGGAGACACAATGTGCTTTTCTGTTTTAATTATTATTGTTGTTTCTCATATGTTTTTCTGCACCCTCATTGCAGTCTTTGACAGGTGCCTGTCTACCCTGATGCCTATTTTTTTAATCTTAACTGATCATCAGTCTTGCTTTTTGGAAAACTGGTCTTTGTTTGCAAATATTTTTGAAAAGTTTAACTTAAAGTTTGACTTTTATTCAATTTGTCCACATTTTTAAAGTGCTGCTGTATCTGTGCTATCAGAGTTGTTTGTTTGAAATAGGAAGAGTGGAGGGGAATTTAATTGTAAGAGATGGTAAAACAGCAGAAATGAGTGAAATGCAGCAAATATGGGTTTGAAGAAAACACTGGTGCTCCTCCAGCACTGTGTGCAGAGGTATTGCAGCACATCCAGATAATAAAACCCTCTGCTCTGGAATGAGCTACAGAACATGGATTTTTAAGCTGGAGCTGTGGGTTTGGGAAGCAGGGGGCAGCTGCAGTTTCTGCCTGAGGCAGTGGCAGCTTTGGGTGCTCAGTGTGGGACAGATCTGCCTCGTTGTCCAAGTGCTGCTGCATGGAATAAATGACTTTTCCTGGGCAATACCCAGTCATTTCCAGCTTCTGGCTGGCTCCAACCAGCCCTGCAGAGCTGGGCCACTCCTGCCTCTGGGGCACCCATTTATTTGTGCAGGCAGCCAAAGCATCTTTCAGCATCAGGCAGCTGCTTTGCTGGGAGAAGAATCATTTCCTTGGATACTGGGGAAGTGCCCGTGCTTCCCTGCCAGCTTTAGGGGTTCTCTGCAGGCACTGGGTGCTGCTCCTGGACTGTTCCCTCAAGGCAAAATTGAGGATTAGGTGCCTGTCCCTGTGCATGGATAACACAGGATCCCAAATTCCTTGCCCTGGGATGGGGCTGGGAAGGAGCAGGGCTTTCTGCCTCCCTTACAGCAGAGGGTGACTGATGCCAGAAGGAGCTGGAGCCAAGCACGCTGCAACTGCTGATGAGCTCATCAGCATCAGTTTTGGGCAGGAAGCAGAGTGGGGATAAATGGAGTTGTAAATATCCATCTGGGGGGAAACGTGGAGTGAGCAGGGCATGGCTGGGAGGGGGCTGAAGGCTGTACCCACGTGCTCAGGGAGCTCAGGACACATGATCTAATGGTGCTGGCTACCAGCAAGCCCTTTTGTTCCTCTTTCTCAGTCTCTAAAATGGAGATGTTGATGCTCTTGTGCTCTCTCTTTATCCCTTCCTTTCCTCTCACTTGTCTGTACTGCTGTTTTCAGGCAGGGAATGCCTTCAGCTTGTGGGCTGTGCAGTGAAACTCCCTTAGCCTGGCTGGAACCTGGGGATGCTGTTACATTTGAAATAATTTGTGAGAAGTGTTTAAGAAAGGAAAGAGCAGCTAAAATGAAAATCCTGCAGTTTTATCTGTCAGTTCATATCAGAGAAAATGGTTACTTGAGGAAGCACATCGAGATTATTCCAGAAAAGAATGCATGCAGCTCCCAAGAACTAAACGTTGACAAGACCATGCTTAGACTGTTATTTCTTAAATTTCTAAGATCTCTACTTTCCTCCTTTCCACCATTCAAAAGAAACTGAAAAATCCCAAGCTAAAAAATCCTTCAGAGCTGATTCTTCAGTAAGTTAATTCTCCATTTTCTGTCCATTGCAATTCAAAGTCAGGGTAGGAAGTTGCAACAGGCAAAGCTCATTTGTATCACCCCTTTCCTACTCTAAATTAAAACAGCAATCTCTTCCTTAAATGATTTTCCAGCACATTGTACTTGGATTAGTTAAGGTTTTATACTGATTTGCTTTCATTTTTAATACTGATTATGGGAAGGAAAGGAGAGACTTGTGTATATGCAGAGAGTGATTTAATGATTTGGACATGAGCCCAAAATTATGCCATTTTTGCCTTGTGGTTTCTAAGTTTGCAGTATTTCCAGCATGGCCTTGCTGAGTGCACACCTGGAGCACAACTTTGTTCTCAAAACTTAATCATGTGTGAGTGCACAAGTGTGTGTGACCATTCTCACACACGTTTGGGGTAATTCCTGGAGTATTCTCTTTTTTTCATGTGATATTGTCAGACTTTCCTGTTCCAGCCCCGTGAACCGAGGCCCTGAAAAATGATTCTGTGATCCTCAGGAAAGTGCAATTTCACTGCCTCCTTTTTCACAGCTGCATTACAGCATCACCTTATTAGGCTCTGCTTTATGACTCTTCAGGATCAAATGGCAATAAAAATTGAGAGCTTCGTGAAAAGGCAAGAGTCTGGGAATAAGGGGTTTTTTAAGGAAATCAGAATTAGGGCTTGTGTGGTAAAATTTTGAATATCAGCAGTGCCCAAGGTCCCAGTGGCTCAGCTTATTCTCTTCTCATTCAGGATTCTTCCCAGCATTGTTGTCTTTCTTTAAATTTGCTGTTTGAACAGCAGATACCTTGGATTTTGAAGAATGGAGCTGGCAAGAGATTATGTCTGTTTTATTTTCCAAATGTCTCTTTTCAGCATGTGAACAGTAGTTTTCTCTGCTTTCTGCATGGCCTGTGATAACCAGGGAGTGAACAGTGTGCAAAAATACATCCAGGCCTGTCAGATTTCCAAACAGAACCTTGAATATTGTGATTTTTTGGGATTCTGAAATGTTTAGTGAAGTATCTGCCCCACTTGTGGGAGGGAAATGTTTAAATCCAGGCAGAGTGTAAAGCACAGCACCCTCTTGTTTTGGGGGTAGAAATCTTATTTAGTGTAAATAATCCATCTGGTAGCATTCATTCCTTATTTTATTTTTCCTGGAAAGTAAACAGTACCATTTCAAGCTCCACAGATGCAAGCGACTTTGAAAAGAAAAAAAAAGCCAAACCAAATGTAAATACTGGTAAAATAAGTTTTAAATTGATGTGACAGAAGTAAAACAAGAGCCAATTTTGTATCAGTAGCCAGTTTCTTTGGGTTAGGAGCTTGTTTTTTGTGTTTTTGCTTAACCAGATATTAACTTTTCTGCTATAAAGCAATCCTGGAGCCAGATTCTCTTTCTGAATGTCTTTGTACCCAGCAATTGAGACTTCTTTGTGCAGAATGCTGTTAAAAAGAATATAACACCAAGGCTGCACATCTGTTTCTCATTTCCAAGCAAGTTCTTTTACTCCAAGCCTGTATTTTTTTTCTTTCTGCCATGAGATTTGGGGGTTTTTTAACTTCAGTAAACAGGCCAGAATAAAAAGATTGCTCATGAGATGGGTTACTGGGTATCATTTACTCAGAAAGCTTTGGCAGGACATGAATTTGGTCCTGTTGTGATGATGTGCATCCACAGCTTGATTTGTTCTGTTAAAATGCCATCGTGTAAAAAAGCCATCCTGGAGCTCTGGCTCTGGGAAATGGAGACTGAAAGCAAAGTTGTGGCATCAACCTGAGAGATTTGCATGTGGTGTGAAAATATGGATTCTCCTGGCAGGGTTTGTAGCAGCCATGAAATCCAGAAAGGATTGGTGCTTTCCAGCTCTCCTCCTAAGCCCTGACAAGCGACCTGCAGGTGAGGAAAGGATAAGAGTTCCTTAATAAATCCTTCCTGCTCCAGCTTGCCAGGCTGGGTGCAAGAATTATGTATTTTGTTGTGCTTTTATAGATTCTTTTTCTGCTTGGAAAATGAGTTGCTGCATAGTGACACGTCCCTGAAGGACTGGGTAGGGATAAGTTTATTCCCTGGGGTAGGGATGTGTTTATTCCCTGGAAGAGTTCAGGTGGGATTTTTTTACATCTGTGGTCAGATAGTAACTGATTTGAGATCACTGATCATAAAAATAATAGCAACTCTGAAGTATTTTCCTCCTGTAAAGCTGTTCCTCAGGAGGGTCACAGTGGGACCAAGGATGGGGTCAGCAGCAAAGGGAATTGTTCAGAAATGCAAAGGCAAAGTCATGCCAGCCATGGGCCTTTGGGCTCTGCTGGACATGATTAAATAGGAGAAAATTTCCTTTCCATGCAACAACAAATCAGTCACTTATTAAATCTGGAAGCATTTTTTTGAGTTATTTCGTGTCTATTTGTTGTCCAGCCTGGCTTTATTCCTGTGTGATTATTCCCTGGGTGGTCTCCTGGCACAGGAATCTGAGATTATTTTGCCTCATTCTTTTTTCCTTTCTGAGGTCTGCTCAGTGGTTGCTGAACAAATCTGTGCCCTGTTCCATTTATCAGAGAAAAGCTGCTACTGAATTAGGGTAGGAAGGGTTGGATGTGGGCAGCTTTCCTCCCTTTTGTGGCACTGGGAAGTTTTACTCATCTGAGCTGGGAAATAAAGTCCCTGAGGGCGACAAAATGTTCTCCCAGTCACTGCCTGTGCTGAAAGGATTTCATTATAGTGGATGTCTTCTTTAATGGTACCTGCTCAGGCAGCAAATGTGGTGCTGCAGGTGATTCCTTGGCTCCCTGATCTGATGTTTGTTGGCTGGAATTCTGGATTTAAAACTAGCTAACAAATACTTCCATTCAGCAGGCTGTCCCCGTTGTAAAAAGCAAGTCATTATAATCAGCAAGTGCACTTTGTAATGCAGCTTTTCAGGCTTCTGTGGTTGCTGCTAGAAGGAAAAAATGTTCTTTATTGTTGTGCTTTAGGTTTTTAAGATACTGTGTGCGTGGTGAGATTTGTTACCCAAACCTGAATTTGCCATCGTGGCACCACGGAAGGTCTCTGCCTCACAGCAGAGTTGCTACAGGGGGAAAAGAAATGTTTGAATCTTTCCACTGCAATAGATTTGGTCACGTTAATGTGTTCCAGTTCCACCCAACAAAAACATCTTAAAACAGTGTGCCTGCAACTCCTGCATCTGTGAGCTTATTAATATTTTATTAATATTAATGCTTTAAAGGGCACTTAATGGGAGACTTCCTGGCTTTGTCCATGCTGATGATGACACAAAGGGCTCCTGGATTTACTGAAAGCTGTTCCAGATGCTCCATCCCCAGGCAGTGCAGGACCTTGTGGGTGTCAGGGTGGCTCTGGGTGAGCTCAGGAATTCCTGCCTGGCCCTGGCAGGAACTGGGCACATCTCTGAGATAAACCAGGGCACCTCATGCTCAGCACCTTGGCACTCCACACTCGTGCACTTACTGAGGGAGCAGCACCTGGAAATCCTCACTCCAGGCTCGAGTCCCAGTTTTTGGGAGCAAGGATCAAAGCAGAGCTCTCTGAGGAATGAACCCAGCCGGGTTTAAGGGCTGCTTGATGGACGAGCTGTATATAGAAAGGTTGCACTCAATTCCCTGCCCTGCTCATAATATTTGCATAGCCCAAGGTGGTTTACATCTTTTACCCCTGGGAAGGGACCCAAATATCTCCCTGCTCTTGTCCCTGCATTTCTCTGAGGTGCTGTAATGTTTTAAACTAAGGCTCAGCTTCGTTATGTGCAGGCTGGGGATGGTTTCAGGGGGCCATGAGCTCTGATCTGCCCTGCAGCCCCAAAAATCTGTGCTGTGCTTCCCCCAGACTGCAGCAACGGGAGCACATTGGATAACCCTGGCAGTGTGAGGAGCTCCCACAGGCAGGGCTGTGAACACACTCCAGGGCTAGAAATTGGTGTCAGCTCCCCACAGAGAGGCAGCTGCAAGAGACTGCTGCACTTGGGTTGTTTTAGCAGGGTTCTGAAACCCAGAATAGTCATTAAATGCATCAATGCACTGTGCAATCCCACCATAATGAGTGGATAAGATTGAGAGGACACATCTAAATGAAATGCTGAGGTTGTCCAGTTCTCTGTATTGCCTTGTGAACATTGACGCTGTTTTTTTTTATCTCAGGAATTAAAAAACCCCAAGAAAAATACAAAGAAACGTTCCCAATACTTATATATATTTTTAATCCTTTTTTCTTGTTTAATTTATGATCATGTTTATCAGTCATTGTACACATCCACCAAACCCCTATGGCAAAATAAATCTTTAAAGTATGAAGAGCAATTTCTGTAGATTCAGTAACAGAACATGAAGAGCTGGTTTTGTTGATTTTAGAAGAATAAGTGTGGTCAAGAAGGTGCCAAATGTTTGATAATCACGTACATCTGTCTTCCTTTCCACAGCTGTGTTTCAGTTATTTGTGTTTTTTGAAACCTAAATATGCATCAGATAGTTCTGCATGAAGATCTGAGTGAGGATCCCGGTCTGTTTTTAACAATAAACTTAAAATTCTCACATCTAAATATAAATGCATTTTTTAATGAGCTTGAATTCCTGTAGGACTCAGTGGAAAAGCTCACTGGATGTGTTTTGCTGAAGAATGTTTTGGGCTGTGCAAGTTCCCACAGTTTTATCAATGAAATGGGTATTTGAGACCATTAGGAATTGATAAACTGGGAAAGAGTGAGACTGTTGAGAGTAGGTTGTGATTTGATGAATTTTAATGGAACTATTTCCACTCTTGTGAAAATCCTGCCTCTTCTGGATCCAGGGTGATCCTGGTGATCCTTCCCCTTCCTCTCTCCAGTTTCAAACGTTCTGCTCCTTTCTATTTAAATATTGTGTGGCTTTGAGGTCCCTGTATGCATCCTGCTCTGCTGCTGCCTGGAGTTCTGGAGGAAAAGTTCTTTGGAATGCATCAAGCTCAGCTGCTTCACCTGTGAGAGCAGGGTATTAAATGATCAGAACTTGGAACGAAAATAAGGAAACAATGGATACTGGGATTGCTCAGGCATAAGTTCCTTCTATTTTCTGACTACCTGCTGTCACAAAACGTGCAGAGTTGTGTTTGTGTTGGACATTTCTCTTCCCTTCCCTCCATCTCCATCCCACTGGGTTGAAATGAGCCAGGCAAATCCTCCTCTGAAGCTGAAATAAAGTTCTTCATGCTCCAGGGTTGAGAGGGGCATAAGCTAAAACTTCACAGTTCTTGTAGGAGCCTGTAAGATTGTCCAAATACAAGATAAACTGGGAAAATTGAAGCAGAAAAATAGAGAGTGCTTTAAGATAGAGCAATCACAGGACCACGGATCTCTGGAGACTGGGAGGATGTTGGGCTTGGACACCTACTCGGGGAGTTTTCCAGGCTGTCCCAGCATGGTTCTTTCCCTGAACTGATACCCTGGAACAGGCTTTTACTGTGTCCTGTGGAACTCAAATGCTCCTTTCATGGCTTTGCAGCCAAGTTTTCCTTCTTGCCATATCATCTGTCTCGTTATAGGCTTAAAAATATATTTAAACCAGGAAATCTTAAACCCCACTTCTCTTCCCTCTTGTTTCCACCTTTCCTCACTGTAGAAATTGAGTTGGGGAAAATGATTGTTCTGTTCTCTGTCATTTTTACCTGTTTGCAATATCCAGTCATTTTCTGAGTGTCCAGAAAGATTGTGCCTTTATTTTGTGAGCCAGATACGAGGATGAATCAGATTTGGGGTATTACATTTGAATTACTTTTCTGTTTGTTTGTTTGGCAGGTCCTTGACCAGTATGAACGAGAAGGGTTTAATTTCCTGGCTAAAGTTTTTAATTCTTCACATTCCTTCTTGGAAGACCTGACAGGTCTAACTTTATTACACCAGGAGACACAGGCTGCTGAGGTAAGCAAATAAAATTTGGATCTTAAGAATTAACCATGTGGTCAAATGAATCACTGATAGAGTCAAGCTGTGGTATTTGATTTACAGAACGGTTGACACGATGGTTTAGACATTCTCCTAAATTCATTGTAACTTTCTGTATCTGAGTCTTTAAATATTGCTTTTAAAGGAAATAAGTGGCTCGTGTTATGTGGTGTGAGGAAATCAAATTGCAATTTCAGGTCAAGTAAAATGCAATTATGCTGCTTGATGGATTGTGATATGGGGCAAACAGTGCTGTTTACTTGCCCAGTGCCAGAAAATGGAATGTGGGAAGAAATTGGGGTGTGTTTGACCTCATGGGCAGCAGCACTGCTGATAACTCAACATTGGGTTGTGATACTGAGTGTGTTCCTTAAAAAATGAAACAGGTGTCTGCCCTAATGCTGTATTTTAACAATGATTTGTATTCCTTCCTCCTCTGCCAATATCTCTCCCCTTCTACACCATAATTGAATTTTGGCATGGCTGTATCCCAGGGATGTTTCTGAAGCTGGCTCTGATTGTTCAGTCCCTGCAGCCTGTGCAAGTGCTGGAGCTGTTTGTTCAGCTGGAAAGGGCTCCACAAGTGTTGCTTAATAAGGTTTTGGGGGGATAATGATGACTTGGCTCTCTGTTTCATGTTTTAACCTTTGAAAATAATGGAAGCAGATGCTGGAAACGTGAACTGTAAAATACCTAATGCATTCTTAAATCAGCATGGTCATACCTAGGAAAAAATTCAATATATATATATGAGAGGGATCCAAGAAGGGAAAACAAGCACCCTTTAACACGTGCCACTCATTAACAGTGAGAATAATTAAAGTCTGATTGCCAGGCCTGACTTTTAGTGTCTAGGCTGCTAATGGAAAATGTAAAACCAAGTACAATCAGTTAGTAATGTATTATTTTGCAGGTATTAATCCATAAATCCCTTTTGCAGCTTCAGAATGTGTGCAGGTGTTTGTTAATGAAATTTTAGATGCTCCCTACGAAATCTAGAGTCTGGTGTGTGTTTGCTGTGACTTACTGAAGTTCAAAGTTTAGCTTAAAACCCAGAATTAGTGTCCTTTCAAAAATCCTGGGGTTCTTTGGTGAGGTTTCTGCAGTGAAATCACTGCTCAGGGGTGGAAAATCTGACGTACAAAGTATTTGCAGAGCTAGTGCTTTCAAATTAGGTTAACTACCATAAAACCAGGGAGCTTTCTTGATTCTTCCCTGTGGGATTGCTGCATTTTTGGGAAAATCCATCTCTTTTAGCAGGGTTAACCAGCCTGTTGATGAATCTGTGTTTATGAATGGCAAGGGCTGACAGGCAGATGATTTGTAGGTCCTGGAGCACTCCTGCTTGCTTTGGATTAAAAGCCAATTCTGTGTCACATTTTGCCACTGCTGGCTCTGAGAAACAAAGAAGTTGTTTTGTGGTCCTCCACAAGTCTCAGTTCATCAGCTGGGGCAATTTTTACACTTTTTTAGGTGCACAAGAGAGTGCTTTTAATGTATTTTCTGTGGAATTACTCTCGTATCTTGAGCTCCTTTTCTCTTGTATTTCGAGCTCCTTTTTCTCACGCTGCAGCTGGGGAGTGTGAGCTCTGCAAAAATGGTTTTTTGAGTTTCTGGCTGCTTTGAAGCTGCTCTTGGCAGAATGTATTCCCTAAAATGGAGCCATCAGATTTGCTAAGATTGGTGCTCCTTTGATTTGAGATATTCTTGTGACATTCTAAGGGCTGCAGTGAGAGGTTTCATCAGGTATGTACGGCCTGGTTTGTGATGGGAATATTTCATTTTTCTGGTGAGAAGTTATCTGCCTTTCTCCACTCAAACTCTTCAGAGAGATTTTTGTGGTTTATTGGTGCATTTGGAGACCATAAAAATGGCTTCTGGTAACTGCAGATTTTCCTTTCCTCCTGTCTAGTAAAATCTGCCCAGTTCTGTTCCAGAACTATAAAGAAAATAGACTTGTAAAGTTCGATGTCATCCAACCTTATATTTACCCAGTAACATCATAATTGGCTTGTAATTCCATATATAAAATCCCTGATATTTGATTAATAAACCTGCATCTGATAGGGGAACTGCTCAATCTTGTGCTTATTTTTAAAAGGTTCATTGTTAAAATGTGAATTCATTAAGAGCATTTCACTGAACGTTTTGCTGAGTGTTTTGTTGTGGTCAGAAAAACTGTCATGCTGCTCTTAAGTGCAATCACACACTGCACCTTTTTTAGTCTTAGTTTTTATTTTTAATTCACCTAAATGCTTAGCAGCTTTCATGGTGTGTGTGTGTGTGTAGAAGTGCTTTAATGAGAAATTGCTTCTAAATTTTGAGTCTGCCTGAAAGAGAATCTGGAGAAGTTGTGCATGTTCTGTTAAACACAGCATTTTTGGATGGCCTGAATTTCCATGCAAACTCCCCTCACATTGTTAGCTCAGAGTGTGTTTGCCCAGATTTAAGGAATACAATTTGCAGTCAGATAGGGGAGACTTTTCACTTAGTGAAAAATCTTTTTTTTTACTTGCACTGTTTGATTCCGATTCCAGGGTATTTTAACACAGATTTAGTGTGGTTTAAATTTGATACTAGTTGCAGGGGTTTTTAGTCAGTGGAGCACCTATTTCTTCAACGTGAGCTGCATCAGGAAATCATAAATGTTCTCCATGACTTCCTTAGCATGACAATTAATAAATAATAACATCAGCAAGCTTTCCTACCCTGTCTTGAACTGACAGTACATTTCAGGCATCTGCTCTTTCCACATCTGGCTTTAATTTAGGGTCTCTGGAACATTTTGGGGTTGGTTTTTTTTTTAATCCCAGTTAGATATTTCTGTGCAGCTTGGGCAGGAGCCTCTGGTGACACGCCTGGCTTTGGAGGCCAATGGAAGCTGTGGGAAACTCCCATGTCAGCACTCAGGCCCCGTTTCCACGGGATGCAGTTCATCTGGGGAGCTGCCCAAGCTCATGGAAGCACTGAATTGCTGTTTTCCACATCACTTTGTTTCCTTTCCGCGAACCTCAACTTTTAAACTTGACCCTTGCTCGCTGTGTAGTCGAGTTTAACGGCTGGGCTTAAAACAGAGACAGCCTGAGCATCCTTGGGTTGTTAATCAGGGGCTGGAGGTGTGGAATGGGAGGCAGAAAAACAGAATTTCCAGGTCAGAGCTTGGCTGGGCTGCCCAGGGCTGTTCCAGATCAGTGCATCCCTAAACCCAGCTGTTTGCTCCCCTCGTGCTCCAGATTAACCCTGCAAAGGGTCTTGGCTTTGCTGCTGTGGAGATGCTTTTCCTCTAAAATTTCTGATCCAATTTAAAGTTTCCTAATCCTAAATCACAGCTTTCCTGATGTGCACTCAGCTCATTTCTCTCTGTGGTAAGTCACAAATGTAAATACACTTTTCTTACTCTGGATTTCAATTCCTGAATTACTTGGGTGCTTTGCTGCCCTTCCTGCTTTCATCAGGATGAAAGAAGATTCTAAAACACACGCCAGAAATAAAATTTTCACTTGGTTTTCTGACTGATGGAAACACAAGAAGGGGTAGAAGTCTTGCAGTCTAAGAGGGTCCTAAAGAGCTTTGGAAAAAAAATCAAATCTGGAGCAGAGCTCCTATTTTTGAATGTGGTTGTAAAGGTCAGATATGGGTGCAGGCAGGCCCTTATGTCTGTGTTCTTTTACTTCAGGTTTCTGTCTCTTACAAAAAGTGTGGTCTCTGTAGTTTCTGTGACAAGTTCTTGTGGTCACTGCATGAGGCCTGGTTGGTATTTCCAAAATGCCTTTTCTGTGCTGGTTTACTGTAGCCCAAACAATCCTTCTTATCCTTATTCATGAGAAAAAAAAGGATTTGTGCTGGTCAGATACTCAGAAAACACAGACAACCCTATTTTATCACTTATTGGAGGTTTGTGCCTGACCATATTTCAGTCATTTCTTGAGGAACAAGGCTTAGCTATAGAATAAGCAGCTGGTATTAAAAAGGAACTTTGTGCTTGTCCTAATTTGGAAGAAAATTCAGAATTTCCTGTGTGCTTTGCTATTAAAAATATCCTGCTTGTTTCTGATTCTGCATTATATTATGCAGTGTATTTGATGCTGAAACAATAACATTTGAATAGCCAAAAAAGAACCAAACCCCAAGCAAAACAGAAAAACCCAGCTACAACAATATTGTAACAGTAACTTCTGTAACTTGACAGTTTTTATCTGTTAGCCAAGTATTATTCTGAATTTAATTTTATTTGGTGTTATGAAAACTTCCTAAAGAAATCATTACTGATGGCTAGCCCAGAATTAATATTTGAGACTTTTCTCTGTGTGAGCTTTTTTTTGTTTTCCTTCATGTTTTTAATCTGGTGCATTTCAGGAGAAATTCATTTTGACAGATTCAGGCCTGCCCTGGAATTTCTTTCTTAAGAGATTAAGAGATTAATTTGTTTTCTTTCAGGAGGTGGGTTGGTTTTTTGTTTTTGAGTTTTCTCATGATGTCAATTAGTGTCATCATTTCTCTTCATTCACCAAGCAATATTTCCCAGATCTTTGAATAATGGTAAATTTTTTTTTTTTTTGTGCTGGGCACAGTCCAAGTGAGAAAGGAGATTTCAAATATAAGCAAATTTGCATTGCATTGGGGTGACTGTGCTGGGTTATTACATGCCTAAAATAGATTTAATCAGTGTGTCCCTCACACAGGGCCCTGCTGAGCGATGGGATTTCACTGCTGACACTTGGCCAAGGAGGGGTAATGGTTCCATCAACACACCACACTTCAAACTGAGTTTTCCAGCCTTTGAAGGAGCCCCACATGGGGCTTTAGCAGACACCTTCTGCTGCTTTGGAAGGGTTTAGAGCTACCTGTGAAGTGGTGCCTGTGTTTGCTAGCAAAACATGAGCTCCTTGTCTTTCCCCTGCTACCTTCACTGATAACTTCAATTATTATCGTTAATTATATTCAAATGCTCTTCCTGGGCCTTACCTCAGCGAGTGATGTGCACAAATGTTTCATGATACACCTGAGTAGATTTGTGTTTGTCCCTGCAGGGCAGGGAGGGGCTTGTGCAGTCCTTTGTTTTGTTGGAGCCAAGGGAAGGGCAGTTGGCTGGTAGCCAGTTATCATCTTTGTTCAAAATGTCAAATATATGGAAAAAAAACCCACTGAAAGGAATGGAGTAATGGCATTTGGGTTAGCAACAGATTTTGTTGTTTTATATATATATTTTCTATCGTTTTATATGCATATTTTTTCATGGTTTTGGTTACAAAACTTAACTGAATTGCTGTCATAGTGTCAAAACATTGATAGAGCTTAAATCTCTGTGTAAAATTTCACAGTAAATCTCAGGTAACTACTAAATGGAAAGTGCTACTAGGAATAAATTTATTATCTCATCACTTTTTATGTGAGGGGAAGAAGCTTTGCAGCAAGAACCTGGGCAAACCCTCAGTACCTACAGCACCTTCAGCTGCTGGGAAACTGCAGCAGCATCAATGTGCATTCTGTGTTCTCCATGAAGCTGCTGCAGACAGTAATTCCTGCCTGGTTTCCCCTTTCTGAACAGCATTGATCAGTGGAGGTGATCAATATCAGCCATTCTCTCCCAAGGGGGCTCTGTGCTTTCTGGGCTTTCCTCTTTTCATAAGAATTCCACCTCCAGTACCATTGCAAAGGTGCCCTGCTTTTCTTATGACTCATTTTAATTGCCCTCATTAGATCAGTACCCAAACAGGGAGTATTTGAACTGATGAAGTAATGTTTTGGTTTGTGCCGTGGTAGTAAATGATATTAAATTGTACTTTGTTTAAGGTTTTAGAGTAATTTCAGCTAATGATGAACACAGCACCCCAAAACTTTGAAGGGAACTGCTATACTGAAGCTGTAAAATCTTTATTTTGGGGAAGCAATTCTCTTCTAGAAAGATTTTCAAACTCTCTTGACTCCTTTTCTTTTGAAGGGAAAATCCCCAGTAAAGGAGAAGTGAAATAATTTAGGGATTAAATGTCTTCCATTCCAATACACTTTGTCACAAAGAAGAGTGAATAGACTGTTCAAGATTCCTTCTGTTATTCTCATGTGAAGAATAAGAAATTACACAACACAGACAAGCACGCTGATGAACTTTTTTATTCTAATTAAGAACATAAATTCTACAATGTGCTTCTCAGTCCGAGAGTATACGAGCCCTTGTAGATCATTCAAATTTTAAAAACAGAGAAGTTTGCTGCTGGACAAATGAGTGCCAGATTTCAATAAACACCAATTGTTGCAGCCTTACCCAGAGGTGCTGTGAATGTCTTGGGGCAGGGCTGCCTCAGCCTTCCTTCAAGTGTTAATTGAGTTGCTTTATTAGGGATCAATGTGCTCTGGTCATCCTGGAGCCCACCAGAGTATTTCATTGTTAACCGTGTTTGCCTCCTCCTGACAATCCAGATTTCCTCTGGAAGCATCTCCAGGACTTCTCTGAGGGCATTCCTGTCAGGGTGAAGCCATGCAGTCAATTATCACATCCCCCAAGTGCACGGGTGGTTTGTTATTGGCAGCATCTGATTCACACCACAGAACCTTTCTGCACAAACAGCAACTTTGGAACTGATTTTCCTGTACATATAGGTGGAACTAGGAAATGGTCATAAATGAAGCTGATTGCAGTGTGAGGAGTTGCTGAAAAATCCTGGGGATTTAGCACAGCCTCTCTTTAATGCCAGTAGTTGCTAATTCACACAGGAAATTAAGCACCACAAATTTTAAGGACGGAACATCAATTTTAAGACGTGCTCCTCTGTGGAAATCTCATATGGAAAATGGTTTGTGAAGTACTCCTCAGCTGAAATTTTCACCACATCTCAGGGTTTCTTCCTTTGTGAACTGTGGGATGATTTTACCAGCCTGAGTGTTTAAAGATCTGCATCCACGGTGCTGCTGTAATGCAGATAGTGTTGGCTGAATTTTGGTAGGCACTAATTTATAAAACAGGCAGATTTGAGTAGCCTTTAAAATTAATACTAACCTAGCTCTTACTGGCCTGAGCTCTCTTTCTATTTGAGTATTTTCCTGGTATTTGCACTTTAATGAACATCTCTGCTGGTGTTTCCTTTCCCTTGCTGTAGTTCAGGTTCTCCTGAAGTTTCCTTTTCCCAACACTTTTTTGGAACACATTAAAACTTGGCTTCCAGCTGCAATCTGCCATACAACATGGTTGTTTTTATGGAATTGGCTGGATTCCTGGAGAAACCACCTGATAGCTTAGGAGTGATAAAAATTAATGACCAATTCTGTAGTTAAAACCCAGATTTGGTTCCAAGATGAGCTACTTTGTGCCTGAGATGATAAGGACTGGTTCTCTCTTATCACTTCAGTGATAATTTTTCCTTAGCAGGGACTTCTCTTAGTTGATTTAAGGCCCAATTAGTTGGAAAGTTACATCTTGTACATTGTAAATGAAACTTTTTCCTGACCTCATGAAGAGACATCAAAAAAGTCTGCATTGTTATACATAAAATAAAAAATTAGCCAAGAGAAAAGTGTCTCACTTTTAAGTTTGGAGAGCATAGCATTAAAAAAAAGGTTTTAGGATGAGTTTCTGTTTTCTTGGTCTCTCAACCTTTGAAAACCCCACTTTAGGCATTAAATAATGTGCTTCAAATTAGTGATGAGTTGTTGCATTTTGTGGTATTGAGTCTGGGGCACCAAGGCTGTTCCTACATGTGCTATTTCATGAATCAACAGCTGGTTGTGAGTTACTGAGTTTGTTGTTATTTTCATATACAGGAAAGCTTTCTGTTATTCTGCAGGTGTGGTGATGATTTTAAGTCGTTTAATGGTTACACAGCAACATCAGAATGATGCAGTTGCACTGGATAAACAGGAGTGGTTTTGGTAAAGGGGAAAATGCTAGACCTGGAAATGTAACAACAGAACTCTTAAAAAGTTGGGTTGAGCTGCAAGCCCTGGTAGGAAGGAAATTCATGGCCAAGATGTGGTAAGGATCAGCTCACAGAGCTGGTTTGGAGTCTGTGTGAGGCAGTTCTGCTGCCATCTCTGTGTAGGAAGGTGTACGTGCAGAGGCTGTCGGATTCTCCAAGTGGAAAACACTGCAAAAGGGCTCTTTAATGGCACAAGGCTCTCTAACACAAGAGGTGAATTGACTCTATTCCAGTTAAAACACAAAAGGTAAACATAATAAAACTGGTCTAGTTGGAATGACCTGAAAGCTGTGAGATTCTGGGAATAAATCTGGAGAAAAACTCTGCGTGTGCAAGTACATCAGTACTTTGTCATCTGAAAATAAAGGTTCTGTTGAAGTACTTATTATACACAAAATAAATTCCTGTAGTTGTAAAGTACTGGCTCCAGCCCACCAGACAGTACATTTAATCCCCTGCAAGTCAAGTGTGAAATCCAGTAGGTTAATCAATAAATACAAAAAAATACATGGTTAGGGAAAAGATACAAACTCTGATGTAGGTGGAGATAACTGCTAAGAGCCTTATTTGTTTTTTGGTAACTAAAGAAAGTCAGTCACAGAAATGGAGAAGGGACACACAAGTAAACCTGTAAAGAATTAAGCAATCGCTTTCCAGCCTCTCAAGGGGATAGGGGTTAAGAGATACAGTTTTAAAAGTCTTTATGTTGTTGAAAAGTTTATTTGTCTAATGTCTACTGAGATAGCGTGCCAACAACAGCAAACCCAAATGCAAGTTAGAAAGAGAAAGCTACTACTGGAAGAGAATATGAAGGCACAGCAAAGCTATTTAGAAGTATTGCAGTGCAGCAGCTGGTTTTGCTAATGCTCCTTGGTTATTTAAAAAAAATGATCATCTAAGTCCTAATTCCCTTTGTCTTCTCCCTCTGAGTAGCTGCAGTGTGTGAAGCTTGCTGGCCCATGACTCATTCTTCCCACTAAAGCTATTTCTTTGAATAGCCCCTGTAAAAACATGCATTTTGTGTTGGTTGTCTTAGCTGGTAACTGGGGAGGCTTTTTTTTCCTCCCTGGGTGAGTGATTTATGTGTGCTAATCTCTGGATCTGCCTTTGCCACACATGGTGCCTGTGAAAACACTGGTGGTGCTGTACCTGGGGTTGCTGTGCTCACCTTTCTGCAAGAGTAACTCAAGCACTAAAACTCATTTAATCTCTTCCTCCACAGGCAATAGGCTCATATCTAATAAATTCTGATACCTTGGGCTTCTTTTCAGGGACAGGCAGCCATGAACCTGAGGCTGGATTTTAATTCTTACTAGATCTGAAAAGGGTAGCAGGCAAAGAAGATGCAAATGCAAAATAAGACGTTCTTTCCAGCCTCTAAAAGAAACTTCTTTGCATGAGTTTGGTTCAGTGTAAGAAATATGGAAGTAAATGACTGAGGTTCATTCAGAGGAAGAATTAAAGAGCCTCTGTTGAAGCTTTTGTGTGTCAGGGAGTGCTGGGTGTGCTATTTTAGCTGTCCCACTGTGGGCAGCCCTGGCAGTGCTCTAAAGAGCACTCCGGGGCTGCTTTCCCAGCGCTGCAGATTTTCTCTGCTGCCCCAGTGGAACAGGCAGGCTCCTGTGAGTGAGAGAATTCTCTCCTGAATTCTGCCTGCTCCCTCAGTCTGCCAGCACACATCCATCACACGGATATTGATAGGGGCAGCATCCTCTCCAGCTGTCCTGGGCTCCCCAAAGGCAGGCCTGGATTAACTGGGGACAGCCTTTGGAGCGAGTCCAAACTGTAAAACACAAGCTCACGTTTTTAGGTGGGTAATGAAATACCTCAAACCCTGCCTGTCTTGGAATTACAGCTTCAGCCTTGGCTGGGCCTACTTATTTGATACTTCTGCTTTCTGGATTTAATCTAGGCTTTAGTATTTGGATCCAATTGTTGAATGCATGTAATACGCAATTTAATATTGTTTAATTGGTAGATTTATGCCTGCAGATTACATTTGGATTGCTCAACAAAGTAAAGTTGTGATTACAGCCAAACATGTTGATAAAGTTCAAGGAGCTGACTGTGACTTTTCTTTTTATACGGTGGAAATTGGGGATGGTTATGGGAGATTTGGGAAAAGGAAGTAATGCTGTTAAATATAATTTTAGTTAAGTTGGGGCGTAAAGGTCACAAAGTTTTCTGCAAAGTGAGGTTGAATTCAAGCAAGGTTGGTCATTAGTAACATCCCTGTGAGTGAGAACTGCTGGAGGATGCTGCAGGAGTTTTCAGGACAATACTAGAAAAAAAGTCAGTGTATTTGGAAAATTGCTAGGATTTAAGGTCACGTACGAAATAGAAGAATGTTGTTTTCATTAAGAAATTTCTAAACTGGAGAATAAATGTTTTCATCATTGAGTCATTTTCATTCAAAGGCGAATGATATTCCCAGCTCTAGCATGAGGTCTGCAGTCCTTCATTCTGGTGAGATTTTTCTTTGCTCTCTTCTGTTCAAAAGCAAAAGGCAAGAGCTTGTGGCAGAGAGAAGTGCCTGTGGAACGGACTGCCTGTTCAGAATTGTTATTGCAGTGTGAGGGGAGGAGGGAACAGAGCACAGCAATAACCACCAAACTGCAGTGTCTGACTCCAGTACCAACAGCTCCACAGGCCTGATCTTTATTGGACTTCTTTTTTTACATTTGGGGGGAAGGGGGGGGCTCTGATTGCCATATCTGTTTCAGGAAGAGTATCAGGAGTTCTCTAATTTCATATTTAAATCTGGGATCTGATTAATACTCGAGGCATGCAAGAGAGCTATAACATGAAGGCTGCTGTTACTATAGTGAGATGCTCTTACAGACATCACAAGACTTGTTATACAAGGAAACATGATTACTCTGGATTAAAGGAGTTGTCAAAGGCTTGAAGGATTTATTAGTGCTGCTGCTTGGAGTTATATATAACTTCATTATTTTGTTGAAAACATTTAGATCTAGAATTAATGAAGCACAGTAAATGCTGATGAAATGAATCAGCAGGTTTGACAGCTTTGAGCTGACACTGAGCAACTGATGAATTTTGTGGGAGCATTCTTTAGGTCTCCAAATTGCTGGATAATGTACAGAAAGTAATAAATCCAGCTTTTGCACGGAGAAATGAAGCTTAATGAGTGCAGTGAGGTGCATCAGAGTTGATGTGATCAAGATCATATTTCTGAAATGATTTGTAATTCCTAAGCTTGTGGGGGAGGAAACGGCCTGAGCTGCTGGGGATGGTCTGGATCTGTGGGATAAAACTTTCTGGGGACAGTGGGATCTGCAGAGGTGGGAGCAGGAGGCACAGGAGGAGTGACAGCAGTGGTCATGTGGGGCTGAGCAAGGCGAGGGGAAGTGGGGAATTGTGGTTTTAGAAACAAAGGACTGGAACTGGCTTTTTTTCCCCTGCAAAACTTAGTCACGGGGAGTGTAATGAGAGGGGAAATGCAGATGTGTAACAGCTCTTGCTGCTGCAAGGTCTCTTTCCTACATGAATTAGGAGTTCAGTGCATATCACATCCATTTGATCATTTCATTAATCTCAGCTGTGTAAAACTGGCAGCATTTTGACATTGCTTCCCTAACCCAGCTCAGAGAGTGCTGTGACATCCAGAAATGCTTTCTAGACAGCTGCATTCCATCCCATTGCATGAAGTCTGTAGCACTGCAGAGATGTTTCAAAAGGATTATTGTTTTAACAGATGATTAATTGCAAATTATTTATTGCTTTTTTAAGATGAGCTCAGCAGTCATCCTCTGCTCTTGATGCCACGATGCAGAATTAGTGCTGTGGGTATTGATGTGAGTCTGAATGAGAGATGAGCCATAATCAATGATAAAAGGGTTTCAAGTTTTGAAATAGTCTTGCAACATTAATTCCTTACAAGCAATACTCTAAAGAGAAAATATGTAACGGCAGAAAGGGTTCTTGTGTTCCCTCTGACTCTCCCCTCTGCAATGCGACTCAGGAATTTAGTTATGTAAAAATATGACTAAGTCCCTTCTGCCTTTGAGGTACAGACCTGGGTGAAATCCAGTGTGAGATTGGATTGCAGTGAATTGGATAACTTCTTTCCCAGTCTTTTTAACTTTGAATTTGGGACAAAACTACATCAAAAGCTGGAATAGCTTCCTCATCTAACTATTCCGTGGCCGAGTGGGGTTTTTCTTTTCCCTCTTCAGATAGTGTCTCATTCCTAAATTAAGCTCCCAGCATCAATAAATCATTTCCCTGCAGAGTCAAACCTGTAATTTTTCATAGCTGTTGTCCTTTGTGCCTTTTGAAATATTGCTCGTGGGGCTGTGGAGAGGCTCCCTGGGTAGTTCAGCAGAGAGACAGGGAGTACAAAGGGATCCAGGTGCGGGTTGTATTTGGTGGGGTGACAAGCTGGACACATTCCAGAGGATTTGCAGGAGCTGTGTGAGCTCCTGGGAGGGAGCACGTTGGGGTTATGGGGTTTGCAGAATGAGGAGCCCAGAGAAAAGCCAAATGAGGGGTTTTCCAGGAGCCTGTGGTGTGATCCCTGGGAGACTCACCAGGGCACTCCTATTCCCAGGAAATGGAGCTGGGGAAGCACCGAGGATCGTTCCTGATCCTGCAGGAGCACAGGTTAGAAACCAAACCAACCCAAATTAGGGTTGCAATGTGTGGTGTTGTCACCATCTGGAGGTAAAGCAGCGTCTGCAGAGCCACCTGTGTGGGAAGGGTGGCCTGGCTCAAAGTGTTGGCTCACAAAACCCATGGTCCAAGTGGCACTGGAATATTTTAATTTGGGATTTCTCGTTCCGTGCTGTGAGGGGCAGCACAGAATCAAAACCTTAAAAGGCAAAAATCTGTTTGTTCTGGATGTCATAGAGTTGGAGGGCAGGAGGGAGGAATGGCAACAATCTCTTGCCCAGGTTATATGTTAGTGACAATTAGGAAAAATCTGTTTGTGCACAAAGCCCACGAGCTGGGATTTCTCCTGCCCTGCAAGTCCTCAGCTCATTTTTCTCCCTGTATCCCANTGGACACATTCCAGAGGATTTGCAGGAGCTGTGTGAGCTCCTGGGAGGGAGCACGTTGGGGTTATGGGGTTTGCAGAATGAGGAGCCCAGAGAAAAGCCAAATGAGGGGTTTTCCAGGAGCCTGTGGTGTGATCCCTGGGAGACTCACCAGGGCACTCCTATTCCCAGGAAATGGAGCTGGGGAAGCACCGAGGATCGTTCCTGATCCTGCAGGAGCACAGGTTAGAAACCAAACCAACCCAAATTAGGGTTGCAATGTGTGGTGTTGTCACCATCTGGAGGTAAAGCAGCGTCTGCAGAGCCACCTGTGTGGGAAGGGTGGCCTGGCTCAAAGTGTTGGCTCACAAAACCCATGGTCCAAGTGGCACTGGAATATTTTAATTTGGGATTTCTCGTTCCGTGCTGTGAGGGGCAGCACAGAATCAAAACCTTAAAAGGCAAAAATCTGTTTGTTCTGGATGTCATAGAGTTGGAGGGCAGGAGGGAGGAATGGCAACAATCTCTTGCCCAGGTTATATGTTAGTGACAATTAGGAAAAATCTGTTAGTGCACAAAGCCCACGAGCTGGGATTTCTCCTGCCCTGCAAGTCCTCAGCTCATTTTTCTCCCTGTATCCCACCCAAAGGTATTTTTAAAGCTGCATGAAGACAGCTCCCACTCTCTCTTTGTGCCTGTATTGACACAGTCACAGATGTCATTGCTGTGCAAACCACTGCTGTTATTTTTTCTCTTAAGTACTTTCCTGGTTTCCCTTTTGCTGTGACAATTTTGTCATTGTTGCTGGGAGCTGGAACTATTTCATTCATGGGCCACAAATGTTTTCTGTTAAGCATTCAAAACCTCCCATCCTCCTATTGTGCTTTTGCAGTTTACTATAAAGTGCTCCAGCCCCATCCAATGGAGTTTGGTTTCAACCTTCCTCTGTTCCTGTTATTTTTAACATTTTCTCAGCTTTGTTTTAGTTTTCCAAGATGGATCATTGCTGTGAATTTAGTGATGAAATCCTCCTGTCTCATTCACTTACTTCAGTCCCATCTCTTGCTTCCTTTGTATTTCCCTGCATCCCAACACTTCTCCTCTCCCATCCTTTGTGATCCACAATTTCTGTTTGGTTCACACCTGCTTGCGTTGGCTTTGAGTCTCCTTTGCATCCTCTGGATGTTGGATTTTAAGGGGGCATCTGCATGGCTTGAAATAAAAACATTCATCTTTTCATCTTCCAGGTTTGCAAACTCACTTCAAGTTATTTCACAGTAAACTCTCACAATCAACAGTTGTAGCTTCCTGCTATTTCTGTATTCTTTTGTCCTAATGGTAGTTGTAAGTTGATATAGGAATGCTTCTAAACAAGTTCCTTTTCAATAATGGACTTGGTTTTCTATCAGAATGTTCTAAAAAAATGCTGTTCATTACTGGCCCTTTTCCCCTGAGCATATTGTCATGTTAAAAAAAAAAAACCATGATTTTTCTTCAGCCTTTTTGTTCTTTCACAATCATCTGCTTGAGTAATGCAGCATTTATTCTATTTATGTTTGCAAACACTTCCATTTTAAACAGCTGCTAGACAAAGGGATTACATCAGTAATACTGTGCTGCTGTTAACTGATTTATATTTAAATGTATTTGAGTTGTATTTCAATATTTAAATTTGTTCTTTACAAAGACTGGACTTAGGGTTAGGATCAGGTCCTGTGTTTTATTCTATTTGTTCCTTTAGTGACTTGCTGGCCTCACAGCACCATTGCCTTGCCCAGCATTTGTCCTCTTCTCCCTATAAAGTCAATTTAACATTCTGGTTGATTTTCCATTCTTCTTGTACAAACATGCAGCTCCCAATACTTGCATCCCCGTTGAGCAATAAGAAGTTGTCAGTACCTGTTTTTCCTGACTGTGGAGTATCAGGTGTAATTTAAGAGTCATTTTTGGGAAATATTCCTTCAGCCCATTGCCCCTTGTCAGCAGCCTCCCTCAGCCCTGTGTGCCTGGGGAATTATTCTAATCCACAGCTCTTGCCAAGGCCTGTTAACCTCCACATTTGACAATTAAACATCAAAAGTTACACTTTAAACCCTAACATTTATATTTTTTAAAAAGCCTTTTTTAATCTTGTTTTTGCTTTATCTTCTCCATAATGTAATTTCTTGGGAATTCAAGGCTGTCCACAGGATTCTGGTGGCCTCAGATACGTTTTTTTAAAAAATATTATATTTGCATTGTCAGAATTAGACGTGTGCCCTCATTCAGACTGGAGTGGCCCCATCAGTTCCTGCCCCTGTTTTCTCTGTCAGGATTTTGTGCAGGCCTTTCTGGACTTTTCACTGGAGGTTCTGCTGTTATTTCACCCCAATTCCATGGAAAGAGTGGAGCACAGGGAAAAGCTGGGCTGGATCTCTTGTACTGCAGCTTTTGTGCTAAAGCTGCTGTCGGGCTCCTTTTTTGGGTGTTTTTATTACAAACCAGAGCACGTTGGCATCACTGACCATTCCCAAATCTGTTTTCACCCCCCTCACACAAACAAAAAGGAGGAGCAGCCCCTTCTATTCCCATTTTTGGTCCAGCTCAGGTCTCTCCATAGCTTTTTACTGAGCAGAAGAGCCAAGGAAGGGAAATAGCAGAAAGAAGTTTGTCATCCTTGTTCTCACCGTCGACTCCAGCACATTTAAAGTCGAGTTTTTATCTCTGGCAATTGGGTTTCTCTTCACAGAAAAATACTGGGAGTTCTTGGAATTGCAAACATATCAGGCCACGAGCCAAGCTTTCCCTGGCTAGGCAGTGACAAAAGCTGCCAGTGGATCTGAGTTTTATGTGGTGGTTTTTTTTCTGTTGAGAAACTACTGTTCTCTCTGAGGTCATCAAAACTTATTGGAACTAGGATTTGATATTGGATTTTAATCATTGTTCCGGAGTTAAAATGGGAATTCTCACTTATGGAACACAGATCACAGCTGAAGCTGTTCATCTGGAAATTTTAAATTAAGTTTTATCCCAGTGTAGTAGTAATTTTAGCAGAATGTTCTAATCCAGAATGAAAATCAGATGTGCTTCATGGAAATAGGGAAGCCCAGACAATGGGTATTGTGTTTAGGTTACAAGACTTGTGGTCTTCCTTTTTTAAATTTTATTTTCATTGTTTACATTGCAGGCAAGTCTTTGTTCATTTTAAGGAATAAAGCTGTTCGTTTTAAAGCACGATTTTTTTAAAGTTTGTATCCAAAAATATTTCTCTTGAGTTGTATAAAAAAATCGGGTTTTCTGGAAATTCATTGCCCTCATGAACAGACTTCTGGTGAGTGAGGAATTTTTATGACTCCCTTAAAAAACAATTGCAGGCATTCCACAAATAAACAATGCATTGATTTGGGGGGGCATTTTAATGACTATTTTATAATTATTTGTTCCCCAGTGTTTATTTCAGTGTGGTATGTTGTAATTTTTAACTTAGTTATCCTAAGAATTCTCTTGTGCAGCAGAGAGAGCTTTGGAGCAGGAGCCAATTCCCAAGTGCAGACACAGGACTGACTCTGACACTCCATGGATTTCCATCAGTCCTGGAAGAAGAGCTGGAATAGTTCAGGCCAGCTGCTTTCTCCTTCTTTTTGCATCTTGTTTTGGCAATTCTGATCTCTTTTCCTCAGTTAGATTTCCCTCCCGTGTGTTTCATTAATAAATTTCACGAGTGATTTTTCCTTTTGGTTTATTTTTCTCCTTTCAGGGCTGGTTTTGCTGGGTGGTTGACCGTAGTCACAGCTCCACTGGGTTTGGCTTTTCCTGTGTGTAAACCCTTGGGAGTGAGAGTTGTGATTTTCCTGGCACAGTGATGCAGTGCCCCGTTCCTGCACACAGCAGCACAAACCCTGGCATTGCACAAGAGGCTTGATTGAAAAATTGGGATAAGGGGGACTGAGCATCACTGGATTGCTCCTTGTCCCAGAGGCAGCAGCAGCTGCCTGCCCATTGCTGCTTTTGCACAGGATTTGTTTTCTCCTGCTCAATCTGCAAATAACCCAGCAGATGCTGTTCTCACCACAAACACACTTTGTGATTCAGCTCACGCTCAGTTGCTGCAGTGTTTTTGCTGATTTTGAGTCATGTCAATAATATTTTGTTCACCCAGAGGAGAGCTCAGAGGGAAAATGCTAACTTAGAAACTGGAAGATGTTGTGCAGCCAGGATGGACCTGGTGCTTCAGATGTTTGGGGTTAATTTCCTCTCTGTCAAACCTCTGTGTGTGTGTCACTTATGTTCTCAGCAAGTTTTGCCTCAACTCCTTTAATCCATGAGGTAGAAATGTTGCAGCTTTTTACAGACAAAAACAGATTAACTTTGTGCTTGCAGCAGTCCTTGGTGTGTGTTTGGGAGCAGGAGGTGGCTGAGCAGAGAGAACTAAACTTCCTTCTGTGTGTGCACGTAAATAACACAATATAAACATGGGCAGTACTGCCATCAGTGCAGAGGCTGATCAGATTTTGTCAGTCCTTTCTCATTCAAGGGAGCCTGGCAGACTTTCAAAGGTTGCTGCTGTCAGAAAATGATGAAACAGAGAAAAAATACAAATCAAAGATGCCGTGATCTCCTTCCAACTCTGCAAGAGCATAAAGTCACTGTGTCAGAAACCAGATCACTTCTCAATTTTCCAGAGCAGCTCAGGGACAGCATCAGAAAGCAGAGCTGACAGGGCTGCTCTGATGTTCAGGGGCTCAGGGAGGGAGCAGGATGCTGTGGAGAGCAGCATTATTCCCTGGGATTTGCCCACTCTCTGTTACAAACATGCTCTCAAGGGTTCCTTATTTTCCTGTCTGCATCAGTATTTCTGACTGTGGCAAAGTGATTTATGTCACAGTTCAGCACTGGCTTGGCCTCAGCAAAAAGATTAAAGAAATGGATGTAAACATCAGAGCAAGAATAAGTAGGTGTCCAAAATGGGGTCTTGTTGGGTGTTTTTAGAAGGTGAAACGAAGCTGGGTTTGTGTAAATTCAAACTTGGCAGGACTCCACGATTTCTAATTCATTGATGAATTTTACAGAGGTTTTATTTCATCAACATAAAAACTCTTAGCAAAAGATAAATGTTTTTATTGTAGAGGAGCTGAGCAATCAACTTCTTTGTGTACCTCTCCACGCTGGGGTTTCTGCAAACCCCCAGCAGCAGACAGAGAGTCATTGAGAAGCAGAGCCTCTTGCTGCTTTATTGCTCCACTAAAAATGGGTATTTGTACTTTTCAGTCACTAAAGCATCATTGGAGGGCTTTAGAAGCACTCAGCAGTTCAGGGCTATGAGGACCTTTCCAAAAGGACCTTTCCAAATTCCAGTTTCAGCATCCTTAATTTTACTCAGCTGTATCTTAAAGCTGCGTGCACGCTGATCTGAAATAATTTGTCATTTATTTTGCAAACTCCTTGAAACATTTATTATTTAACTCTCCAAACAGTTCTGCCTGCAAAGAGATTTCTTGCTGCTTTCTTTTGTGATGGAAAAGCTAGTGCCTGAGTGAATTATCACAGAGAAAGCAACGTGCTCACGTTGTATTTCCCTCGGAGTTCTTCCCAACCCAAAATGAACGTGCAGCCTCTGTTTGAAATAATTAGCCGTGGTTTGCTGGGGGAATTTTGGGACTTTCATGTTGCTCTAGCTTTTGATCAAAATTTCCCTGCACTGCCTTGTTTAATTCTGGCCATCTGGATTAAAAGGCTCTCTTAATCTTAAATACAGATTGTAACTCTTTCTTTTGGAGTGCACTGCCATAAAATTTGGGCGGGTTTCCAGCTTTCTTCATTAAAGCTTGCTTTATTATGGTTTGTCGGCCATTAAATGATTGTTATGCACAATGGGCACTTGATTATAATTTGCTGGAGCTGGGAATCAGTTACAGCAGTAGTGCAAGTTGTGTAATTAAAAGAAAGCATGTTTATACCTGCTAGCATCTCCTGAGAGCTGCTGAGGGTGAGGAGAAAGCAGAGTTGAAAGGCAACAATTTCTGCTAATAAGACATTTAAGGGCTCTGATCTGCCAGTGTTTTGTGCTGTGTTGTGGAAGTGTGATGATTTTTTTTTTTTCCATAATCACTGGGTTTGAACCAAAATCTGTGGTTTGTGACAGGGATAAAAGGGCAGTTTTATTTGCCATAAATCTTCTCCCATCTTTTATTTTTGTTTGGGGTTTAGAAAGGAACGTGCATTTCTTGCAGAGGAGAAATTGGGGGTCCTCGAATCCTCTCCCAGTTTTATTTCTGCTCTTGTGTGGTTTTTATCAGGGAGCTCAATCTCACTCTAACTGGTTTTTTCACCTGTAAAGTTTTGAAAAATTGTGAGAAAATTGCTAGCTTTAAAATTATTTTAAAAGGGAGTTTTTCATAGGTGTTTGTGCCATTTCCTTTTATATTTTGGCTCTTGGGAAATTGAAAGAAATGTAAGTTTGTCCAAGCTGCAGAGTTGAACTGCTATGGACAAGTGTGGCCTAGCTGATGGTGTAATTTAATCTGATTTTAGCAGTATGTTATGGATAACCTAAAGTAGATACATGATAATTTAATAAGCATTAGAAAATACTTCTTTATAACATTGAAGTTATGCAGCAGCTTTGTAATAGTTTTTTTCCTGAACTTGTGTCTGCCTTTTCTCCTAAAATTCCATCTTTGAGATGCCTTCTAAAAAATCTGCACCTGGAAAACTTTAGTGGGAGCTGAACTGGTGGATGTTTGGTGAGATGAAGCTGCTAGATGAAATCATTTCATTTTCGATTTTACAAGCATCTGTTTGGCTGAAAACAATTTTCTGCCCCAGCTGAGAACCCGAGAGATGCAAACGCTGTGAGTGCAACAAATTCCTGTCTTGCAATGAACCATTGGAACTGTGCATACAGGAGGTCAGGAATTGGCTTTTTAACATCTCTCAGATTGATCTCAAATTGGAGCTCTCAAATTAGTAATTAAAACATTCCTGATGGACTAAAACAGATGATAATGTAGGTTGAGGACTAAGCAAGATGGTGCAAAAATCAAGGAAAACTGTGGAATTTAAGTGCTCTCTCCCACAATTCTAATCAGAATTCTAACAATTCCAATCAACAAAACCGGTTCTAATCAGAGCTGTTGGTGATTTAATCAGGAGTTTTCAGTCTTGCTAAACAAGTGAGGAACACAGACTGGAATAAAACCAGGACTTTATAATTCTGCCTTTCCTCAGCATGGGAGCCCTGATGTTCTGGTGGACACACAACTGAGATGTGCAAGTCTTCTGAGGAAAATTTTAATAACTTGGAAATTCAGAGTTACCTGAAAAATCCTTTCTGTTCCTTTTCATGAGGGTTGTTGTTGATTTTGGAAAAAGTAGAAGGCTTTTCTTGTGAATCTCATCTTCTCAATGGCAAGCCCTTGCACTGCCTTTGCCAATAGTTTATTTCACATGCATTCAGTCCAGTTTTCTTTTCACATATGTGAAATAATGTTTTGGCAAGTGGTAAACAAAATGTATACAGCAAAGAGAAAGAGAGCTGTGTTTTTTATTTAAAGAGAAAGAGAGCTGTGTCTTTTATTTAAAGTGAAAAGATACATTTTATGAAATAATCCTTCCATTGAAGTGAGTAATTAAAGTTATAATAAATGAGATCTCATAAGAGATTGCACAGCAATTATGTAACTTTTAAGAAAGACGAGCTGATGGTAATGAAGTCTTTTCACTGGACTGGGTTTTTCTTGGAGAAGTGCAGTACCATGTGATGATGTTCCACAGTGTGTGAGAGCAGTGTGCTGGTACAAAATCCAACCACCACAAAGGCGTTTCCAGAGCCCAGATGTTCATCAGCTCTCCCTTCTGGAAGGGAGCAGGGAGGTTTTTGTGCCAGGTTTGCTGAGTGCTTCTCCACAGCGGGCATTTGTCCAGGGGGACTGGGCACTTGTGCACGGCCCACAGAGCATTTGTGGTCGAGGAAGGAAAATTGTTCCTGTGGCTCCCTGGGAACTGTGAGAAAATCTATCCTGAGCTATTCCTGGGTCAGGAAATTCTGGGCATGGCTATGCTGCAGTGTGGGGCGTGCAGAGCCTCTGATCCCTTGGGAATTACAGCACCTTGGGGATTTAGCCAAGCCCTCCTTTCCTCTCAGCACTGTTCTGAGATGGCTCAGGGACTCCTTAAGGCAGCAGTTAAAATACAAACGTGCTGAGCTTTTTAGGATTTTGGGCCTCTTTAAGGATTTGACCCGCATCTGACAATTCCTGAATGTTTTCCTGTTGTATTGGATGCGAACTGAATCAATCAGGAGTGTCCCCAGAGTGCTCATCTGACCCCCAGGGATATTCTGAGGTGATTTGTTTCATATTTGGCTCAGCTGGTCAGAGCAAGGTGCTGAAAACAGCAAAGTTGTGGGTTTGATCCCTGTGTGGGATCAAACTGGACTTACCATAACTAAAGATACATTTAAGATATTTTAATCACATTTCTCCTCCTCTGCTTTCACAGAATAACTAAGATTTATTGAGTTGATTTAGATGCCTAATCCTACCAGACAACATGATTATTTCAGGGGAGAAGGGAAGCTAGAAAGCAAGCAAAACCTAGTTTAAAATTTAAAACAGAAAAAAAGGTCAAAACAAAACCAAATGTTGCTCTTTATTTGCTGTGTGGTAGTTCTAGTTCCAGAACAGAAAACTAATGACATTGAAACTTCATATTCTGAGCTGGGCATGCATTCTTTTTACCATTTATTTCTATAATCCAGCAAAAGAGAGGTATTTTTCCAAAAATCTTCTTTACCATCTATTTCAGCATTTCTGTGTTTGCTGTGCTTGGTTGCAAGTGCAGCCGTACTTGATTTGACATGGGCAGTTACAGTCTGACAACACCACAACAAAGATTCAGGGTGAATTAAACCATGTTTTGGTTCCTTGTAGTTCTGAAATGTGTATGTCAACCTATAATTGTAGCAAATAAAAGAATGTTTTTACAGGAACATGCAGGATCTTGGTGCTAATCAGATATGTTGGGGTCACTCCTATGCAGATATTGTGAGGTTTTGGAGGGTCTTTGTACAAAACCTGCTACCACAAGCCCTTTTCTGAAAGGGTTTTCTTTCAAAAATCACAATCAAAGAGTTACTGAGGGCTGTGGCTCTCTCAAAAATGCTCATTCGAGCTTTCCTGTTGTGGTTATTGATAATAAAGTCAGGGTTTAAGGCAAGGTCTTTTCATGATCATAACTCTAAAGTTAATTTATTCCTGCAGTTCTTTCCAAAGGGCAGGCAGATCCTGTTATT
Source organism: Ifrita kowaldi (assembly GCA_013398055.1). Lineage (NCBI taxonomy): Eukaryota > Metazoa > Chordata > Aves > Passeriformes > Cinclosomatidae > Ifrita > Ifrita kowaldi. The sequence continues at coordinate 50,288 of VZRS01008365.1, forward strand.
TGTATTTAATGTAGGTATCTGTAGTAACAATCAATTGCTGAAAAATTACAATTTACAGCTATTTAGTGGTATTTCTCTCTAATGTCATAAGGTGCAGTTTCTTTGCAGCCACTGTTGCCTTCCAAGGGCTGTGTTTCTCTGGGATTATTTCAAACCATTTCCATATTTCCAGGTAACTTTACAAAATACAGCTCTGTTTGATTTGTTCTGTGGAAGGGAATTAGAGTAGATAACATCTGAAGCATTTATGTGATGCTTGCAGTACAATTGTGTCTTTTTGAAGGATTAATTTGAGAAGTGAAGCCTCTGGGGGATTTCTCAATATCTATCAGAATTTTCACACGCAGGCATCTTGAACTCCTTGAAGTTACTCAATGCCAGTCAATATCTTCAGGTTATAAATTAGTTCCTAATTAACATAATGAAATTTTGACAGAAATTAATGAAGTCTTGAGAGCTCTTGCTTGTGCAGCAGACTTTTCCCAGCTGTCCTCCATAACTTCTCTTGGGAAAAACACAGAAATTCAAACTTAGCGAGCAAGAGTGCAGGTATTACAAAATTTAATTCCTAATTGCATTGTCCTACACTTCCAGCTCAGTTATCGTGTCTCAGGTGTCAGTGGTTTCACACCATTCTCACATTCCCCTCCTCCCAGGAGGAAGAAATGGAAGAAATACAAAGGAATGGTGCTTTCAGCAGCTGGGACCCCAATATTGTCACTGCTCCTTCAGTTTGCTGAGAAATGCTGTTCTTTAGGGAAATCTGTCCCATTTTTCTGCCTAGCAGAGAAAAGAAGACACTTTAGCAGTGAACATGTAGGTGGCAAATTCACTCTGGTATTTATCTTTGTTGTGTTTTGTTGCTAAGGAAAGGATTTGAAAAATCCAAGCACAAAAACTCTGTTGGAAGTGGCTGAAATCAATTTTTCTCCATTCAACAGTCAAATGCATCAAAATTCCGATGTATTAAAATATTCATCTTCAGATATTTTGGGGGGTTTTTGTGGGTTAAAAGAAGCACTAAGTGCAGATTTGGGCAGTGCCTCGTGCGTGCCCTTAGCTCCTGAGCTGTGCTGCCACGTGCTGCTGCCAGTGACATTCCTGCTGCTGTGCACTTAGGAATGAATGGTGCTAATTAACACACTGGTCAAAAATGTGGCCATTAAGCACTTGGAGGGCAGATGGAAATGAACAGCTTTATTTGAAGGTTTAGCACGATGTTACGTGGTGTTGAACAGTCTAGGAAAAATTTTGAGTTTCCCTTTCACTCTCACTACGTGAATAATTGAAAATCGGTTCTAGCTGCTCCTGCTGGAAACAGGTTAGAAACTAAATTGTTTTTCTAGATTAACTGGGAGTGGAGCTTTTAAAAGTACACTTGGGTGTAAATAATGCAGGGCTTGTTTAAACTCTAGTTTAAGCCACCCACAAAATAGTAAAAAACATGGATAATGTGTCCTAGCCCTTAAGTTTTCTGGGTTTCAGTAGGAAAAGACTCTCAGTTTCCTTGGCAGACTTGTATTTGACACTCAGAGCCTGTATCTAAATCCAGTACATATCCATGTATTAATTCAGGTCCTGGAACTTTTACAGAGCCCAGTGAAATGGTGAAAGATTCATCATTTCTGAGCTAATTCTCAGCACGTGGTGCAGTATTGTGGCATTGAAATCTGTAACTCCCAAAAGCAGTGTTCAAATGGCTCGTGTTCTCTGGGGCTTTGCTTAACCTGGGAACAGGTTTGTGGACTCAAATGGAATCGACTTCAGCTCCTTTTCACTCTTTGCCTCAGGCTGCTCAGTTCACTTTGCCTTTCTCTGCACGGTTACCCTGACAAGAAGTCCCCATTCCCTGCTCTCAGCTCCTGTGAGGATGAGCTGGGTGACTCCCCATGAAAATGAGGTGCTGTGAGTTCCTTCCCAGGCAGCAGACACATCTCCCTGCTCCAGGAAACACCACCCACTATTGTTTGCAGATCTGATGTGCATTAGGTGATTTAATTGGGATACAGTCATTAAAACCAGAAGTTCTTTTGCTCCCCACAAAAGCACTGTATTATGTTTCTTGTAATATGTATGCAGATCTTAAAACCAATTAAAATAGTCACATGGTTAGCGTGGTTAGAAGTAGACACAGAGATTTCAGAGTTATATTGGAATTTTATCACATCTCTATTATTATATTGTTGTTTATATTGATGGCTCAGTATAGAATATTCGATGCTTCTTGCCATATAATTGGCTGTTAACACTAAGTGTTCTTAGGTGGGATAAAGTGTTGTTGTTTTAACATCATAATTCCTTATGAACAGAATATTTGAGTATTATTCCCTGATCTCTTACTAACCCTCAGTTTACAGATGCTTCGGTTTTGTTTTGGTTTGTTTTGGTTTTTTTCTCAGATCAGTTCACAGCTCTGGCAACTGGTTTTAAATTTTGCATTTTAAGTAAAAAAATTGGGTTGGGTTAGTTCTCAAATAAAAACCCTTGGCATAACAGAAAGGAGATTTTAAGATGGATTAAGTATGAAGATGGAGAATATGTGCTGGTCTTTGTGCCTATAATGGAGACAGCAAGATGGGGAAATTGATATTTATGGAAATCTTGGAGCTTTCAGCAGAGTGTAGAAATTGAAATTCTGGAGAATTCATGCATGTAAATAATCCAGCAAAAAAGAAAAACAAGATTACAAGAAATTCTGGATCTTTAATAATCTTTGAAAAATGTGTTCATGCAGGACCTCTCAGAGCTCTGGAGTGGCTGTGCTGAGGATTTGCTTTCATTTATCTTTTCACCTGTGCACTCTGCAAATGCATCAGACCGTGCAGATATGAGAAATGCTTGATGCCTTTTCTCTTCCCCCTGGAAGCCTTCAGCTGTCCTCTCAGCTCAGCTTCTAATCCTATCTGTGGTTCTAAAAAAACCCAGAAAACAGCAAATTGTGGTGCCCTGAAAATATAGGGACATGGTGGTAGCCAGCCACCATGGAAAAAAGTCTTATTTTCCACTCTAATTATTACTACTTTCAGAAAGTAGAGGTAACAATACTCTCAGCTTTTTTTTTTTTTTTTTTTTTTTTTTTTTTTTTGCCTTCTTGTTTTCCATTGGAGCAACAGAATTAATTTTTGCAAAATAAATATCATAGCTTATATTGAGCAGGATTCTTCCTCAAGGGGAAAACCTTGCTAAGTTCATGAACTTCTTCCAACGGCAGGATTAAGATCTTGCTGGGCCAGGTTTATCAAAGACGTTTTTCCATTAGTGAAGATGAGAAACTGAGCAGTGTTTCAGCCCTGCTAAGTCTTCACAAGCTTCTGATTGGAATGCTTGCAGGAACAGGAATGTTGCCTAATGAAATGTGGGGAACATGTTAGTGCCTCTGCCAAGCAGCATCGCTGTGCACTTCAGCTGGAAAAGAAATGCCAGATACTGGGATGAGCCTGGGAGTCTGCAAATAAATATTTGGGTTGGCCATGTCTTTAAAATGTGTTTCGATTGATTTTATTAAGGCTGGCATCCTTCCAGAGCTGCTGAACAAACACTTTGGGATCCGATCCTTCATCGTGGAGATAAATGCCAAAATTCCGATCGACTTCAAAGGGAGCAGAATTAAGATCTTAGTCCCCAAAAGACACACTGTGATTTTTATCTCCTGAGCAGGAGGATGATGATGTGGGAGGGTTTGTTTGAGAGGCAGCAGTCAGGAGCTGGAGGGAGGTGGCAGTCGGGGAGCGGGGCCGCGGCGTTCAGGCACCGCTGGAGGCACGTGGCAGCCCGGCTGGGCCTGGCTGTAAAGATGCTGTCTCTCACTGGATGTGTTGTGAAGCAGTCAGGATGTAAAAGCTTGCAAGAAAACTCCTTCAGTGATCCAGTTGTCCAAATTATTGCTTGCTTCAATCTTGTTTTAATCTGACTCTCCAGCTGGAGCTGGTGACGTGGAACAATCGATGTCATACTGCAGTGGCAGGCTGAGGGATAAGCACAGCAAGCCTGGCAGAGAAGGAAATACCTTGGATTCGGGGTACAGAGTAGTTGGAGAAGTAAAATAACCTTTGATGTAGAATATTTACGTGCCAAGGACAAGCTGAGAAATGTGGGGTGGCTGGAGCTCAGTCATTTGCTGTGAGGCTGTTTGGCTGCAGCACAGCTCCTCCCCAGCTCCTCCTCGGCCATCCCCAGCTCCCGTTTTTCCTGCTGGGACTGGCCTTGGATTCTGGTTGGGTTTTGTTCCTCCCAGGTGACTTTCCCTCTCCGTTTCCCAGTGCCAGTCCTTCCCCAGCTGTGGCTCCAGGGAGGGTTTGGGGCCCGAGCTCAGCAGGTGCCTGGAGAGGGCTGAGTGAGGCCTCAGGGATGGGCTCATTGCTGGATGATTCGATGGAAACCGTTCTGCTGTTGAGAGCTGGATGCTTCTCCTGTTCCAGGCAGCTTTTCATTCATCTTGGGACTCTTGGCTGTAACACATTTTCTGGAAAATTGTAGATAAAAAGCCTAAATATAGCTCTGTGTCAACTTCCTCCTTCCGAATTCTCCACATCTCCTCTCCCTGTGTCTCACTTTCTCTTCTGAGTCAAGGATGGCAGCTATGCCCATTTATAATTCTCCAATTTAAACACAGTTTTCTTGCATTATACCAAGCCAGGCACCAGGTTTTTTAAGCTTTTAAGTTGAAGTTTTTAAGCACTGATTGAGAAGATCATTATTTTCTGTATGTTACTGTTCACTGGTCAGTTAATACATGGCTTCTGTAAGAAATGATCCATTTAAGAATCATGAATTGAAGAGAAAATTTTCACTAATTATCTCTATTATAAAACATTTAAGAGCAGCCCTAACATTAGTAACAATAGTTAAGCCCACAACACTCAATAACCTGCTTCTTTCCTTGCATTTCAAAGTCAGAATATACAGATATTTGTGGGGGGAATGTGTGCAGCATCCCAAGACCCAGCTCAGAGGTAAAGGCTTCTCCTTTTGATGGGTGGCTTCTTTCTAGTTCAACAAATAAACAAAAAATAAAAAGTTTTCCTTTGAGCCAGAGATGGGAATTTCATTCAGCTGTGGAGACAGCTGAGGTGCCTTGGGGCAAAATATGGGAAGAACCAGATGGCCATAAAAGGAGACACACTGGGGAATAAAATAATTGAAAATTCCAAGCAAGAGTTTATAAATAAAATCTGTGAAAGCTCACTGTACATAAACAAAAATCGAAGTTCAGAATCCTGCATACGTGGAGTGTCTTAAAGGGATAACCCAGGTAACTTCTTGGGTTTGCATTCACAAGCTTGTTTGGGCTTTGTGCTCTGTGGAAAAGTTTGCCACGTTCCACAGGAATATGCACATCATGTAAATAAAAATGTATTATTTTAGACTGAAACTTACCTGCATTTGTCTGCAGGATGTTTTGACTGTGTTTGTTAGAGGGTTTTCTGTTCATAAAAATTAATAGCAGCGTGAGTCAAAACATTCAAAAATTCAAATTGGCATTGCGGAGTTGTGAACTCCCTTTGAATTTTGCAAATTCCTCAGACACGTTCTCTGTGGACCTTAAAATGTCTGCAGTTATAAATATTTCTTCTTAGGTAGGGGAATAATTCTTCAGGATTAAATAATGTTCAGACTTTCTGTTCTGGCTCTTGGTGAACACCTGTGTGCATCCAACCCAGGCCATTTTATGATTCTGTGATCTCAGTCATGATTTTAATTACTATATTTGAAAAGTCTTATTTGGGTGTAATTTGGACATTCCTGTGGGTCCTTTCCCACTCAGAATATTCTGTGATTCTTGAGTATTATGATAAGCCACCACACTCTGTTGGGGCTGTGTGTCTGTCTGTCCTTAATTCTAATTTATGTGCTGTCAAAGAGGTACTCTCCTCCTGAAACTGAACTTTTGTTCACTCATTGAGGGGGAAAAGAACCCCCTCCTTACCTTATATGTGTAGGTCAGCATAAAACATTGCATTTTGGCTTCCTCTCAAGAAATCCTCTTTATTTCCTCATTGGTTGTTTCTTTTTGGTGTTTCTGAACGAGGCAAACCCTGATTAAACGAGCACTGAATGCATATCAAAGGTGCAGAGCTGTTTCCAGGGACGTCTCTTCATTTTTATGTTGTAAGAATTATAATTACAACGAGTTTGATTTGTAACTGCTGCCAGAGCAACTCTTCCAGTCTAGTCAACTTGGAGAAGGTTAAAAATACAGTGGGATAAGCCTGGGCTTCAGCCAGAGAGAAAAGCTCTGTTCCTACTTGCCCTGCATGAAGTGCAGAGCTCTCTCCTGCCCCTCTTTTCCTTGCTCCCCCTCCCCGTAGCCACGAGCACTCTGTCATGTTGACACTGGCACTGCAACTGTCTTGCTTTGAGTTTGAAAGAAGCACTTTTATCATTTCTAATATGCAGCCTCGGGCCAAAACAGACAAAGCAATTTGGAAGGACGAGGTTCAGCAGGAGGCTGGAATTCCCATTGTGCAGCCCTTTGGGAACAGGGCTCTGGAGCAGTTTTTTTATCAGTCACAAGTGTTGCTCTGCCCTGCTTGGGCAGCTGAGCTCCACTGGGGTGGGGACGAGCTCGTGGCCACCAGTCCTTGGACACAGCACTGCTTTGTTGTGATCTGGTTTGTTAGAGCTGTCAGGACTCACCCACGTCGTTTTAGCTGGTTCTTAAACTCCAAAAATCATCCTATTCCCACAATCTATCACAATATTTCAGATTCACTTATTTTGTTCAGTCTGGTTCTTAAACTTCAGTAATCATGATATTCCCATATATCACAATATTTCTCCAAGATGCTGCTCCAGATCATTGTTTGGACCCTTCCAGTGGAAAAGTTATTTCTTCAGGCAGATGTGCCCCGAGTGCTGAAGGTGACTTTACTGATGCAGGGGATCTTTGTGTGCCACTGATATTTTTTCATCTCCAGCATTTTCTCTTTTATTAAGCCCCCTGTGGCACTGTCCCTGCAGTTTTTGTCTCCAGTGTTTCACCCGTGTTTTGCACAAAGGAATTTTTTTAATTCTGCCATCTCTGTGTCCTTTATGTTGTCAGCCACCAGGAGCTTTTCCGTGTTCTGAGCTGGGCATCTTGTGACCAACCTCTCAGCTTCTCTTAAAATTGATTTTACTTTATGTTAGTGTCCTTTTGAGCCCAGTGCTGTCAGTGTTCTGACACCTTCCTTCTCCTGCAGGGTGCTTCCTGCAGTAATTTGAGAACCCAGTTACAAGGTTTTTCACCTCAGTTTCTATGAAACACTTCTAATAAATCTCCTTTAACTCATTTTTCAGAGAGCTGTCACCAATAATCAGACAACCTAAATATGTTTATCCTGCAGTCTCACTGCTGCATGATTTCACCAGTTTAGGTGCTGCCCTTTCTGGAGATGCTTCTAATTTCCTTTTTTTATGGATTGTAAATCAAAGTGACACCACCACTTTCTCCAAGTAACAGAAATTCCCTTTATTAATGTAATTGTGCCATACTCTGTAAGTCATAGAACACAACTGCATCACATTGTCCTGCTGCTCTGATGACCTTTGAGTCCAGTTACAAACATGAAGAAATGCAGGAGTTACCCCATTCTCCATTGTCTTTCAGTAACCCTTGACTCACTGCATAATTTTCCAGAAGTTTTTATGGCACTTTTCATCTTCGCATGAACTTTTGTAATTATAATGACTTGGAACTTGTTCTGCCTTTTGAATGATTTGTTGGGGTTTGACTTCTTTCTTCTTGTGAGCAGCAATGCCATAATTTAAAAAACAAATTCCCCCCAATGAAATAATGGGATGTGCCTGCCCAGCTTTGTAGTTGGGCTCCATATGAATTTCATTTCTCCTTGGTGTGGGAAAAGTTCTAGTCTAGAGATAAATCCCTTTTTGATTGGCTGCTCTAAATAAAGCAAACAGCAATTGTCTCTAAACTAATGGCACTGATGTTATCACTGCCCCAGATTAGAACTCGGAGACGTTGATGGAGATGTATCATTTCTTTTACTGAACCTGATCTTTTAGGGGTTTTGCCTGTGAAAAAATAAATCCCACTCAGTTGTTTCATGAGACATGAAGCCTAGACAGAATTTTTTGTTCAGAATGGATGAAATTTGAAGTGTTTAAACTATTGATTAAATCTATTTTTATATATTAATTAAGAATTTGGTGAAATACTTATAAATTATTTGTGTCTGTGTCACGTGCAAGGCTGAAAATTCTCCGGAATGCAAAATGAAGCTGAAGGAAAGAGTTTCTATTTCTATATGAATATAAAAACTCCAGCAGAATCAGTCCACCTATGGGTCACACCATGCCCTCAGTCAGACAGAGAGCTCCAAACCCAGCAAGATTTGTGTGCTGATTTATGTATTATTTATCATTTGGTTTAATATTTTGCTGGTCGTGTGTCACCAGCCTGGCTGAGGGTGTCCATGGAGGGGGGGGATTCTTGGATGGAAAAAAAGGGGTGGCAAAACAGCCTTGGAGAACTGCCTGACCTGTGTGGAAAGAGCCAGTGCAGATGTGTTGTAAGATCCTGCCCCTGAGCAGAGGTGACTAAACTGACTTTGTCTGCTCCCCACAATTAAGGAGTTTGCCAGGGCCCCGTGCAAGTTCCAGCTTGTTCCCAACTGGGAGAGGAGTTTTTCAGTTTGTGCACAAACGTTTCAGCTGTTCATGGTCTCTTCACTTTGGGGTTTACTCAGGAACTTTAATTTTCCAAGCAGCACCTTAGTCTTCGCTGCCAGTCTTTGGATTTTTGAGTTCCCTGCAAGCAGTGCTTTGTGTAGCCCAAAAAGCAGGCCTTGCTTTGTGTGAGAACAAAGTCAGAAAATCCAGTGGTGTTTGTTCATGACCACAGCAGCTTTCCTGGCACTGTGACTCACAGAAGGACCCTGAGAATCTCTGCTCAGACTCTGCTTTGACGTGGAGACTCCTGAGTGTGAGTTCAGAGTGATATCCCCAGGATGCAGAGTGAGGCCTGATGCTCTGCAGCTGATGTCAGGGGCAGCTTTTGCCTAATTAATAACAGGAGGAGCAGGGAAATCACTAATTACAGCTCAGACAGGAATCAATGAGGTTTTTCATGCTGGATGGAGTGATCACCTGGCTGCTGGCCCAGGGAGAGGTGGTTCTGGGTGGGTTACAGGACTCCACTGCCACTGGAGGTGTTGGTTTGCTTGTGAAAAACAAATCTCCCTCAATTGTTTAACAGACATGAAGCCTAGCCAGAGTTTTTGTTCAGAAGGGATGAAGTTTAAAGTAAGTTTAAACTATTGATTAAATCTATTTTTAGATATGAATTAAGAATTTGGGAGCAGTCCCTGCCGTGCTGGGGGCAGCTGGAGAACCATTCCCCTGCTGAGGAAGGCTCACAGGCTGGACACACACAGGGGTTTTTCACAAGGGCTTCATGCTCTCCTATCCCTCCTTCTCTCTGGTAATTGGAGAAGTTTTCTGAAGCGAGTCTGACGTCTTGACTGCCCTTCAAAGGAACCATCCCCGAAAATGAAGCGTGCAGATCCAAACCTGAGATAGGACTGGTAATGGCTGGATGGTTTTTAGCCCCTCAGTAGTGCTGGTTAATGTTATGGAACTCTTTTTGTTGTTGTTGAGGTTTTAATGGGGCTGCACAAAGGAATACAAAAGTTTCCATGAGCAGTTCCTTCCTTCCATCACCCACGTCACTCTGAACAATGTTTGAGTATCAGAGCAGCAGGAAATGAGTGCATCACACCAGGACAGCTTCATTTAGTCCTTCAGGAACCTCTTGAACTAGAAAACAGTTCCTTGACTTTCAAAGCAAGACTTATAAAGCATGGTTTTGTACTAATTATAGACTATTTATTTATTTAAATAATTAGGCAGTCTTTGGTTAAGCATTTAAATTTGCTGTGTAGGTTTTTCAGCTGGAAATGGAGCTTCACTACAGTGCATGCTGAGCAGCACAGGAAAAACAAATGCCACCCTTCTGTCCCATAGCAATCCCCCCTCTGCCACCAAGAAATAAGCCTTAAAACAAAAAAGATCCATTGGAGGATTAAATTGTTCATGACAAATGTGACTAATTCATCTGAGTAACATCATAATGTCAGTGCAGCTTAATTTGTTTAATAACTAGAGTTATTAAATTGAGAGTTCGTCTTAGAGAAGGAAGAAATTGCTTTTTAAAAGGAGATTATTCATTTAGGTGAATGATTTGTGACCAGGAAGGTTCTTAAAGATTGCTTTATCTAAAGAGTGTACTGATAGAGCTCTGATTTGTAAAAATCACTGCTGCAAACAAATTTATTCTCTCCATTATAACTGTGTGTGTCTGGAATAATTTATCAAGGTTGCCTGTGCCAGGTTTTGGGGACTACAAACTTTTATCTGTGGAAGAAACAGCTCATGACTTTAAAGATGAGGGAAAACTTTGCTTAATCTACAAAGAAAGTAAATGATGTTAAATGTTGAGCCGAGGGGCAGAGAAGAATGTCTCTAGTTCAGATTTAGCTCATTAGAAAATCTCTTCTGCTACCCATAATAAAAAATAACATGGGGTAAAACAGCCATCCCTGATGTGGAGGAAATCAAAACCTCAGGTCTGAGTTGCAATATAAAAATTTTATACATTTATGAGGACAAAGAGCTCCTTCTGTAGAATAATGATGCTTTTATTTACACACCAGAAGAGAAATATCAGAGGTACAGCTCTTAGATAAATTTTGTGCTAAAAATGCACAAAATTTTGTGCACTTGAAAGGTTAATGCAGGAGAGGGGGTCTGAAAATACAAAATCCACTTTTCTGAGCTCCCAGTGAGGATGTTTGGGTGGAATACTGCTCCTGGGAAATGGTACTTTGTGTTACATGTCTTCTGTGGGCTTGTTTGGGTTGGGGTTTTTTTGAAGTCTCTGCATTACACAATAGCTGGATGCAGCACTGGCATTTTGCAAGAATGTTCCATTGAGCCAAAAAAACACAACGAAATTTGGTGTGGAATGAGGCTGAGAATGAGGTGATTCCACGTGGAGCTGAAGTTGGGATGCAGCTCATCCCTGGCAGTGTCCCAGGCCAGGCTGGACAGGGTTTGGAACAGCCTGGGATAGTGGAAAGTGTCCCTGCCATGGCAGGGGGGGAATGAGATGAGCTTTAAGGTCCCTTCCAGCCCAAATCAGTCTGGGATTCTGGGATTCTGGGATTCCAGAAGCGTAATATGATTTTAAATGTTTATAAATGAGTATAAACCTGGTTTTGAACATATATATATATATATGGTGATGAATTTTATGGACAGTCCATTGAACAGCCTAGGTCTGCATTCCCATTTTGGAACCATACTCCCCCCGTTTGCTGCCTGCAATCCAACTTTTAAAAGCAGCTTCTCACTCTGTCGCTCTCAGCTGGACTCACGCGTTCTTTGTGATCCCATGAACTCATGGAATTGCAATCACAGAACGGGCCCAAAGATCAAAGCCACCCCAGATGGGGAGAGAGGGGAGTTCTGAGCCAAAACAAGCTGTTGGGCTTGTAAGCAACTGGGAGCCTCTGCTGGAGCACATCTGTGCCATCCACGGAGTGCTCGTGCTCCTGGGATCCATGGAAGGGCTGCAGCAGGGCTTTGCTGAGCCTGACTGGGCTAAATAGACCTGGACTAAGAGGGGTGGTTTGTGCCAGCTGGATCAGGCTGCAGGGGCTGTGTCACTCTGCTTTTTCAAAGCACTGGGGCACAGCCAAGGAAGCACAGCAGGGTGGGTTTGGGTTGGGATCGCTGGACAATTTGCTGCCCTCAGAGAAGCCAGTTGGTTGGTGTGGTCATGGCTTCATCCAACAAGCTTTGGAATGAGGTTCACCCACCGTCAGGAGCTTGGGAAAACATTGCTTTGTTCCTGGGAATGAAAAATCAACACCAGAGCAAGTGGGCGCCCACTTTGTTACAGCAGGTCCAGCAGGGCGGATAAAAATCGGGAATTAAATAAGGAGATTTGATAGCTGGGACACAGCTACTTGCAGGCGGTCTGTTGGTCCAGCAGATGTTGAAATCCTGTGGTCAGAAAATCAAAAGCAGTTTTGAAAGGGCTTGCAGAATCCAGAGTCCTGCAAGACCCTCCAGGCCCAAAATCTCTGCACGGTCTCATCAAAATTCTTGTTTGTTCAGTCGTGTCTGTATTAATTGAAGTGTTAGAGGAATAAATCTGACAATTGGACAAGTTTTCAGCTGGATCTGGGTTGGACATACGGTTTTAAATCAGTACATAAGTTTTGAGTGAAGTGGAGGCTGCCTGTGTTATTTATTGTGAATTTATTGCATGGGCCTGGCAAATGTTCCCAGAGCCAGGCAAGGTGCTTGCAGAGGTCTCTCAGTGCTGAGCACCTTCTGCTTTTTCACGTTGTTCTGTCCTTCTGAAACAAAACCAAACCAGAACCCTGATCTGCCTCTTCTATTTCTGGAATATCACTGTCACTACCTTACCTTTAATAACTGATTTTTTCCTAGTTGTGCTTTTGTGCCAGCATGTGCAATTTTCTGGGTAATATTTATTTTTTTGCCCTGTTTGATAAACCTGGTGGGAAAAGTGACAGGGTTAATCATGAGGGAAGCTGGCATGGAAGATTTTAATACAAATGTATTTATCTTCCCTGAGTTTCTGAACTATATATCATGAAATAAATCTGGTAATCCAGTATCCTTTGAGCATCTAACACTGCAAACCACATTCTTTTATTTACTCAATTTGTATCTTCAGAAATGATTTTAGTTTCTAACTATATGAAGGGCATTCCTTCTGTAAAAGAGGAGAGAGCACAAAGTTTCCCCTAACTTCTTGCTGCCTCCTCCACAAGACAGAAATGTTGTGTATACACCACGTGTATCTCCATGGAAGCAATGATGAGATTAGTGAGGTCACTGGATAAATCAAAGTTTGAATGAATTAATATTTTGATTGCATTTCAAGTTCTCTGTTGCTTATGTGTCACAGACAGTGCATGAGGGGCAGTCTGGTTGTCCTAAAGATGTGCACAGAACTCACATGTAAGATGACATAACTGCACGTGGGACATGTGTTCATTTTTTCTGCCAAATGTTATTTTCTGATCATGGGAATTGAGCTGAAAAGGATCCCTGTTGTTGGGTTTGGAATTATTTCGAATAATGCATATTTTGCTGGTGTTTGCCAGCTGCACTTTGTGAGGATGGAGTGTGGCTGATCAAACACAAAAATGCTGTAGGATTGAAACTTGACTCATATCTGGGTTAGGTGACCTTCCAAAAACACTTTTTATTGTGATGGGAATCTCTGTCTCATCTGAAGATGATCTGTGCTCTTTAATCAGTCAGTAAAGCCTCAAGGATTTCTGTGGATCTTTTTTCCCCTTGTAGAATTCAGGAATTTTTTGAAAAGAAGAGGAAGATTTTCCCAATTCTCAAGGGGCAGTGTCCCTTCATGATACGATTTGCAGAAGTCAATCCAAGTTCCTTCTGCCACCCAAAATCTCAGATTCCATGAGGAGCGGTGGGATTGCTCCTCCCCACAGCAATGTGTGCTCAGTCTGACCAGGCAGCTGGAATTTCTGTGGAATAAATGAGGATTATCTGGGCTTTAGGTGAACAGAACTATAGAATTCAGCATCTTTAGGCTGTTGGAAGGACTGGATGAGTGTGCTGGTCCTGCCAGGAGGGTGTTGCTCTGTCAGGGGCTGTAAAGAAGCACTGTGAGGGTGGTGATGGTGATGGAAGACATATTTATGGATATGTGGTAGGTATGGGCTAATTTAACAAAGATGTTTCAAGGGATGATTTAATCTCATATGTGGATGTCAAAACATTGGAGCAGGGTTCTTGGAGAGGCTGTGAAATCTCAGAAATCTTTAAAAGTCAGCTGGACAAACCATTCTGTAATTGTGTGGTGATTCTGTGGCCAGGAGCCTGAACACCCTGATGCTGCTTTGGGTGTAGGGATGGACAAAATGATTTCCAGAGCTATCTCTGGAGCTCAGTGATGCTGTACCCCCCTCTTAGAGCACTGAGTGTCCCTTAAATCCCATCTTTTAGAGTCCCTTGATTGTTCCTGGATTGTTCATTCCTGCAGTTCAGCTGTGGAGTTCATCTGCTGCTCGTTGGTAATCAGGAGCTACAAACTTGGAGTGTTATGACCTGAAAGCTCATTGAGAGGCCTTTGACAGCAGCTCTGCATCACCTGGGAGGTGAAAAGGTGCAGTGGGACACAGCAAATTATGGATTTACAGCAAAACAAAATCTGGGCATTTGGAGTGGCACAGACTCGGGTGCAGAAATGGTTTAATTATTCTGAGATCCAATCCACATTTCCTGTACAAGGCTTGAAAGGAAATTTGCTTTTATATCTGTCTTATCAATTTTTTGCAGGATTTATGAACGTGATGAATATAAACTTACAGTTTTATTTTTAATGTAAAACCTGGGCGCATCAAAGTGGGGAGATGGTAGAAGAATTCAAAGATACACTTTTAAATACTACAGTGTTTTATTTTCATTTCAGTCAAAGGCTTTATATCAGATCTAACCATTCCTATGACAGAATTTACATTCATTGTGGCTTCCTTCAAACACACGTTCTCCTTGGATAGCTGCCTGTTGGTGGTAGCAAAATGAAGCTGAAAATCCCACACAAAACAGAATAATGGCAATCATCAAACGTGCTGGGGCTGTGTTTATTTGTTTTCACACTTGTTTGCAGTTTTTAAGAGCCTGAACAAAAGGCTGAGTAGTAGAAAGTCTCCTCTTAGATGCAGTCATTGCACTTCAGTGCTATGCCCTGAAAAATGCCCTTTTCAGCTCAAAACACTTCTAGACAGGAGAGAAATAAGGTTTGTGTTTGCTGCTTCGGTGCTTTGGGACTTTTTTTTCCCCTCATAAAACAAGGAACAATGGAAGGAAATCTGTCTGAGGCATTTTTATACCAGAAAAACCCTGGTGTGCGTTTTTTGTTTGTTTCTTTTTTTTTGTATTGTTTCATTAATGGTTAGTCGTGACCAAAAAAAATCCTTTTTGTGAATGTTTTCCTATCATTTTGTGATGAATACCTGGGAAAAGTGCTATAAACCCAGAAGGGACTAATTACTGTTTGGTGCTACTGTTTGTGTATCTGCTTGGAGCTGGAGATATTCAAAAGACTTTCTAGCTAAAAGTTTATTTGTAAACAAATCCCTTCTGTGCTGTTTACTGGCCTTTCTCTGTTTTGGTCTTAAAAGTAGCTTTCAAAGCCCTTCAGATACCAGTTCTAAAAGATATTTAGGTGCCTTCCAACCCAAACCATTCTGTGCTTCTAAGTATTGTACATCTATTTTAAAAGTTTCATGCAAAAGGAACTTGTGGAAGAGTTGCTGCTTGCTGAGATTAAAATGAGAATGCCCCATCAGCCTGACCTTTCAGGCTGTGGCTGTGGGCTGAAAATACAGAATTTTGGAAAGGCTCTAAGGGCAAAACAAGCAGCAGTCAGGGCCACCAGCATTGAGAAAAAAATAAAAAAGGTACGAGATTGATGGATTTGATTTTATTGCAAGAAAGTAAAGGGAAGGCTGTGGGGCAGGCACAGAAAAACAGAATTTGTAGAGGTACCAGGGATGCCAGGGATTTTGTCAGCCAGGTCAGCTAGCTGGGATAGGGCACTGTGTGCAGGGATCTGGAGGAATTATCCACCCTTTTCTCCACCTGCTGCTTAAATAAAGCAGCTTGAAAGAAATGCAGGTTTTATAAGCCTTGGATTTGATTTTTTTTTTTAGGTTAATTTCTGTAGGTTTAAGTTTGTAATTTGTGTGTCAGATGAAGGAAGAAATATCTGATAGTTGATTAGTCAGATTATGGCCAGAGCTGATCCTAGGTATTGTTTAATTAGAGGAAGTTAGAAGGTAGTTTTGAAAAAAAAATGGGGAGAATTGGTGTAGGATGAGGTCCTGCACTGGGAGCACAGGTGGGTCCTTGTGGAGTGCATTCCCTTGGATCTTGGGCAGCGAGGAATGCTCTGAGCAAAGCAAGACCTGCCCTTAGTGCAGAGCTTCCTTTCCTCTGGGGAAGGGCAGTGGGAGGGAATTGTGGAGTGTGGAAAACCCTTGGAGTGTGCCTGGTTTGAGGCAGATGAAGGGAAGTGCTCACTGTGCAGAGGGAGCCGAGATGAAAGGAGGGTGCTGAACTTTCTAATTATCCCCCTGGGTCTGTACCACGAAGGCTGCAAAAGCTGCAGGTTGGAACTTGCAGATATTTAATGAATTTCAAGGTGCTGTTTCATTTTTGTTGCTGTTGCTGAGATGCAGCCAGGGATGGAACAGGTCCCACAGGTGTGTTCATGCAGCTCTGGTCACTTCCAGCACGTTCAGCCACATATCCACACACACGTGGGGGTGTTTAGCCAGATATCCACTCTGTAAAGTGATTTAGGCTGCCCAAAATTCTGATGTATTGTCTCTGTGCTAGAGCACAGAACAAGGACATGATTAACCTCATACCCATCAAAAAACTCACATTTTTTTAATTGTTGTAAAATAGCAAAAGGTTGCTTGAATGTGTTCTGTTTTCATTAAAAATCCTGCTTGTTTCTAAATCATAGCCTAACATTTGACAATTGCTCTGGGAAGCCGTGTTCTCATGTGATTCTCAGCTGTGCTGTTTGATTGATGGAACATTTCATTTTCAGCCTTTAGCATTTTACTCTCTACTCCTCACCATATGTGAAGCATTTACAACACAGTAAATCCTCTGGTTTGCATAAAAAAATCTACTCCAGGTCCTCCTGAGCAGAGTGTTTTGGGCCATGTGTCTGCAAACTCATCTCAGTTGTGTGTAGGAAACAACGTGTGGGGGTTGTTTGTTGGTTTGTTTGGCAGTTTGGAGGCAAGAAACTTCTCAGAATCCCCTCCAGGTACATTTCTATTCTTGCGAGTTTGTTTATAAGATAAACAGTCGTTATCTGTTTGAATCACAGATGTTAATTTGAAAATGCAAAGCCACAGCCTGGGTAGGTGAGCACCGATTTTGGAGCTGTTGTTGGTGGAAGTTCAGTTTGCAGGTAACCAGGTGTTCCTGTGGTGGGGAGGAAATGCAAAGCTCTCTGTTCCATTGGATTTATTGAATGTGCAATCTGGAGCTGTGGAGAATCAGTCAGTGGGAATTTGTGGGCTTCCCCCCCCCATTATTCCTATTATTTACAAAAATAATAGTTGGACTTGCAAGAAAACAAGTGTGGGAATCCTCCTCTCCTCCTGAATAGCCATAAATTTGCATGTGAAATTTAAGAATCTCTCCAAAGAAGTTTGACTATAAAAGCAGGTATTTGAAGGAACAGGTGCATTCAGATAATCTGCCCAGATCTGTGCAGGCTGGGGTGGGGTTGACAGCTGCTTCATTATCTTCCCATTTTATGACTTCTCCTGTCGTTTTCTGTAGCTGTGATTGGGTTTGCCTCACCCAGGTGTGCTGCAGGACAGAGGAGAAGTGAACAAATCCAAATTCACAGCTTGGTTTGGAAGTCAGGCTCTGTTGACAGTCATTTTACACTCTGTCTTTGCAGGCTTTCTGTATTTTGTTCTTGCCTCTGTTAAAAGGTTCACTCTTTGAAGTAATCTCCAGAGTTTGCATAGCCATCATCTATTAAAGTTTAAATGTCTTTTTTGAAAACATCTATTGCTGGTAGTCAGGAGCCTGTGATAATGTGGCTGTCAGTATTTCACACAACTTCCTTTGCACAGTCCCTGGAGCTTGTTTTCTTTGAGGTAATTTGCAATTGTTAACTTCTGTATTGAATTTTCCCCTTTTGTTTCGCGTTTTCCCCTTCCCTCTGCATGTGCTCTGTTAAGATACCACTACTTTGTTCTTTATAAACCTTTGTAAATTGGGCACAAAGTGCTGTGCTGAAATTTTGGAAGTGTCCAAGGCCAGGTTGGATTTGGGTTGGAGCAACCTGAACTGGTGGAAGGTGTCCCTGCCCATGGAAGGGGTTTGGAATAAAATGAGCTTTAAGTCTGTTCTGTGGTTTAATGGTTCTGACTGCTCTGAGATTGCATAAAACTCTCTGTTCTCCTGGAGGGAAAATACTTTTGAAACATTTAAAAATCATCCTCCTCAGTCCAGGACGTTTGAGCATTGGTTAAATACCTGGAAACCTCATTTTCAGTATTTTTTGTGAATACTTTTTGTTAAAAGCCTCCTTTTCATTACAAGCTCCTAGAAAAGAGCTGCTTTAGGTAGGAGAGAATTTCCTTGTCAGGCCTGCAGTCTGTGGGCTTTGTTTTCAGAACTGGGCTGGGGGGGCTGTCTGAACTTGGGATTTCTGCTTTCCTCTGGCTCTAATCATACCATAAACTCTATTTAAAGATTTTGTTTTTTGTATTTATTTTCCACATCCTTGACCCTGACTGGCGAGCTGGACATTTGTGTTTGCCTTGGCAAGCTCCAAGCTGCTCATCTAGGGCAGGATGAAAACTCTTTTTTCCTTTTGTAAACAAACTGCTCCTTCAGTATTTTCCAGAAGGATTTACACCACCATTTTGTGACGCTTCTAGGAACAGAGCAGATCTTGCCATTCGGAGTTTTCCTTTTACACAGCTTGCAGCACTGCAGAGAAATGTTTGATTTTGTGTGTTTCCCTGGGTTGGATTCAAAGAGCTTTTTTCAGAACGTTTTTAAATTCCAGAAATAGTCCATTTTTTCCTGTAGGGGTTTATTAAAGCTGTGGGTCAATAGGCATTGTTGCCTGGCTAGAAAAAGGGTTATTTGTATTTTTTATTTGTCTGCCCAGCGCAGTGAGAACAGTGCCCCATTGTCCCAGGCACTGTGTGCATGTAAAACACTGCTTTGTGCCCCAAAGAATTTACAGCCCAAATAACTGTTCATGCTCTGCTGTGAGGGGGGACTTGATAGATTTTAGTGGTCAGGATGTAAAATGAGAGAATAACTCAGCTGGCCACTTCATGCCAACACACGAGTTGTGTTTTGGAGCAGAGGAACTGGATTTCATTTCCCCAGGGACACTGAAGTGCTGCAGCTCCTTCGCTGAGGTCATGGCCAGCGAGGGAGTTCTGGGGGCTCTGGAAATGGCATTTTTGTGCTTGCCATCCAAACCACTTGTCAAGTGCCATCTGCAACACTCCACAAGTGTTGCAGATAATTTGGGCGAGTTTGAAACACTCCCACTCAGAGACACGGTTTTATTTATTATAAACTTGGTGTTATTATGTTCTTAAATCCAGCTCAAAGCTGTAGCTGTGTTAGTCCTGAGCTTAAGCCCTGCCAGGTGGAATGAGGGTATTTGCCATGAGCTAAACCTCTAAAATATCTGAAAAAGTGTTTTAGGAGCACCCCTGTTTCTCTGGAAGAAAAAGCTTGGAGGATATTGAGAATATGCTCTCCCCCCACAAACAGCTCTGCAAATCCCAGGTCTGAATTTCTGCCACTCCACCTCACTGTTCTCACAAGGACACCTTGAAATTCTGTGAAAATATTCACTTTTCCCCCACTCTGTAACCACTTACTGGCCAAGGGCAAGTCAGAAAGTAAAAGTACAATTGTGTTGTACTGCAGGAAAAAATGGTGTCGTTTTATTTCTTTTTTAAGCACTAGAAAAGTACAAATTTCCATATAACTTCTTGTCTTTAAGCTGCTGTTTATGAGATCCAGTATTTGAGTGTAAAGTGACCAATCAGTTCTTCATGAATGTCTAGAATAATTTTTCTGCAGTTTAGTAAAATAAGCTGTTTATTAGAAGTTATTACTCCCATGAAGTGTGTGCCAGTGAGTCAGCAAAGCAACCCAGAATGTCTGGGGTTTGAGCTGAGCCTTACTGTAAATGATAATAAATAGCAAATAGCCAAAGTGACAAATGCTGAAAAGCAGACATTAAAAATACCCCCAAGATGACAAATAATTATTGGCGTGTAGGTTGTTAACAGAGGAGAAAAACACTGAATTTTCTGTAAAGCCCCATTGGTGCTAGTCAACAGTTCATAAAAAGCTATTTATTATTCCTTTTAAACAGCAATGTGCATTTATAGGAGCGTATTAAGAGCATATTTCACCTCCACAAACTAAAATTCCTTTATTTGTTGCAGATCTGGGACATGAGTGATGATGAAACAGTCTGAAATCAGGTGGCTGAGGAGGAGGATGCCCTGCTCTGCACTGCAGCCCTGCCTTTTATCTCTGCTTGGACAAGTTAATGATTGCTTACCCCTCCTGACTGCTGGAAAGACAAACAAACAGAACCCACGTTTTGCCATGAATAACTTCACTTTCAAAGCAGTCTCTTATGGACACAACTCGCCATGTTTTCATTTTTATTGTGTAAATAACTGGAGCAATGTGCTTGTGTTTAAACCTGCTCTCTTTCTTTTGGGTTTTTGGGTTGTTTTTTTTTAAGTTTCTAAATATGGCTTACATATAAAATATGCTGCTTAAGTCAATTTGGGTGGTTTGTTCGTGCCAGGTTTTATTTTGCTTGTCAATGGCCATGTCCAAGCAGCATTTCTGAATGTCTTTGTTCATCTCTCTCAGATTTGGAGCACTTTAGTTGGAATTTGTTAAGATTGAGCATTTTCTGCTCTTGGGAGTTAAATTTCACGTTTAAAGGTAGGCAGGAGTGGGTAAGGACCTAAACCTGCTGCCTCCACCACATGAATTCAGGGTGCAGTTGTTCTGGATGTGTCCCTGGAATTGTCATTCCCTGTAAAGATCTCATCCTTTCATGCCATGGAAACAAAGTGGTTGGACTGATTTTTGCCCAGGAAAGACCAAAATGCATTTGTGTCATGGTTAGGCTCCCCTGAAGCTCAGAGAAGGCTCTGTTACATGTTAAAAACTGTTTTAGGGGGCGGTGGGTCATTGATTCAGTCAAAACTTGTAGGGAAATGCTTCACTGAAATGAGAAATTTGTTGTCTGACTTTGCTGGGTTTGGGTGTGGTCATGCAGAACCTTGCAGGTGTTCAAAAAGAGCAATTTTCTTTTCCTTTTTGGTTCCTTTGAGTTTTTTGAGTGGCTTCAGAGATTATGGCTGAGCACAAACAGAGGTTTGAGAATCGCTGAGTTTAAAAAATAGCTTGAGGAAAAAGGAGTTTTAAAATATCAAAGTACATTATAGCAAAATTGAGAGTGAATCTATTGGTCTTAACTTGGAATAGGTTTTAGAAGGGAATTTGAAATCCCTTTCATAGCTTTATATTGTGGGGTTTATGAGCTAACTCACTTAGAAAAAATGCAAATCGCTTTATCTGCCAAGCAGCCTCTGTTTCCCAGATATATCATGAAAATGAGTTGGTCAATCCAATTATTTTAGTTCCTTCCTTAACATAACCTCAGAATATTTTTTTTTTTAGAGAATTTCCCAGGTTCTCTCTTATGCCACCTCAGAAGAAGTTCAGTCAGGTCAAGGATATCTGCAACTCCCATATTCTGCTCAGAAAAGAAGATTTATTGAAACCTGCTGAGGTGTGCACCAAGTGTCTAAAATAGTCATTATTGTCTAAAATAGTCATTATTGTCTAAAATAGCCATTACTTCTACTTATTTATTATCACAGTCATTATATTTACATGATTTCTTACTAGGGGGAATGTCTAGCTTAGGTAACTTCAGTGTAATATAAAATATATATATGAATTCACTATATTTTGGAAATGAGAGCTGGTAATCAGAGCAAGTCATCTTTTAGTGGCCAGGCACTGAACACTGAGATTGACACCCTGCAGTGTTCATTTTTAAAGCAGTTAAAGTACATGATGACTTTGGAGCCGTGGTTGTAGCCATGCCACAGCCCAGCTGGAGCCAGGGGTTGGTGGCCGGGCAGTTTAAAGGGAATAATCTGCTTTTTTTATCTTTGGGAGTTGCTGACCGTGGAGTGTGAATGGCTCTGCAGTTTGGGGTTATCTGCAACTTGAAAGCTGCACATCTTTCTGAAGCTGGTAAACATTAATAATTGTTTGAAATACCTGAAACTCTGCTGGGCTGGGAAAGCTCCCTCGTAGCTTTGCTTGGGAAGTGTCTGTGCAGGAGAAGAGGAGGCAGAGAGGTTCAGAGCTCAGGGTTAATGCAATGTTTCCTTACCTCTCATTCCAGTGCCATCCAGCTCTCCCAGGCTGGGCTGTTTGCTGTCCATGTGCATCCCAGATGTCCCTGATGTGCAGAGACACTTCACTCTGGCTTGGAATAACTTCCCTTGTCTGACTAGAACGTTGTTTTCTTTCTCCTTGCGGGCCAGAATTGTTCTCCTTTTGAGTTTACTCAATTTCTGGGCATTTACTGAGTGAGAAATCCCAAGAATCCATTCCTGTGAATGAATGAATGTACATTCAAATACTAACAGCAGATGAACACATTTATTTGCTGCCTTGTGTGCACTTATTGCAGGATTTCTGCACAGCCCCCAGCCTCAGTGTTTGCTGTTTAATGGGACAAGCTAAACTTTCCCTTTTTCATGGAGGAGATGGGATTTTAATGTCATCTGTGCTGCCAGCAGCTCCTCCACCATGGCACCAGTGAAGAACCTGAACTTCCACTGGAGAACCCAGCCAGGGCTTTTCAGGTGTGAACCAAATCTGTTGGGAAGGGGGAATGAGCAGCCTTAGAGGATCCTGCTCATATTCCTCAACCACCTAATAGAAATATCCTGGCACTATATGGCAGCCTGCAGCTGTGGCACCCACAGGCCTCACCTGGGGACATTTAATACTGTTAGAAGATCTCAGTGGAGAGCTCTGACACCACTTTTGTACTTGAGCATAAAGAAACTCATGGAATGACAGCTTCTGTTGTGATTTCACACTTCTGCCAGCTGGGATTTTGCGTCAGTGTCACCCCTGCAGTGTGTTCTGCTGGCTGAGGTTCAGAATTTGGTACATGAACGTAGCACGTCCATCAGAGTGAGGAATTTGAGATTCTGTACGAGTTTTCTTCCTTGGAGCCCTGAGTTGCTCTCATCCTTGCTGCCACAGCCTGCTGTGTCCTGCTCTGTCCATGGGGAATGGATTTCCCTCAGGGACACCCGTGAATTGTCCTGGTGCCATCACAGCCATGGCCAGAACCCTTCCCAGAGTGAGTCTGAAGCCTTCAGCACTGGGCTCTGGAAGGGAGAAAGGCACAAATGTGAAAACCACACTTAGATCCGTGGAGGAAGATTCATGGTGGCCCAGGCAGGCTGATTGAGAAGGTCATCGGGGTGGAACCACAGGAGTTCTATTCCCAGGAAGCTGATGGCTCCCAAGAACTAAAGAGATTCTGCTTCCGTAGAAGTCAGCAGCACTGGAGTTATTTTGGCACAACAAAGGAAACTGCAGTGACTGCTCCAGGCCTTAAAATCATTGAGCTTGAGCTTGGAGAAATGCTTTCCCTTCCCTGTGTTCTGCAGGGCTTTGGTATTGTGTCTTCAGAGAAGCCCAGTGAGGTAAACTAAAATTCCCATTTTGTCACCTTTGACATTCCTACCGCACTTTGTGCGTGTCCCTGCCCCTGGCAGGGGGTGGCACTAGATCATCTTAAAGGTCCTTTCCAACCCCTTAGCATTCTATGACTCCAATCTTGTTTCTTTCTATAACTTCTGGCTGCTCACCTTAAATAGATGCAACAGAAGTATTTGCCAAACTGTGGGATTCTGCCATCTATGAGCACTTTATTTTAATTTCTCACTTGTGCTCTTATTTAGAAACCTCACTGAAATGGGTTTTATTTCTGAGCTTTGCTCTGTGGAGTCAAATGATAGCATGTGTTTCCCTCTTACTGAACAAATTGTTCCTAAGTATCTGTTAACTTGCATACCTGGGATTGCTGATGGAATCAGAGAAGCATTTGGTTGGAAAAGACCCTTTAGATCACCAAGTCCAAGGGTTATCCCAGCCCTCCCAACCACTGCTCTGGGACTGTGCTGGGCCATGGTGAACTCACCCAGCTCCCAACTTCCCGCTGAGTTTCTTCCCCTTTTTTCACGCCACCCCATAAAACCAGAGCGGTTCTGAGATGTGTTTTGGGAACAGACTTTGCTGTGCAGGATCCTCATGGAGGCCAGGGCTGGGTGAGGTCCCTGAGCTGATGGTGATGAAGGACACTGTGCCTCTCACAGAATCCTCGGGAGCTGCGACAAAATCCAAAAGGGTATTTTTATATTGTTCCTCTTCAAAGTATAACCAAAGTTTAGGAGTTCCAGGAGAGCTGTAGCTCTCCATTCTTACAGGAATAGGAAGGATTGCTCACATCCTTGCAGAAGTAAATACATTTCAAGCTGGCACATACCCAGCCTGTCTGCTCCTTCCACGTGCTCCGGGCCATTCCATGTGCCCCTGGCTCAGGGATTGCTGCTCTGTGACTTTGCATTCAGAGTGCACACAGGAAGGAGAGAGCAGGAGCAGCTCAGTGCTGGGATTTTACTGCCAAATTTTTAATTTCTTTTTTAAATAATAATGCAAGGCTTTCCTTAGGAACAAATAAGCATTTATACTCCAAAGAGAGCCATTAAAGAAATATTTGCAACATGGGAAATTTTAGCTGACTTCATAAGAAACAGAGTCTGGAAGATGTCTCCAGCCTGTTACCATTTGGCTTCATTAATTCCTTTTTTTCATTTTTTTAAATTTCATTTTCAGTGCAGCTGACGTGTTCGTGCATATCCTGCCAGAATGAAACTTTCCTTTCAGAGGCTGTTGTGCACCTTTGCTCTTCCAGAGCACCTGGATTAACTGTTTTAAAAGACAGAAATACTACACTAGGAGGACTTTGGACTGTGCCAGGGTGTAAATTCCTAACCTATGAAAACCCTGCTTACCTGTCCCATTTCCAGCTCTCCTTCCCTTGCAGCTGCTTGGGCCTTCTCCAGAGCCTGACAGTGCTTCAAAACACCACACAGGTAATGCTTTAGGTTTGAAATTCATCTAGGCTTGCCCTCTCTATTCCCACTTCAGCTTTCCAGTACAAGCATTTCTGGAAAGTTCATTTTCTTACCTGTGCAACACTTGGCAGGTTTGGAATTGAAAACCCCTAACAGTTTATTGACTTTTTTTTCCCCCTCTCATTTTACTTTTATTGATAACCTATCAGGAATATCTCTGGGCTTTAATCTCACTTATCCTGGGTCAAACTGTTGTTCTGTTGCCGTATCGAAGCTTTCAGAACCAGGCTGTAGCTCGTGCTCATCTGCAGCCACCTTTCTCTTCAGGCCAGCAGCTGACACCCAGCAATCCTCATC
Organism: Ifrita kowaldi; assembly: GCA_013398055.1. Classification (NCBI taxonomy): domain Eukaryota; kingdom Metazoa; phylum Chordata; class Aves; order Passeriformes; family Cinclosomatidae; genus Ifrita; species Ifrita kowaldi. The sequence goes on from VZRS01008365.1 coordinate 75,445, forward strand.
CTTCCACCAGGCCACGTTGTGCAGGAGTCCCTGGAATGAGTCACTTGAGGATTATTTTAACCAAGCTGAAGCTCCTCCCAGAAGAATTAACAGCACTAAGCTGGAGTGGCAGTGATGTACTTTAAGTACCTTCAGGTATTCCATGTCTTAGGGCAGCAGTTTTTTCACCTAATTTCCCAGTCCAGATGATCTCACCCCAGGACGAGGATGCAGGTGACTGCTCCAACTGTACATAAGTTCAAGCTCTAATTGCAGCCCTCACTAATTATATTATCTGCCTGTTGTGACTTCGCCATGGCACTTTCTCAAAGGCAGTGGAATTATTTAGGACATTCTCTGAACAGATTTTCAGAACCCACCAGTTGTTTGTCAGAACTTAACCAGCACAGGTTCTTAGGGCTTAGGGAGAAAAGGGGCAATCAGGAGTTCTAAAAACAGCCTGTGCTGTGTTTCCTGGCTGGCAGGGAGCACACACTCCTTCCATCTCCTGGAGCTCTTTAAATGCCTGTTTCCTCCTGTTCTTTGCATGGATGTTTATGTAGGACATTGATAGGAAGCACAATGGGCTTTGTCTCTCAGTGAAGGTCACATGCACACGTGCGTTTCATTTTAAATGGTAAAAAAATTTCAAATCTCTTCTTAACAAAATATTTTAGCGAGCTAACAGGAAAGGACAGGAGCATATGTACAGTGCTGTGCTGCTCCAAATCAAAAGCACGAGTTTTCAGAAATTATTCCTTGTAATTTCCCTCCTTTCCCATCCAGTTACTTTCAGTTCTTACATTCCTTGGCTGTGGGTTGCTGCTTCAGTAGTCTGAGCATGCAAAAATTCAGGCTTGTGTGTAACTTCAGTCTTTGGCACTGGGACGTTTGACTTTTGCAAGATCTCAGCAGAATGATTCATTGTTTGATTTGTTAGTGAAATACTACTCTGCACTACGGAAGTAGGAAAGGGGAGGCATTAAACTGGAGCGCTGTAGTTCTTTCCTTAATTTCTCTTTTGGTCTAATGGTCTCCATGGTCTTCTGATGGTCTCCATTCATCTCTCAGAAGCTGCAGTTGGTGCATCCTGCAGTGCAAGGTTCGAGGCATGGGAAATGCGAGCTGGAGTCTCATTGCTGGAATGCTTTTGCTTCCCAAATCAAACCAATGCGGGCTAAAGCTGCCTGGAGCAGAGCTGCTGGAATTGTTTCCTACTCGTGGCAGGTTAGGAAGGAAGGAAGGAAGGAAGGAAGGAAGGAAGGAAGGAAGGAAGGAAGCTTCCACGTCTGCTGCTCTGAAAGCATTTGGACTCTGGGTTTTGACAATTTTTGGTGTCCTTTCTCTCCTCTTTCTTTGTGCTTTCTTTTTCCTTTTTCTCCCCGCATCCCCGGTGCCGCAGCCTCCCCGAGGGAGGGCTCTCAGTGACACCCACGTTCATTTCCAGTGACAGACTTCCCTCCAATTACCGGGGAGGAACTCTCTAAAGCAGGCACGATTTTCCTTGAGGTTTTTGCTTTGTCTGTGAGCGTCTTTATTTTCATTTCGTGCTTCCAAGGCTGACTTTTATCCAGTAATTCCGTAGGTGTTGCCACTTCCTCAGGAACCTGTGACTCAGGCGACGTTTAAATGCCATGACATCACCGGCAGCTCCCCCTGGAATTGCTGCTTCCCTAAATTGGGCTCTTAGCTTCGCTTTGAGGTTTTTTGTGTGCGAGGGGGGAGGGATGAGGGGGTTTAATTACTTAAGGCAGCCCTGCCGTTCCGAGCATCCAGGTTTTAGCCATTTGAATTGCTGAAATCGCCAACGTTACTTAAAATGGGAGAGCCGTATTTATACATCAGCTGTTTATGAATGAAATCATTGTCATTAGGCCTTTGTGGAGGTTCAGCTGTTGTAAATCAGGCTCAATTCACTCCCGGTGTGCAGAGGGGAGCAGCCCAGGGGAGGAAAAGGTCCGAACACCGTTTTGCATTGTTATTATTTTGGAAGCAGCGCAAACAAAAGGTGTCTTTTCCCACTGGCGGGCAGTCCAGTGGCTCTCCCAGCAGCGTGTACCTGCAGCCCAGCAGATCCCGGGTAGGTTCCAGAGCTTCCTTCGCAGGGCCAGCGCTGAGTGAGTGCCTGGCTGGGCCAGGAGGAGCCGCAGCAGCTCTGGGGCTGTGCGGGGTGTCCCCAAAGTGGCAGCAGGAAGGGCCGGGCAGCTGCTGCAGCTGGTTCCTCCTGCTTGGCCAGCAGCCCTGGGCCGCGTCACTGCAGGCAGGAGCCGGCCGGGGAATGCTGAGAGCAGTCACGTCGGGAATTCTGGCCATCGCAGGAATGCGTGTGTGTCTCGGTCACGGGCTCAGGGTGTTCCTGGGCAGGCTCTCGGTGCCTTGGGTTGGTTGGTATTGTGCAAAGGATGGCTTTGTTCGGCCTTTTGTTTGATAGCAGCGGGTTCGGAGCTCTGCGGGAGCTCGGGCAGCAGAGCCTTTAGGGGTGGCTCTGGCTGTGCTGGGTTCTCACTGAGCAGGCAGAGCCTCTGTGGTGGCATTTAAAGGAAAACCCAGAGGGAAGTGGGGTCAGTGGCTGCTCCAGGTAATGGGCTTTCTTCCAGTGATGTCTAAATCTGGCACTATTACGAATTAAAGTTACTTTTCAGATGACACCTTAGATCAAAGTTCTGAAAAGAGGTTCTGTATCTCTTTCTACTTTTTCTCATAATTTTTTTTTTAAATTCATCTTATCTTCCTAAAGCTGCTGTTGAGTTTCCTTTGGGTCCTTTATTTTCTACATTACCTTTTAAATGGCTTTTATTGCTCGAGTCCCACCCAGTGGCTGTTGGATATATCCTATTGCTATACCGCAGTGATTCATCATTATTGGCACCAGGCTGGGGGCACTGAGAGGTGGGTGGTGTGAATGTAATAACACCACAATTATTTGGTTACACAAAGACAATTTTCCCCTAATTAAAACATTTGCTTTTGTGTGTCTCTTGCATGCATTTAGCCACTATTTGTGATTTTTCCTTGGGCAGTCATCGGGATGAGTGAGCTGTAACTTCTGTCCTATGGACTCAGTTGAGTTTAGCGGCACTACAAACTTAAACCAGGCTTCTTTGAGCCTGGATTTGCAAGGGAGGGATGGAGCAGGTGACTGGTGCATGGCCAGCCTTGCCCTGTGGCTGGACAGATTCATTCCCAACCACGGTGGTATCTGTTAATTTCTTTTCCTGTGGATAGTATTTGGAAATGTCGTTAAGAGATTCAGAGAGATAGCTTCGAGATAGCTTCGAGATAGCAATTCTTAAAAGTCCTCTGGGAGCAGAGAATAACAAAATACCTGTTGATGTGAGATGCTGGAAAAGAATGGGACTCAAATGTTAGCGGGATGTCAGGAGGGGCTGACACTCAGGGCATGGGGACGTGCAGCACAACATGTTTCAGAATATGACCAAAGCACAGCTTTTAAATTACTCTGTTGCTATAGTTGTAGGTGATTGTGGCTTCAGAAATTTTCTAAGCCAAGGTGTTACATTGCAGCTTTCACAGTTTGGAGTTTAATGTCATTAATTACTGGGTTTTTTAAAAATGCTGCTTGTTTAAAGCACCTCTGTCCTCTCTGTAACTGTCATAGCCATGGGAAGGTGGATCAAGGCACAATTCCCTGGGCTGTGTGAGGCCAATGAAAGTCCCTGAGAGTCTGAGTGAGTTCAGAGGAGACTCTGGCAGAGTGAGGGCTTGGTAGAGCAAGACCGATCTCAGTGGAGCCAGCTGGGCAAGAGAATAAACAGTGCAGATGCTGGAGGTGGTGCAGGTCTGCCTCACCTCTAATTCTGTTCATGCCTGCAGCTGAATTTGGACAACTTGTCCAGGAGTGGTTACTGGAATTCATTTGCCTCAATTTTTGGATGCCCAGCTTGGGATGCTCTGAGCCATAGTTTGATGGTGTCTGAAACTGGGTTTCAAAGTTCTGAGAGAAGTCTGATGTCAAATGTAAAGACAATCGTACACTAAGCATGTATTTTTAAAACTTACCTGTGTAAAAGAGGATTAAATAAATCTGTTCTTCACTTTTGACTGCTCTCTGTTTCAGTTTGGCTCTTTCTTGCAGGTATGTTCTGGGACTTGTCTAACAAATCAGCTGAAATAGAAAGGAGTCACCAAAGAGCTTTGCTATTCTGATGGAAAAGAAACAACAGAAAAGGAAATGTTATTTGAATGCTCTTTTTAAAAGGAGTTTCTGGTTTTGAGGCTTGTGCTGTTTGTTACCCATCTGAGTGCCAGAAGCTTGACTTTGTCTCACAGTGAGTGATCCCAAAGGGGTTCAGATTCACGCTCAGCCTGGGTCAGCACAGCTGGAATTGGGGCTAAGAGAGCTCAGCAACCCAGGCTGAGAGTGGCAGGAAATGTTGGCTGTGTCCTCTCAGGCCTGCAGTGACATTTACAGTTCCTGTCCCCAGGAGCCGAAGCTTTGGATTCATTTGGTGTGCCTTGACTTTGGTGGTGGAACAGAATTAAGCAGCAAGTAAGAATTGGGATGGGGTTTTTTTAAATGTTCTTAATTAACAACAATTTCTTGATGAATTCGAATCATACCCCAGAGGAGAAAAAAAAAAAGGGGATTTTGTCCACTTCCTGAGTGAACTACAGAGCAGTGTTCATGAACTAAGTACCAAGTGTAAATAAGTTGCCATGACCTGTAATTTGTTGGGCTATCCAGTGGTGTTAGTGATATTTTTGTGTTTTACAAACCTTTCCCAGTGTTGCCATTGGCTCTTTTCCCCAGTTAAACTTTTCACTAAAAAAAAAGTACAAAACTTCCATTATGAGAGAAGAGCACATGAACTGAAAAAACCTTTGAAAGCCTCACCCACTGCCCCAAATCTCTGTTGCAGTGAAGCTCCAGCATTTCTTTTGTCCTACCATGTTAATGTTTTCCTTCCCTCTCTTGTTCTAGATGGGAGATGTGAAGGGGCAGAAGAAGAGGAACCTGGAGGAGAGCCAGGAAAAACAGCTGGATGGAGCCTGGCTGGACCAGGGCTGCCCCAGTTCGGGAACTTTCCCAGCAGAGGTACTGTCACTGCTTTGAGGAGCTGCCACTCCTCAGAGCTCCAGTTCATCTCCCTGGCTGCTCACAGGCCTTGGCATATCCTTTTTTCTGGCCAGGATTTGTCTCTGAGGAGTTCTGAGGCTCAGTATCAATTTTTTTTCTTTTGGGGGGCTCCCACATTGTTGTGGGGTTTGCACACTTTGTGTAACTGTGGCTGTAAGGCCTCAAAGGGTCACAGGCAGTACAGGTCACCCAGCCAGCTTGCACCTTCTCTTTGGCAGAAATCAAGTGCTATTTCTCTCTTGTCACCCAGCTTCTCTGGTGCTCTCAGCAAGGGCAGGAATGTTGTTCTGGATTTGTACCTCCAGAGCAATGAAAGCGATAGATTTGCTTAAGCAGACTCCTCACCCACAAGCTAAATAAATAAATATGAATCTGGAAGCTTCACTGTGTGATCTTGTACCTCAGTGAAGAATCCCTGTGCTCCCTGAACACCATCCTGTGTGGGAGTTCCTGCTGTGTTTGGGTTTGAGGTCGTAGTGGAGCTGATTCCCACTTTGGGGATGCAGAGCTAAGCAGTGGAGGTTTCCTGAGGGGAGAATCTTTGCTTTTCCCCAGTCTGGCTCTCTGGGTAAATTGCAGCTTTCTCAACTCTCAAAATGTTGCTGCTCTCCCAGCGCTGGGGTTTTGTTGTTTTGTGTTCCTCCAATTCCCAAGGATCTGTTTTCTTTTTTCTTTAATTTAAAACCGAACCCATCTGTTTTGTGGCTGTGTAAAACAGCCTTGAAAATGTGAAGCTAAATGGCCCAAGAACAGAACGAATTCCAAATGTCGTTATTTAGAATAACCTGATTTTAATTTTGCTCCTGCAAAATTCGGGTGAAATATTTTCTGAGCTTTGGGAGTGCATAACACAGTTGTGAGATATCAGCATCACAATTTGATCACATGAGTTATAACCAAAATAACTGATGGCAAGAAAGCTTTCCAGGCACTGCAGCGCTTTGATGTTGTTCTGTTCGTTGTCCCTGGGTGTCTGTGCAGGGCAAACAGCCACACAGCAGTGGAGATTTGTGCAAGTATTAGAAAAGCAATGGTCTGTATCTGTTCTTTAGCATTAGAAAGGCAGAAAACCAATTTTTGAATGGCTGGGGAGTTGTGTAAAGAAGTCTCAAAGTCCAGAGTGATGTGTGAGCTCATTTAGCTGTGCTGGTAAAATGGACATTTCTCTGAGGGGAAAATCCATGTAACTTGCTTTGGGGATGTGTCCCAGAAGGACAGAATGGAGAGAGGATGGGATCTGCCATGGGGCAATGTTAAAAGGAACAAACTTTTCATCTAAACAGAGAATATTTCCTGCCTTCACTGGTTTCTCTTTAATGATCTCTGATGGGTGGATCTGTATTGGCTTTAATCCTCAGCCTTTGCCCAGGCATTTCTCACATTTCCTGTGAGAGCTGGTAGGGGCAAAACTGCATCTTAGAGTTCAGCTGCAACAGGGCAGAGCAGGAGGAGAATCCCACACTCCTCTTTCCTGCATTTCCAGGCAGAAATTGTTTATTTGTTGGATTAATCACGCAAAGTTACAGACGTGTCAGCAAAGTCATGATTTGATTTAGTGCTGCTGATTTTGCATCATCCTGAAAGGTCAGAGCTTGACTCACAGGCTGCATTTGTAAGCCTGGCAGCAACCAAAGCATTATTTTCTGTTGTGAGGAAATCTGCTGAAAATCCTTAAAACAAGCCCTGGGATCCCACCACACTCTGTGGGTGGTGGCTTTGCCAGTCTTGGTTTTTTCTTCATTTCCCCACCTGAAAACTCCCTGTTTGAGGTAATGACGTTAATTACATTGCCCAAACCAGGGAGCTGGAGGCTGAATTGGCTGTCAGAGAAGGGGAGCAAAACAAAGAGCTCTGAAATAGGGCAATTTAGGCAACATCTTTAACAGCTGAAGTGCGTTTTACCTTTATATGGCTGATGATTGTGAGCCCTGTTCTTAGCCTGTATTCAGCCAGTCACATCTTTATTACAACAAAGAAAATGTCTGGAGTGCTTTTAGATGTTATTTTCCTCTGGACAGTTTCCTGATGTATCCTTGGGGCTTTCTCACAGCAAAAGGTGAATTATGTACCTATGTGTGACTGTGTTTTAGGGGAAAATGAGAATAGTGCTTACTTTTTAAGAAGTAGGTCTGCTGGTCTCTGCTTTTAGTTAATAAATGACTTCTTTTAATCTTGATTTTCCACGTCCTGAGGGAAGCATGAGAGCCACTGGGAAGGAGAGATTTACAAGTGACAAAAGGTTGCTATTAAAGTAAAAACCTTCACAGCAGAGGGTGACTTTATTTTTAGCAGCTCTGATTTCGGGTGTGTTTCCTGAGCAGGTGTGTTTGTGTCAGGGTATGGAACAGGACACTCTGGAGCAGCCAGGACAGTGCCAGTAACTCCTCACAGCCTGTGACGAAGGAAAATGACATCAGCCCCACTCCAGGTATGTCAGGGAAAGCAAGAGAAAAGCCTTTGTGGTGCTGTTTGAACACACACACACACACTTTCTTCTGGGGAAGTTGATAAGCTGACCTTTTCTGTAGCCTTAGCAGGAGCCCAGGAACTGATCCCTTGGAAGGAAAAAGGAAAAGGAAAAGTCCTTGCTTTCATCTGTGAGTATTGTTAGTTCTTTCCACTATTTTCATCCCTGCTTCCCCCCTCAAAAAAAAGGTAAGTGAATATTGCAGCGTGGCAGTGAGAGCAAAGGTTTAGGCTTAGGCTGAGAAATATCTTTTTAAAACTAGTTGAATCATTTTTTTCCTCTGAAAGCAAAAAAAACCAATCCTGTATTTTTTATACTTCCTTTTGACTACCTAGAACTGCTATAACCTCAGTGGTATCTTGTGTATATTTTAACACACAAGCCAGATGTCATTAACACAGCTCGACCCCACAGTATTTTACTATTTCAGGAAGCAGGAGATCAGAGCTTTGTGTTTTCCTGCATTAAAAAAGGTAACCTTGATTCCCCACGATAGCAGAGGCTCTCAGAAGGGCTCTGTGTGCAGAGTATTTCCCCAAACTGAGTAAACAGTTTTAAGATAAGCAGCTTTTTGACTATTAAATGTAACAGGCATTTGGCTGACACAGCTTCGTGTTGACAGATGCCTTTGTGTCTCTTTGTGATGGAGAGAAGACAGATGTTCTCCCTGGCATTTAAGAAAGCTGCTGCTTAGCAAAATAAAATGTAAAATTAGACTGAACAGTGCAGCAGTGAGCAGTGAAACTGGCTGGGCTGCAAGCAAGGAAAGATTGAAAGGGTCTCATGTGACTGCAGTGAAATGTGCTCTTTTGGAAGTCAGTAACTGCTTTGTCATTATGTGAAATTAGCCTGTGGAAAAAAGAAATTCTGTTTTTTCCAGCTCTGCTACAATATAAATGCATGCCAGTGTGAATATCCATGTATAACTAATCCCATGCCAACCATTCCCAGCAGAGAGGAATGTCCCTGGCTATCGCTGCCCAAGTGACACAGCAATTAGCAGCTCTAAACCCCTGAGCCTGCCCATTGTTGTCTGCTGAATTGGGCTCCCGATCCTTCACAAAGGAAAATAGGCGAATTTCCTATTTCGTGTTCCTCAGGGATGGGCGCTGCTGTTGGATGGGGCTGGAGCCTTCAGCAGGACACTGTCCACAAGGAAGGGGCAGCCCAGGAGGAGCCTGTGCTGGGAATGGTCTGGTGTTTGGCACTGCTCCCACTGTGTGTAACTGCAGCTGAAAAACAAGCAATTGAATTATCTTGGCTGTCTTACACCCAAGAAAGCACTTGAGGTAGCTGCTCAGAGAGGGGCAGAATGTTCCCATTTAAAGAGAGGTTAAAAAATTATTGAATTAATATCGTTTTTATCAAGAGCCTTTCAGGGATAAAATGTGCTTTATCATACCTTGTAATCCAGCTGTGGTATCAGTCTGCTAAGGGAAGAGAGCTGGAGACCTGGGAACATACCTGGGGCTGTGTCCATGCCAGAGGACATGGATCAGGAGGATGCAGAGGAGTTTAAATTTCAAGAAGGATCTAAAGATAGTGTGAACATTCCCCTGGGCCAAGCCTAAGTGTGCCAGCTCTGGGGAGTGCACAAATAAGACTGGAAATGCTCCTGGGTGGGTCTTGCCCAAGTGTCACGTTAAGAACATGAGCTGGTGGCCGTGTTTGGATACTGGAGAAGTCTCCATTCACAGAATGGATCATCCCGAGCCTGAGCAGTGCCACTCCCAGGCTGCCGAGGTTCCTTCAGCCCAGCTGGGCAGGTCAGTGGTCACTGTCCAGTGCCACCGCTCAGTGAGGACACGGCCATCGTGCCCAGGTGCCCACACAGGGCTGTGAGCTGTTGTCCCACTCTAGGTCACACCAGCACTGCCCAGCTCTCCCTGGCCTCTGGATAGATCTGTCTGCAAAGGTAATTTCCACAACCAATCCAGCCTGAAATGGATCAGAACTGCGTTCAGGAGAGGGCTGTCCCTGACCTGTGCACAGAGCCCAGCTCAGGGCTGATGATGTCAGGTCTGCGTTCTGACACTGAAATTATGGTTGGATTGAAATTATGAAAACTAATGTTTGTGTCTAGGGATGAGATTACAAAAGCACAGCTAGATTTGCCTCTAATTTAGCTCTCAGAAAAAGATGCCATTACAAATAGTGGGGGACTTAATGAAATGTGTGTCTGGGCTGGTTTCTCCAGGCCACGGTGCCACCCCCCTGTGCAGGATTTACTGCTTGTGCTGGTGAGAAAAACCCTTTTACCATGCAGAAAATTGAGTTTGCTGTAAGTTACTGACCTGGAAGACAGCAGTGTGCCTGGCCTGTGCCGTGGAGCCCCCAAAACATTGGTGCAGGGATGTTTTCCCTTTTTCCTGAAGGGAAAGCAGCTCCCCTTGGAGAGCGGCCTGGGAGGCCTGTGGGGTGTGTTGTCCTTGGCCTCCCTCCCACACACCCTCACAACATGGATTTGGGCCTCCTTCCACGGGTATTTGGAGAGGGATGTGTTTCAGATGTGTTAAACCAATCCTCCTGGAAGTGTTCTCATGGAATCTCCCTCACACCGAGCCCGGCCATGCCAGGCCTGCTGTGTTTTCAAACCCTTCAGGCCCTGCTGAGCCAACAGCAACTTCATGTCTCGTTCCTTTTAGAGGCTCCTTTTTTTTGCATCTTGGAGCCCCCTCTAATGCACTGAGTGTTGAAAGCCCTCTGCAGGTTCTTGCCTGGTTCACTGGGCTTTCCCAAACTCAGGTAATTACAACTACTTTTTCAAGGATTAACCATTGCCAGTGCCATTGGAACGCTGCTAACTCGGAACAGAGGACAAAATACAGCTGGTTTTCTCCAGGGAGGGATTCCTGTTCTCTAGGTGACACTGGAAGAAGCTGAGGGACAAACAAAATGCCAGAAAATGGGTCTTTTCATGACCAGAAATGCAGGAGCAGCTGGTGTTTTCCACACCAGTCCCTGTCCAGGTGAGCTCCTCGAGGCCCAGCACGGCTGCTGGGGCAGCAACAGGGTTTTCGATTGCTGTAAAGGGTTTGTTGACAAACTCTGGCAAGGAAACCCCCCCTGAACCCCAGACTGAGGCTGTGGCAGCCCCAGCAGTGGGGTTATGGTCCTAAAAAAGGTAGGGATCCTTGGAAGGAAAGCAGGACATGGCCAGAGGTTTGTTCCTGCCTCCAGCTCACGAAGCACAGACCCCAATTGCTCTCCCACCAGGCAATACAGAGGCTTAGGAACACACCTGTGATTTAAGAGCACTTTATTGTTCTTTAAGGCTACTTTTAAGTACAAAAAAAAAAGATGGCCTGCCAAACCTTTTTTTTTTTTTTTTCCAGGTGAAACAAGGCCACAAAAGAATGGTATATTACAGATTTACAAACACAGAGAGAATCTTTCAAACTGAACTGTAGATAACCTGGCTCTGTGAAGAAACTTCACCACGTCTCGTGATGGTGAGTTCAGTTTAGTGTCCTTCCACCTCCCCCCCAACCCTTTGGCTTTCGTGACATTGTTGTGTCCAATATGTTTTACTGGACATAGCACATTAAATCTTTATTGCCCTCAAATCCATTTACCTATCTCAGATAAGTAAATGTAACCTTGTAAAACAGCTATTATTGAAAATATTAGCTTTAAAAACATTATCTTATTTGTGTTTACAAAGAAATAGAGGAGTCACATTTTCCACAGAGTCCATCTACAGTATTAGTATTGACTGTTATACTGCTCAGTAGCCTGTAGCAATAACAAACAAGTGGCTATTAATGCTAATGCAGTGTCCTCATAGAATAACTGTGTTCCTGCACTTTTACTGTATTACAGACAAATCTACAACAAAAAAAAAAAGATCAACTTTTTTCTCCAAACAAACAAACAAACAAAAAAAGAATGATTACAATAAAGGAAAGGGAAAAATTAAATAGCTACATATCATTAACAAATTAATTGTTCCTCAAAAAATACCTACAAATTTCTCTGTACATTCTTTACGCACAGCGTAACGATGGTCTTAAAGTTACCTATATAAAAAAGTGTTCTTTTAAGAATCTTCCTACAGAGAGTAGGGTACTGAATGCCAAAGCAAGGAAGCGTTGACTACCCAGTAAGATGGTAGTGAAATGTGTAAAACTGGGGGGCTTAGGTGTTGGGTTGTTTTTTTGTGGGTTTTTTTTCATTTTTTTAAAGAAAACTGAGCAGCCACCTTCTCACCAAGACTAAGAGCCAATCTCCCGATCTCTTCCTACCCTGCACCTTTTCCAAATTAAATAGCTTAACTTTAAAAAAAAAAAACAAAAAAACAACAAAACAACAAAAAGCATAAAATAAAAGCCACAATGGACCCAATACTGTAACATAGTCCATAATACATCACGTGGAGTTCATCTTCCAACCAGTTCTCACTTCCTACACTGAGCCCATCCTTTCAGGGGACCCAGTATAATAACCAAGCCCTAGCTGCAACTGTCCTGGGAAGATGGAATGTACGGGGGAGAGTAGTTACACTTAACAAGGAGAAGAGAAGCTCTTAGCACTAGCACAGCTGTGGTTTTATGCCTGCCTCTACTGCCTAATTTCTAGTTAGTAGCTATTAATATAGCAAATGATAATAAATGCAGTAATACCTGTATAAAGTCCCTACTGGAGGAATGTATGCTGCGACTTGGCATAGGCTGATGGATAGGCTTAAAACAAAAAAAAAAGAAAAAAGAAAATAAACAAACTGAAAGATCGTCTTTCACAAACTGTAACAATCTGTTGTCCAGCCAAGATCCGTAAGGGTAGCAGTTCCTGCAGCTAGTTCAGGGTGGATTACACAGACTGGGGTTTGGGAAGCAGATCCCTGTGAAGCAGCAGTGCTGCACGAGGCCTGTCCTGAGCTGCCCTCGGTGCTGCTGCCACTAAAGTGAATAGCAAATACAAATATCATAGAGTACAACTGTACCAGCAGTAAGTATATCTAGGGTTGTTACTGACAAAAATAAACTAATTCTGAAGAGAAGCTAATAAGTATTATGATTCTTACTGTCTATACATTAATAGATACCAGCTATTTTTCATAAAACATGCATCGTTAAGCACTATGGAACCCTCCAACCTCAGCTCTAGTCTAACAAACTGCAGTGTTTAGGAAAAAATGCCCGTGTTCTGTAAATTATGCAGTCCAGTTGCAAGCACTAAGCACCTGAAATCTAAAGAGAGAAAGACCTATAACCTGTATGAGACTTCCCCTTCCAAAGCTGTTTTGCTCTAAGAAAAATCAAACTGATAGAAATGTCATCCTTAAACCCTTTTTTCAGCAGTTTGCCCTCAAAATATTAGCCTCTTCCAGAAAGTTGCTGTGCAACTTCAGTCCTCCTCCAATAGTGCAAATCATACATGACAGTTCTTTTCAAGTATATACATACAAAATTACTTCACAGAGGGAAAAAAAAAAAAAGGCAATGTAAGCAAACCAGACAAATTCTAGTCTTGAGAAGCTAAGAAAAGCAAAAAAAGCACTTGGGTCAACCAACTAAGTGTAATGGCTTTTGTGGATTAGCGTGCATTATTTTTTTAAGGGGCAGCAGATTTGCATCAGAGGTTTCTTTGGTAATTGAGGCAGGAAAAAAAAGGATGCTACATCGTATGAATCTTTATGAAATAGTTCCTGCTATCGTCTTTAAGGGCACCCTTTTACAAAAAAACAACAAAGTGAGTACACAAAACCATGTGTCCAAAACTAACCTCCCCTCCCCCACCACTACTGAAGCACTGTTCCAAGCTCAGTCAAACCATGCAAATTCCCGACGGGAAGGGTCCTGTCCTCAGGAGACCACGGAGGGCGAGTGATTGTGATTGACCATGTGGGAGGAGGGGGACGCCTGGCCCCGCCGCGACGCCGACTCGGGGCTGCCGGACACCCCGTCCTTGGCAGCCTTGATCTGCAGCCACGTGTCCCCCAGTGCTTTGGCAAAGTGGTCATCCACTGACCCTGTGATGGACACCGAGTTTGCCACCGGCTCCGGCTCCTTGTAGTTCTTGCCGAGGCTCCTGCGGAAGTGCTCCTCCACCACCGGGTCACAGGCGGTGGTGGCTGTGGGGACAGGAGGCAGAGGGGGAGTTAAAGCCCTGGCACTGAGTGCTGCACTCACAACCTGCACTTTATCCTGTTCTCTGGCACAGAATCTTGGAATAGCTTGGGTTGGAAGGACCTTAAAGCTCATCCCATTCATTCCACCCCCTGCCATGGGCAGGGACACCTCCCACTGTCCCAGGCTGCTCCAAGCCCCGTCCAGCCTGGCCTTGAGCACTGCCAGGGATCCAGGGGCAGCCACAGCTGCTCTGGGCACCCTGTGCCAGGGCCTGCCCACCCTCACAGGGAACAATTCCTTCCCAATATCCCATCCATCCCTGCCCTCTGGCAGTGGGAAGCCATTCCCTGTGTCCTGTCACTTCAGGCCCTTGTCCAAAATTTCTCTCCAGCTCTCCTGGAGCCCTTTTAGGAACTGGAAGGGGCTCTAAATACTCCCTAAGGCCTCCTCCTCTCCAGGCTGAACACCACCCCCTGTCTCCCAGCCTGTCTCCAGAGCAGAGGGGCTCCAGCCCTCAAAGCACCTCCCCCTGTAGTTTAATGCCCTGTCACTGCAAATCTCTGTCACTACAAGCCCCAGTCACAAAGATGGCCCTCCTTACACCTTTACAGACCTGGGAGTGAAAGCAGTGGGGAACAAGGTGGGGAGGAAGGAGTTAAAATGAAAGAAAAAAACTGGAGTTAAGTATTTTTGCATTTCTGTGACCTACAACAGGTGAGCATTTATATATAATTACATTTCTCCCTCAGGCAACCAACAGCTCCAGCTCCAATTCTATGGAAACCTTCTCCCAAAACAATCACATAGAACTTATATTTAGACTTAAATGGAATTAATGATGTAAACAGTTGTTTAAAATCAGCTCCCAAGCCTGCTGATAGCAGTCAGGTGTGAGGAGACCTCATCCTAAATTGCAGCATGCCAAAAGATGAGCTCAGGGTTTCATCTTACTCCACACACTTGTGCTGGGAGCAGTCAGAACTAAATGAATCATGGCCACTGCAGTAAGTGCTGTGAGCAATTACAAGAGCCTTAAAAGACAGGTTTTGAGCAAGAGCTGTAGTAATTCCTCAGACTGAACGTAAGAGCACTGCAGTTTTACAATTTAGTACCGGTATTTGTGTGTCTCAATGACAATTATCTTTCCAAAAATACTTGGAACTGTTGGGATCCATGGCACTGCCCCTGTGCTCCAGCAAGGCTTGATTGATCCTAAAATAAACATGAGTGTCATGCACAGATACCTCTTCACCTGCCAGGAAACAAATCTTTTTTGGAAACATCTACCCCCCGTTCCCACTGGAGCAGCTCTCTTGGGACCAGTAGCACCAGTTTGTGAGAGAACTTGTAACATCTGAGATCCCCAATGATTGATTTCTCCAAGAGTCTAAGGGTTTCCTTCAGCTCCCAGTTCCAGTTATCAACAGCACACTGAGCTTTATAAAAATGAAAAAAAACCAAACCTACTACTAATAAAAATCCTTATAATTACCCTACTATGGACTTTAGGTCGCTGCCTGCATCCTCCTGGTATTGTTCCATGCACTCATCCTGGCTGCTGGAGCCACACTGCCCTGAGCTTTTGGCAATGCTGCAAGTTAAAGCTCTGCCTCAGCAGGTGAAGGACTTGCAAAGGAAGAGCTGAGCTTCCCCTGTGCTTTCTGTGCAGGGAGAGTGAACAGAAACAGCCCAGGTTTCCCAGCAAGTACTGCCTGACCAGATTTCATGAACAGTACTAATTGCACAGAAGGCAGAAAGCTAAAGCTCCCTGCTTGGGTTGCTGTAGCAACTGCCCTCCAAAGCTTTTTGTGTTCTCCGTGCAGAGCAGGGTGGAGGGTACGGGCTTTGGAAGGGTATTTGTGGCTGCAGGAAAGATTTTTGTGACTGCAGCTGAATCACAAGAGTCTCTTGGCTACTGAGAGAGCAGGGAAACTACAGCTCCTAAAATAAGAGTGTGGGGGGATCTGCTGGCCCTGGCTGCTGTTTGTCAGCTGGGCTAAAATAAACATAATGACTGATTTGTCTGTGTGGGGTGCTTGGGGGTTTTTTTGTAAAAAAGCAGCTTTTCAAAACAAGAAGAAAGAACACCTCTCTCCCCCTAATTCTGCACTGGTACTTTCTGCTGGGGGACACAAAGGGGTGTCCATTGTTTCACCTCCTTTTCTCCCTGGTAATACAGGCACAGCAGAGGCCTGGACTCCCAGTGGGACCAGTTTGGAGCGTGGCACTTACAGCTGGAGGGTCTCCTGTAGGCAGCCCCGGAGCAGGCGCTGTGGGCGATGGGGCAGTGGGACAGGTTGCAGTTGCGGTTGTTGGCAGAAGCACAGGTGATAACAGAGGGACGGTTCTGGAGGGGACACAAGGGTCACACTCAGGCCAGCAGCAATTAAACCCACTTCATATTAACACCCCAAATATCCAGCTGTTTCTTTGATTAAAAATAAAAATCCACGTGGCATTTCCGTAGAGGTTCTTGTTCTTTCAGAGAACAGAAAAAGGGCAGTGCGAAAGCAAATCTTAATTTACAGTGACTGTTGCAACTTCACAGCCACAGCAGTTAAACCCATAAACTATCCAATTTGTATTAAACCCCTAAATATTAAGCTGTTTGATTAAAAATAAAAATCCACGTTCCATTTCCATAGAGGTTCTTGTTACTTCAGTGAACAGAAAAAGGGCAGTGTGAAAGCAAATCTTAAAAGTGATTTTACAGTGATTGTTGCCACTTCACAGCCCCAGCAATTAAACCCATAAACTATCCAATTCATATTAACCTCCCAAATATCCAATATTCTTTGATCAAAATAAAAATCCACATCGCATTTCCATAATGGTTCTTGTTATCTCAGTGAACACAAAAAGGGCAGTGTGAAAGCAAATCTTAAAAGTGGTTTTACAGTGATGGTGTCAACTTCACAGAGTTCCATATGCAGCACTAATACCAACACATTCTGCAGCAAAACAAATGCCATGTGCAAGATGGCAAACCAGGGAACAACCAACCAACAACAAAACAACCTTAACAACCACTCCAGCATATGGAAATAAGGCATAAATTAATCCAAAATAATGACTTGGCTTTAGGAAAAGTGAACTAGTGATGCAACATTGCTCTGAACAACACAGCAAATGCTTTTGGCTGGCTAAAACTAAGATCATTCAGTGTCAAATATTCCCTTATATGTTGTTCCTCCTCGAGGGTGGAGAGAGCTGGGACAGAGGGGAGGGGACACACAGGGATCACCAGGAGGGACACAGGTGATGCCCCCAGGCATTGCCTGGCGGGTGCTGGAGGCCTCCCTGTACCACACACTGAATTCCCAGTTAAAACACAGGCATTCCCAGGCTTGGGAATGGCACAATGAATGTCACAACGAGCTGTGACATTCAGTGTGCATTTTTAAACCACATCCTGCCCGAGGAGCAGCCTCTCCTCCTGGGCTGTGGCTGCAGCTGGGAGCCCTCCCCGTGCCCCGGGCGGGACAATCCCGTACCTGCTGCCGCTCCACGCTGCTCAGGCTGGGGGAGATGCCGACTGTCCTGGCTGCATCCATGCTGTTCTTGGTCAGTGCTAGGGGCTGCTCCATGCTCAGGCTCGGGATGGAGGCGTACATGTGGTTGGCATGGAGGCTCATGGTGGGGGCAGCCGCCCGCTCGATGGGGCTGCGGCTCCGCTCGCGGTGCTCCTTCCGGTAATCCCCGTTGGCAGTCTTGGTTCTGGCAGGGGACAAAACAGGGAAGAGGCCTTAGTGTGGGGTTCCAGGCTGTCCCGAGACGTGCAACATTCCATCAGCCCTGGCAGGAACACGAGGCAGTGCGCTTTGCTAGGTGGAATCCCCCCGTGGGATATCCCAAAGAGAAGCCAACCCCCCACATCTCCCAGCTCTGCCAACCAGCATCTCTCTTCAGCCCAGGATTTCTTCAGATACTCATTTAGATGCACCAAGAAACAACTTTTTTTAAGACCAGACCTGTCCTCATTTACCATACTGTTAATCCCACTCCATCTAACACTGCAATATTCTCTAAACATTGCTGAAGCCCAAGGAAAGTTTATTTTACTGAAAAGACATGGCTGATATCAGCATAAATGCAGGGAGTCAAGGCAGGAAGCAAAATTTTCAGAGGAAAAAATGAAGGAAAAGCAAACTACACTGCACTTATCTCAAAATCATTTAATTACAACTGCTCTTTCAAAAGAGTAATTTCCAGCTACTCCTGAACAGTAAATCCCTGTAGATGTGCTCACATAATGAGCCCATCGTTCGCTGCAATCAGAAGAAAGCTGGGTTTGTACCTGTGTATGAGGGATTTCAGTTTCCATACAGCAACAGAATTGTCATTAAAGGCAAGCCAGTGATTCAAGGGAAGAGCACTTCCCTCATCCCCAGGTGAACGTGGGCATCCCCAGCAGCCTGGAGTCACCGGTGCTGGAAGAGCTCACACGGTGACTGCGCCTCAGTGGGGAACTGCAAACTCCAGCTGCAGAGGAAAGCACCAGAGGAGACCACTGGCTCTATGGAAAATAAAAATAACAGCCTGTCTTTGGACCACTCCTTAGTACCAGTGAAATGCCCTCTGTGTCCTGTCTGTGTGTGAAATTCAAGGTGGTTTTTCCCCCCCGCTTTTTAAAGCCTATCACAGCAAATGAATATGCAGGAACAGTCTGCAAAAATGCTCTGATGAAAGGCAGAGACAGAAAAGGAATCGATATTCAATGCTGAAGTAAGTTACAAGTTCAAACAGTCTATTTCAATGTCTGAGAAAATCTCTCCAAAAGCAAGGCTGGGGGAAAAAAGTCCTGCCAATAGAGGGAAATAAGGAGCCCCTAAAACACCCACACGGGGCGTGGGGATGTCCCTTGGTGATCCTGCCCTGCCCTAAATCCTTTAGCCTCAACAACATCCCGTGGTCCTGGATTCCAGGCTTTAAACTAGGTACTTTTTAAAGTACTTTTTCTTCACAGGCTCTTTTTGTTTCTTTTTAAACTAAAATCCAATGGCTTGGACTGCTCTTGCCCTGACTCTTGAATTAGGAGAAAGACAAAAACCATTGCTCCCCTCTCATCATCTTGCAGCCGCTCCCAAATTCATCTCTTCAACAAACTTTTATTCCAGTAATGCTTTTTTCAAAGAAAACCTGGTCCTGTACCTTTGTCATCTTTGTGATGTTTTTTTAGCTCTTAGCTGTCAGGTGAGAGCTAGAAGTGACCTCCTTTCTGGACATGAGGGTCCAGATTTCTGCTGCATTCAGGAGCAGCACCTTGGCTGAACTACTCACAATTCTTCTCTGCTATTCCTCAGCTTGCTCAAGAATCACTTGGCTGTAGAGAAATTATTGCTCCTGAATAAAATCTCAGCTCATTTTTGGTGGTAGACGCTGGGTTAACACGATGCCAGGCAACCAGTGACTTGGGAACCTCAGGACACAGGGACTCTGTGCCAAATTCCCCTGGCAGGCTGGGGAGGGCAGAGCCAACAGCGTAACAATACAACTGTAACCCTTTGCTTCCCCTGCTCTGCCCCCATCTAAGGCTTGGCCCTTTTCACTAATTACTAATTAGTAGCTGCAGATTAGCAGAATCCACCGGAAAATCCAACCCTGAAGGTTTCACAGCTGGTCCCGAGTGCTGTGTGTTCCCCGAGCCCGTTTTCCAGGCTGGATTTGAACAGCAGCTCACAATTCCCCAGGAATCACTGTCCCAGCACTGTCCCAGCTCAGTTCCAGGAGAATTCAATTGCAGGAGCAGCCTCAGCAGCAGAGTTTGGAATTGCAGTGCTCTGAGCTAATGACTGAGGCAAACTGAGTTAATGGCAGCACAAGGGGCTCTATATTTAACGTACAGTAGCTCCTCTTGGATTACAGCATGGAAACAGCTCCTGGACACGGGAATGATCCCACCCCAGCCCTGAGCAAGCAGGCAGGGAGCCTCACACACAGCCTGGACAAAGCCTGGGATATCCTGGGAAACAGCAGCACCAAAACCCACGGCTAAAATCACTGTTCAGCTAATGCTCCTTCTTGGTGTTGCAATGCAGAACCTTTGGTGGCTGCAAGCCAAATTCTCACTTTTCAACTAAATATTAGCTGGGCTACTACAATTAAAATTACAATTTGGAAGCTGCAAAACCACCTACAGCTCCAGGAGATTCCTACTTTCACTGTCTCAAAGAAAAAAATAATCTCTGCTCAAAATTATTCTATTTTGTTTTAGTAAGCACAAGCTGATTTTCAAAGGAAAAGTTTTGTTTACTCCCAAAAAAATGCTGATGAAATGAAACAAAACATGTACCTACAACAGTGGTTTGGGGTTTTTTGTCTCAAAACTCCCTTTTCAAGAATTTAGTGTTGCATTTACTGGGGGGTGGGGCTGTCAAGTGACCACTGATGAACAAACTTACTGAAATTCCCAAGCAAAATAAATTTTCCATTTTACACAACAGTGCTTATTTCACTCATCCTCACTTTAAATGAAGTCACAGCCCTAAATATTGTTGAACTGGCAGTTTTTCTGAAAAAAAAACCCCACCAAACCAACAACAACATAAACAAACAAAAACCCGGTCCTAACAGAACCCATTAACACAGAAAAACCCAACAAAAATCTTCCCTAAAGACTTTTGGAAGAAGGGACCAAAAAACTGGGCAATGGGATCAACTTGTCTCCAGGAACAAGCACAGCAGGCAGACCTTCCCTCAAGACACCTAAAATTATTGAGTTATCTCAGCAATCTCAGCAGACCACACCCCAGGCCTTTCTGTAGGCAAATAATTCCCTCTTCCTAAATTAGAACAACTCTTCCGGGCAGGGAACTGCTTATACTCCACTCCCTAAAAATCCTCCCCTCAATTCATCCACCTTCAATTCTTACAGTCTCTGGAAAAAATGAAAAACACCTGAAGCTTCAACTTCCACATCAGACATTATTTCTTCTGAGCCCAGCTGGAAATGTTCCAGCACCGTGTAAACAGTGCCATGAAAGCTCTGCCCTTGTGAAAATACAGCAGCACTTTTGAGTCCCTCCTGTTCACACATAAATATCAAATCCTACAGATTCCTGACTCCCCTTGCCAGACAATTGTAAGATTACTTATAAGGCATTCATCAATTTCACGTTATTAAGTAATTTAATTTAGAATGTCACATCAAAGGTAATTTTCTATGGAACATTTGTTGTTGTTGTTTTTATAATTAGTAGTCATTCTTGTTTTGCTGTTACAAACTGTCTGAAGGGGCAATCAAAACTGCATGTGAGTGAAGATAATCATATTTCACTGAAGTCCACGAGCTCAAACATTCCAAGGACAAGTTCAGAGATGCATCTCTCAAGTCAAACCTAAGGGCCCAAAATCACAAAGAAGGATTTCTGACCAAGCTTGAAAAAGAACTTAAAAACATATACTACAAACAAATCCAGCTGTCCAGACAGCTTTGCCATCCCTGGACTCCACTTTGCCTTAGAAATCAGCATATTTTACCCACCCTGAGTCCATGAGCACTGGGTGAGATGCCAGTGCAGTTCCAGAGCCTAAAATGCAGCTATTCCCTTGGGTGAGCCCAGAGCAGACCCAGGCACTGGCAGCCATGCCCACCACCCTCCCTCCCTGCTAATATAGGAATCCCAGCCACTTCCAGGTGTATTTTAGCAAAATCAGACAAGATCCCAACCTCCAGTGAATTTCTCCAATCCCTAAAAAGCAGCCGTGGTTTTCCTGCAGCTCCCCAGTGAATCAGAGCCTGCATCCACCACTTACCAAGCATCGTGTGCTGGGGTGGCTGTCACCAAACCCACACCCATCCCAGTGTCCCAGCCCCACTCAGATCACCAAACCCACACCCATCCCAGTGTCCCAGCCCCGCTCAGAGCAGCTCCAAGGTATCCAAAGCCCTCTGTTCCCAGCGTTTTGTGCTGCAGGACCTTCGCCCGAGGCTGTTGTGCTCGCTGGCACCGCGAGGGGGGAATTCACAGCCGTCCCACAGCAACAGGCGGCCTCTGCCAGCTGCTGCAGGAAAAGGGAAAAAAGAGGCCCAGCGAAGGGGACAGCGCTGCCTGCACTCGCTCCCAGCCTGCAGAGCCTTCAGGAGCTCCTGCCAAAAGCATTGCTGTACCTCCGAGGGAAGGAATCCCAGACGGGTCACACTCCCTTCCGCAGAAGCGGAGCTCTGCCTTCAAATGGTTGTCCGCACAAAGAACAAGCACCCCCTTTTCCTTCAGACAAACACAACGCAGACCAATATTTAAGAGCAAACTTTCATTTCTGCAACCTAATTCCAGTATGATTTGAGTATTTTCAGCATCTCTATAATATTTGTTTTCCAACATCTTTGACTGTCTTTACTCACTAAGTCTGAAAGAGGGCAGCTGCTTTTGTTAAAGGCTACTTCAGGATTTCCAACTGGTACAGAATATCTGCTCCACATGATGAGCATCATTTCCTGCAAAAGGATCTACTTGCACACATTAATTCTGTTACTGTGAGGTGGGAAAACTAGAATTTAAGGTGGTATTTCAAAATACAATTATATATTCCAGAGGGAAAAATCCTAAGAGTTCCTTACTCAGAATTTTTTAAGCAATACAAATTCACTAAAAAAACAAACAATAAAACCTAACAAAACCTGAAAGTAGCAGCAATTTGCTCTGCTAGCCAATTATCTGAAGTATTCATAAAATGAAAAAATACTCCAAGCAGCCCAATGCCCTCTTGCATGACTGTCATCTGCATACACAACCCCTTCCCATCTCACTTTATCAGCTTTGTGCTTCCCAGTTCCTTTGAGTAGCCTTTTCTGGCTCAGTACTCCATCCCAAAAAGCCAGCTTGCAGAGATCCTTGTTTTTGCAGCAATCACTCCTGCCACAGAACCTGGGCACCAGATATGATTTCCTGAGAAAGATAATGAATATCTTCCCTCAAAGGAAAGACCTTTAAGTCTAAACCATTGAAAAAACACTAAAAAGAAATAGGGTAATCTCACATATAAACAAACACAAGTCAGACTTTCTATATTTATCCTCACCAAAACAGGATTTCCAGAGCTGAACCTTGGACCAGATAGTTACTTGCAAATGGAATCACGCAGGAGAACAGATTTCACAGCAAAAGAAAGAAATCAATAAGCTGTGAAATGCATAAAGGAGGTGCATTACAGCCTGCACCAAGCACAAATATTCAGATACAGATGGATTTCCCTTCCTGAAGCCTTAATATTCACAAGTATGAAAGAATGCAAGAGAACCGCATGATGTAAGACCTCAGTCCAGAGCCAAACCAACAGAACTGCAATCTAAATCTAATGTACAGTAAAATCAATTAACACAATCTCAGACCCTACTCATTTTTCTCACAGGATTCTTTTTTAATGTTTGGCCATCTCTGCTCCAACACTCACAGGATTGTTTTAAAAGATAGCACTGGCTGCTTTGTAACAGCAAAACTCAGGGATTCATTAAATTAAAAGTTCTGGAACATGGGGGCAAATACAATGACAAAGTCGCCTCGTTGCAATAGGTGCAGACTGCAGGTTACCTGCAATTCAACTTTTTAAAAAAAGGGGGAATAAATGACTCACTAATCTCTCTGCTCTGCACTGCTGCTGCTTTGCTCAGCTCCAAACATATTCTGACTCCAAACCTACTCCAACTCCTATGTTTAGGTTATCTTTTGCCTGACACACCTGATGGCTTGTTCTAAATTTTCACCATTTTTTGAAGAGCCTTTATGTGAGGCCATTCCTGAGACATAAACAACAAAATTTTAACTTCTAATAAACATACAGGAAAATTCTGAAATGGTAACTGATGTCATTAATTCTGCTGAGGTAGCTTTAATATGAATTAGCCTGTTAAGAAAATTTTAAAAATCATGAATGGCTCAAAAAGTGGAGCTTGAACAAGAGAAAGCTCCAGCATTTCAGTGTTACCACAACGAGAAGTGTCTAGGTATAAATGAATATTGCAGTAATCATACAAAGTTTCCTAAAGCACACAGTCATTTCTGGAGAATAAACATAACCCCTTTTCACATCTTCGAAGTTTTGTTTAACTCTTACTAGGTGGGAACCAGCAGCTGAGCTCCTACCAGATCCAACTTTCAAGATTGAGGGCAAAACGTTTTCAGACTCCCACCAATCCCATCAGTCCAAGAGGAGAAACTTTTTGATCCTCTAAGCTGCAGCAGGGCATCTCTGGCTTCCTTGTCCCAACTCCTGCCTAGGAACAGAGCAGTTCTTGGAAAGGAGACAGGACAAGGAACCAACCCTTGGAGATTTATCTGATTCAGCCACCTCTCCGTAACTCTCTCTTCAAAGAACAACAGTGGCTCCAGCTGCCTCTGGAAAATCCTGCACCACACACCAGAAAAATGCTTAATGGAAGAACTATTTCTGCCAGCTGTGAAGAGCAAGTGACACAAGACGTGAGTGTTTGGGAAGCTGAGAAAGGCCCTGCAGAGGATGTGGTCTGTCTCTGGGAGATGCTGCTACTGCACTTTGGAGAGCATTGTTTTGGATGGCAGTTTCAGCAAAACTGCAAAACTCATCAAAGTGTGCCAGGAACTCCATCCTACAGCTTCCAGTGCAGCCCAGAACTAAGGTTTCCTTTCTAGCTCAAAAGTAAACTCTGCAGAAGCCACAATAGAACCTGGGTGTTTTGAGGTACCTGGGGCAGTCAAACAAAGCTGGAGAAGCAGAGGGAGCCTGTCCATGCTCACACCTGGGGAGCAAAGCAGGATACTGCAGGCACTGGGATGAACAGGATGGGATCTACAACAGCAAATCACTGCTGGAAGGGAAACCAAAACTATCCCTGCACAGCTCTGAGCTGCTTCAAGTGCTTAAGGCACTTTGGATACTTGGAGGGGAGAACTTCCAGGAGAGCAAATGATAAAAACATGAGGTAAAAGAGACACTCCAAATTTCTAACAAGCAGGAAGGAAAACCTGAGTGTAGGGAAAGAACAAGGAGGCTTCCATGGAAACAGCCCCAAGGTCAGAGGGGTCAGAGGGACAGATTGTGTAAAGGGATTCATTTGTACCCACTGCAGTGCCCACCCAAACGCCTCTGGCACACATCTCCTCCTGCATTCTACCCATCCATCAGAGGGGTCACGTGCAGCTTTTATAATTCCTTTTGAAGCCAAACTTGGCACGTGCAACGAGCCTTTTATACCCAGTCACTGGAAAATACCGTAAAAACTATTTATGATCACCCAGAGAACTCCACAGGCCAGTGTCAGGGGAAAGGCTGCACATCAAATGCAGCAGTGGGTCATGTCCCAGGGCACCAGGATCAGCCACGTGCACTCAGCACTGCCAGGGAACTTCAGTGTGTCCTGCAGGCTCTGGGAAAACTTGCTGGAGTCAAACTCAATGGTGAAACCTGGTAGGACTGTTAAAGGAAATAAAAAACGCCAGTTATGTGCTCTTAGAGGATTCACTGGGTTGTTCCTTACAGTATTTTCGACTTTTTTTATTTGGGAAAAAATACTTTTGATCGTCACCCAATGCCTGTCATGGAACTGTTTTTGAAGAAGTGGATACCAGCTTAAATCAATCCATGAACCCCAAATTCTCACAAGTCTGCGGGATTTTACTTAGTTCCACCACCTAAAAGACTGCATCAGGTTGAATTTTACAGCAGAGGAGCAGATTAATAATTTTCTTCAAATAGATGATAGGGGAAGTAAAAGACATCAACAACACGAGCATGGCCAGTTTATTTGGTACGAGCTTTAACAACACAAGCCAGTCTCTGAAAATAAGGTCACGGCACTGGAATTAACTGTGCCAAATTGTCAGGAGAAAATGGGACTACACAGCCTTTCCTGCCAGCTTCAGTGGGTCTAATGAGAAAGAGGGAAAAGGGCCTGGGATCCTTAAAACTTACCAATTATGGTCTCTGTCCATCAGATACACACTGTAGCATTAGCTGAGAAAAGCAGGAAAAGCTGAGAAACTACAATAATTCACTTCCAGGCATTTCAAAAATTCTCACAAAAACCCCAGGCTCTTTAGGCCTTTAGACCAAGAGCAGTGTTTAAACAACTGGTTTTAAGAAATTAGACTTTTTTCACAGGCTGTTTTAAAGAAGGGATAAACATTTCATTAAAAGTTTATTGAAACTGTTTGTAATTGCTAATAAAATCCGAATTACTGAAAACTCTAGAAGCACTATAAATACAGTAACAGCTTCACTGTATATTATACAGCTATTCAGACCAATACAGTAAAATATTTCCTTGAAAAGCTGGTAACCAAATGGAGCCCAGCAGCAGCAGCTGAGTGTTTAGAGGGCATTTCTGCAGCTCAGGCACCCATTACCCCCCACACTCTGCAATCAACAGTCTCCTCTCACAGCAGCTTCTGGTTTAAGGGAGACTTAATTAGAAAAGCAAATCACAAGCAAAAATATTTGGGGATTTCACTCCCTTTTGAAGGGATTGGTTTGTGAATTGTGACAGTTACTGATTAAAAATGTGACAAAGGTTTATGAAGCATCATTTGGGCAGCAGAACATCAGTCATGTCAGCGGTGTCACTCATGCCCACACAGCTCACTGGGACCCATCCACACGGGATCCACTCACACTGGGATCCACCCACACCTAATAACACCACAGTGGTGGGTTCAGTCCATGTATGGGCCTTTCACTAAAGAGCTGGACTTGATGATCCTTGTGGGTCCTTTTCAACTCGGAATATTCTGTGGTTCTGTGACCCACCCACACTGGGACTCATCCACAGTGGGACCAATCCACTTGGGGATTCACCCACACATGGATCCACCCCAGGACCCACCCACACAGGTGTCCACACACACTGGGATCCATCCACATGGGATCTATCTCTGCAGCATTCCCTCTGGGGAAGGCACTCCCATCACTGGGATCAAACACTCCAGACCTCAATGGCAGCAAAGCCCTTTTATTCCCCTCCTCTTTCTTTGGGGATAAACCTTGAACCAACCCAGCCCCAGCCCTGCACAGCCCAGACTCGGGGCATCCCACAGCCCCCAGCCCAGCATCGCTGCCCTGTCACTCAAGGATTCCCTGGGATCCCTCAGCTTCCTCCCCCAGATCATTTATTTGGGAATCCCATCAGCCTGCCAGCACCTGGCAATGCTGCAGCAAGGAGTTAAACCTGCCAGGCTGTGCCTGCCATCCCACAGCACCAGCACCGCCAGCCTGGGGGACAAAACTACTGATTCAACTAGAAATTAATGTAAGGTTTTATTCCAAACCTTACCCTCACACAGTCATTGTCTATAGCAACCGTGTCCATAACATTCTCATTCTCAAGAGCACAACTTTCTAGTAAAAGGCACATCTGTCAAACTGCAGGAAACATCTGGGAAAATGGTTAAAAAGAAAGAAGTGAGATTAAACCTTTGTTTCCATGGGGTAGGATATACATCTCGAGTATGTTTGCAAAGGTTAGTGGTTCTTTTCTTGCCTCTTGCTGAGACCTTAGGCTTTTGGGTTGGTGCTGAATTTCACCCCGTGTACATATAGGATGATTCACACAATGTAAAATTTTGTTTTTACCCTGGGGTAAAAATCCAACACCAGGGCTCGAGGGATTCCTCATTCATTTAAAAGTTGGACTCGATGATCCTTGTGGTCCTTTCCAACTCAGAATATCCTGGGATTCTGTAGTTCCCATTCCATCCCTGAGTGCACAGGACCCCAGATGCCTTCCCCAAGTGGGTGATCAAACCCTTCTGTGCAACACTAACACAGCTTTTCCCCTCAAGAGGCAGCTTGGAGCCTTGCCCCATCATGGAAGGGTCATGCTCCTCCACAAAAGATGGAAAATGAAAGTGGAAAACATGATATCAAAGCAGAAATCTGGAGCTGGCTAACAAACCCCTTCTGTCTGCAAGTGGAGCAGACACCTGAGCTAACACTGCCTGGTTTTTCAAGTACCTCAACATACACCCAAATTTTGACAGATAGGTCTTTCTGTGAAGTACTGATAAGCTATCAATCAAATTGCTTTTAGCCCTGAAACTGTTCCTAACAAACCTTTCACGTGTGCTTCAACTGAAAGAGACTGGAGTGCTTTCTGAAATTCCCCCTTGGCTAAGAACTGCAAAACTCTGTGTTAAATATTAACTCAGATGTGGTGGCTCTTTCAAGCCTGTCTCTGAAGGTTCAATTTAACGTACATTTCTTGAAAACAATTTAAGAATAATTTTGTGCAGTGTGTGATCTCCATTAATAATTAAGAAAATCTGTCTGATTCACTCCACCATTCAAGCAATGCATGCAAGAAAAGAAAAAAAAAATAAATTGGGAAAAGCAGTTTGAAACCTGCTCTGTGATCCTTTATCCACTTAATCAACCAGAGCCACACTGCCTCGGTTCCACTGAGGAGTTCAGCTCCAACAGGACTGCTTTGAGAGCCCCAGGTGAACCCTAAAATCCTTCAAGGGCACATCTGTGCCACGGACTGGGTGAAGATGCTTCACTCAGCGGATGAGAGACAGTTTGGGTGTTCTGAACTGTGTGCTGGGTTTTTTTCCCATCTTCAATTTGTCACAATAAAATGACAATGAAAACATATTTCTCAACACCACATGACGTTTGGAACCCAAAGAGCAGCAGTTGCAGCACAGAGCTTCTCTGACAACTCCCACACTACCTCTGAGAGCCAGTTCTGCATCTTTCCAAGTCCTGCTGGAGCCAGGTTCCTCCACAACTGGGACATGATTTTCTTTCAATACTTCAGATCTTACTCAAAATTTCTCCCTTTGAGCAACTCTAAGCTTGATGAAGAAGCAGCTGAGCCTGCTCTGAGCAGGAGGTTGGATGAAATGGTCTAACCTGAATTATTCCACCTGAATACAGGTAACTTTTAGGACACGTTTTTTTTAAAGGATGTCCCAGTAATTCCTATCACAGTGTCATCAAAGTGAGCAAACACCATTGGATATTCATGGTAAAAAACCTGTGGTGCAGGTTTTTTTGTGGTGCATCTTCAGGAGTGTTTTGGGTGGGATTGACATCATTCCTCAGTGTAACAAAAGTGAAGACACAGCCCAGAATTTGAAGAGTCTGAAACTACACATCATTTTGCAGGATACACATTAAAGTAACTTACTCATGTGCAAAGTTACTCTTTTACTACAAGAAAAAGCCAAATTATGTATCACACAAACCAAGAGACAACTATCCCCCAGACTTAACAGCTGGGAACATTTTGCTGTAGGAAGATTTTTATACAGAAATTAATTGCCATTGCAATCCTAATGCCACCGAACCCAAATGGGAACGAGGGGAAAATTCTCCACGCAGAAACCCGCTCAACAAACCCCAAACGCCAACTTGCGGGCTGACGTACTCCACAGGAGGGAACAGAAATAATGGTCCCCGGCTGAATTCCAAAGGACGTTTCTTTGGAAGGGCCGGGCGGGCGGCAGCGCTGTGCCCGCTGCCCGGGCTGGGCACTCTTAGGGCGGCGCGGCGGCCGGGACAAGGCGGCCTTTGTGTGCCCGGGGCCGCGGAACGCCGAGAGGGGAGGGACAGAGGGAGGAGAGACACACCAGGGAGGGAGGGAACACGGCAGCAGGGAGGGAGGAAACCAGCGACAGAACGCGGGAGGGAAGGAGGGAGGCAAAGAACCCGGGAGGAGAGAGGGAGAGAGGAAGGAGATAATAAGGGAGAGAGGGAGCAGGGAAGCGGGGAGGAGAGCGGGAGAGAGGCAGGGAAGGCGAAAGGGAGGGAGGAGAGCGGGAGAGAGACAGGGAAGGAGAAGGGGAGGGAGGAGAGTAGGAGGGAGACAGGGAAGGAGAAAGGGAGGGAGGCAGGGAAGGAGTTCGGGAAGGAGGGAGCCCGGCAGGCAGCGGCGGCCCCGTGCCCGGCAGCGCTGCCCCGCTGCCCCCAGCGCTCCCCGGAGGGGTCAGGACGGAGCCAGCCGCCCCTGCAGCACACAGAATTCTCCTATCATCCTAGTTCCCAATCACTCTGCTGTAAATCACGGTGGTTTTAATGAATTCACGGCAAAACAAAGCCCTGTTTCAAGCCGAGCCTCAAAACAAGCTCCCTTCTCCTCCACAGAGCACCACGAAGCCAAAAGCACCTCTTACTTCAGCAAGATTTAACTTCAGTGAATGCATTTCAAGGAAAGCACCTGAGGGACACACCAGCAAGTGTGAAATTCAAATAAGGGAATTCCATATAACCAATATGCCACGTTGCTAAGTTTTAATTTGGAAGTACTTGTTCTTCCCAACTGAGGAGTTTATGGGTGTTCACAACTTCTATCACCGCAAAAATACAGAAGCTATATAAGAAAGGGAGGCAATGTCACATGCTGGCTTTTTAAAAATTAATCCACAAGCTCTCGAGTATATTTTATTATCCTAACGCTGAGAATTCTCTCCTTTGAAAAACCACCTTTGACAAATTGTTCTTTGCACAGAAATTCCATTACACACTCGAGGATCCTGCTAGGCTTGCCAGGGCATTTGATTCACTCTGCTCCAGAGACTGCACTCCAATAGCTGTGTTTTTCCACGATAAAAGTAAACATACCCAAGTACAGCTCACAAATGATACTTCAGGGAATTACACCTGAGCAGGGAATGTCTCAAAGCACTCCGTTTCCAAACAAAAGGCTGACGTAACTGGATTTCTAATAACACATCCAAAGCCTTTCAATGGGATCATTCCCACTGAAGCACAGTGGGGAGCTGCTACCTCAGAGCTAAGATCAAATTGCTAACGAAAGGTTCTACCATTTCTAATGAACCAAATGCACAATTCCTGGCCTATTTAATTACTTTCCAACCACGAGATGCTGGTGTTAAGTGGATGAATACACAACTGCTTCCCACAACACACTTCTCATCTCCCAACCAAAATTCTCAGGACAGATGCACAGGGTTTAAGTAATCAATTTCTACCATTAAACCAGAACATCAGAATCCAAAAAAGAGGGAAAATATGAAAAACAGTCAAAAAAATAACTTCATTGGAGGCAGTGGCAGGGAAGTGAGAGTTAAATTCAGAGAATGTTTATGAACTTTCCTGATATATCTGAAATACAGATAATCAGCTATTTCAGATGTATCACAAACATTGGAGTTTTTGTAATATTCCATTGAAAGCATATTTTTGTATGGCCAGTTCAAACTTACAAAATAAAGTAGTAAAATAGATGGCCTCATGGCTGCTATTTTAGACTATAATTCATCTGCAGCAGATGGTTTAATTGAAACAGATTAAGTCACATGAACCCTGGACAGAAAACCAGTGCTTTTTATTACAAGAAGATGCATGTTTCATATACAAAATCACAGAAAGAATCTATTGAGCAAAACCATAAAAAAGTGTGACACTGGAAAATATTAGACAGCTCTAACATATAGCTAAGGGATCATATGAAATAACTGCCTGCATCTTTTAGTTCTGAACCTTGGTTGCACATGAGTCTGTTGGTTCAGACTTCATTATTTTTATGGCCTCCGCTGTATAAAGTGTTATAATGTACGTAACTGCCAGCTGTGTTTTATTTCATCACTAGAAAATGAGCCTGAAAAAAAATAAAAATCACGCTTTTCCCCCATAAAGTTACATAACTTTTCAAAAATGCCATAAATCTCCTTGGCTGTGTCATGCATGTGCACCCCAGAAACGCAGTGCCTGGATCTTTCCAAGCACTCCTGGCCCCAGAGAAAGGCTATAAATAGTTAATTTTTTCGGCGAGAGGAGGAGGTATGTTGTAAATGAGAAGCCAGCTTTTATTGTTTTGCATTACTTCAGCGCTGGATTCCCGATTTGTAACAAATTCCAAGGCTGCAGACTGCGGGCCCAGCCTGTGAGTAAGGCGCTGGTGATTTATGGGAGGATAAACCCCTCTGTCCACATCCCATGACTGCAGAGCGCAGCGCGGAATGCGCGGAATGCCGGGGCTGCGGGAGCTGAGGCAGCAGGGACAGGAGCACGGCGCTGCTCCTCCATCGCTTCCTCCGGGCAGGAATGACAGGAATTCCCCCGGCAGTGCCAGCCAGGCTCGCATTCCCAGGAATGAGCGCACGGCGAGAATGGCATTTGCTGATTGCCCAACACATGCACCTCGCTCATCAACGCCTTACCTGGCCGGCACATTCCACATCTGACTGTCAGAGCCGCGCAATCCCGGCAGGAATGTTTAGCAACAACTGCCGCTTGCCCAGTTGTCAAGGCAGCCCAGGGAGCAGCTGGCTCAGAGCTCCTGGCCTCAGAAAAATGCAAAGCACTTGTGTTGTTCCTCCTCCTCCTCCTCCTGCTGCTGCTGCTGCTGCCTCCCCACCCCCAGCCACAGAGAGCCTCAGGATCGGGGGAAGTGAAAGCAGCGCTTTACAAAGAACCAGGCAACAATACTCCAGAAATCGCAAGGTGAATACGTATGGTTTGCTATAAATAGTTAAGCTGAGCTAATTCCTGTTACTTCACGCTGTACGAAAACAAAAGAAAACAAGACAACCTATCTAATCGCGGCGGCTCTTGTGCAGATCTCCCGCACAAGCTGGAACAAAGGGAAAAACCGAGCGCAAACTTTGAGCCAGGACAGGCTTTTAGCGCACAGCGCTCAGCTCCGTGCGGAGACAGACGCGAGCACACACTTACAGATGCGGGTTGAACATCCGACTCATTTTCGAGACGTGGTCGTTTTCACAGTCCAGCTCCTCGTCCCCTTGGTCCATGCTGAGCTTCCTCTTGCTGGGGCTGATGGGCGGGGGGCCCGTGCGGTGGTTGCTGAGCGCGGGGGACACGGGCAGGGGCTGCATTCGGGGCTCGCCTCTCAGCGCCGCTTCACCTGCCCGGGGAGACACACACACAGCGAGTCAGCACCACGGCGACAACAGCGACCATCACCCGCCTCGGCAGCGCGCAGGAAAACCCCCCAAAATTCCCCCAGAACACCTCCCGAACCGCACACGTTTGGTGGCGCGGGTGTAGGATGGACGAGGCAGCGCCAACCCGCATTTTATGCTGGAACAAGCGGCGAGAAGAGGCAGCAGGAGATGGGGCAGCTCACCCCGGGTGATCCGAAAGGCTGAACTAACCCATCTCTGCGACAGCTTTTTCACTCAGGTTCCCCCTCGCAGGCTGCAATCCCAGCGCCGGACTGTGATTACCTCACTCTGCAAACCATGACTATTCACAGGGAAATCAGCTTTGTTCCTCTGCTTATGGTCGCGGTTATAAATTCCAGGCCTACAGTTCACGTTAATGCCAAATATTCGAGATCTAAAACTGAATAAACGCTCAGATTCTCAGATGATTCCCTTTATAAAAAGCTGTCCAAAACAAGCTTGTCTGGTATATAACTATGCAAGGGAAAAATTAGGGGGGGAATTGGAACTTGCTGATGCAAGTTTTAAGTATGTCCTTAAATGTCTTTCTCTATACTTTAAAACTATGTTTGGAGCCACGAACAAAAGAGCACAATTCTTCACAGAGGAATCACAGAAATGCTAATTTCCAACGGGTGGCAGACTGAGTAGATGATAAGTTTTTATATAATCTAACACTTCCCAGAAAAAGCCATTCCCAGCATATGGGAGCTGTGTATAAATAATTCCTGCAATGATACAGTTGGCTGTGCTCAAACACATGGACAGATCGTTGCTAAGCAGGCATTAAGGCGTGACCAAAGCTTTTCCCATTTCACTTAATTGTCTCACTGCTCCTATAGCCTGAAGCACAGTGCTGCACTTCACCGCGGATGGACTTTACTGGAACTCACATCCTCACAGCCACAGGTCATTTTTAGACCTCATAGGGATTTAAAGATGTTTAAAAAGTGGTTTTGGGGCTCCATCAGGGGCTTGGAGAGGAGCTAAATTAACCAGGGTTACCTATTCTGGTAATATCCCTGAAATAGCCGCTTTTGCTAGAGTTTAAAATTTGTATTTTTCCTACACTGCCAGAAGCGTTTTGTTTTCTACACAGCCATAATTTCCAGACCTAAAATTAGGCCCAAGTTAACTCCATCTAGAGCCCTGAGGTACCTGACAATGGAAATCTTTGTGTGCCACCACACATTTTCACATCATCACCGAGGCAGATGATTTATAAAATGCTGCCTTAATTCCACACACGACAAATAACATTTTGTTGGAAAAAGAAGGAGCGAGGAGAAAACCTCCTGAATGTTTACCAGTAAAAATAAACATTCTGCCAATTTAGTCAGCATAATATAAACTAGCAAATATACGCTGACCTATAATACACCACAAGCCATGATTTCTATTGAAGACTCTGGCACCAAATCTAAATAGGAACTTTCCATCTCAGCTCTAAATAGCAAAAACTGTGCCCTGCTGCAAATGCTCTGGGACAGACATCCAGAGCTCGCCTGTTCCAACCAACCAACCATTAATTAAGAAGCCCCCACAACCACCCCAGTGCCATGAAAAAAGCTTTTACCACACGACCTCTCATGGAAATTGTCTTCAGATCAGTAAATTTGTGCATTTTCCCTTCAGCCTTTGTATTTTGCCCATAGAAACCCTCATCTCCAGAGCGTTCACATTCTAAACTTTCAAAGCAAACCACATCACACCAGTTCCTTTCTGTGGGGAATCTCCCTCACTGCTGTCTTTGAAAAGGAATCATTTAAGAGCAATGTCAGAAGATAAAGCTTTCAGCACCTGAGGCTGGGGGCTGTGTCCTCCCACCCATGCACAATCCCTCTTCCCCCTGCAGTATCTCCCAGCACTTCTGGGGACTCCAAATTCCACAACAGCAGTTACAAATTCCATGTAGGCACCTAACTCCTACTGACTCCTGAGCAACTCCTGACAGGAACAATTTAAATACCCATGTAAAGCTAACTTGGGTGTTTACAAAACCCCAAAAATCTCTAGACATTTTTCAACTCAGTAAATTAGAAACTTGCCCTTTTTCCCCCAAACAGAACATGACACTATACAATTACCAAAATGGGACTTTTTAATTTCAAAATTTAAAAACTCATTTCTTCTATGTATGGTAACAACAGCATTTATATATTAACATCCAGACTGAGTATAAAATCTGATAAAAATGCTATTGTATGCTGGAAGAAACCTATTTTAAAGAAACTTAGCAAAGAAAGGGAGGGCTTCGAATTAAAGCCTATCCAATTTGGTGATGAATTTTGCTGATTATGCAGGGAACACCAAGACATTCAGCTGAACACACCAGGATCTGACCAGCACCACTGGCCCAGCTGGCCAAAATTACTCAAATTAACCAAACTTTGAACAAGTGGGAGCAGTGAAAGTCCCTTACAGGACAGTTTAATTTGTACAGCCCATCCTGCCCACGCCAGGCGGGAGAACAATGCCAAACCAGAGTCCAGAAAATGGGGAAAATCAAGAGGAAAAATCTCTTTACATTGTTCAGAGGGATAAAATGCATATTCCTCTACTGGTTTTGCACAGCGCCGTGAGTTCTCACGGGGCCTGCACGTTTGATTAAGGCTAAAACTGCTCTTCATTTCAATAGAATTCCTTCCCCACTACTTTCCTCCTTACCAAACGTGAATTTAAAGCAGAGAGAGAGAAACCACAGAGGAGACTACGGCCCCAAATGCTGTTTTAGGGCCTAGATTTGTCTCCCCCAGCTGACCACACTCCATGGAAACCAGACTCGCATCACACAGCTGGCAAGACAACACTCTGATAAAACAACTGTGTTTTATAAATTCCCCAACTCCAAACTCCAGGCTTCAAAATTCATTACTGTGACGGCTTGTGTCTGCCCTGCAACTGAGAGCAGAGATAGCAAACACATTTATTGTGCCTCTCATAATGCTCCTCTTTGTTTCACTCAGCAGCTGGTGGAAGGCACTCCAGATCTGCTGCTTTCAGATACTTCTACTTACAACTATTCATACTAGTCCTTTTTTTTTTTTTTTATTTTCCCCCTCCTCCTCCTTCTCTTTTTTTATTAAAACTGTTGGGCAACACGATAAAGCACACACAAGCTAAACAAAGATAACGCTGTGACGTAGTGTCTGCCTATAGAGCAGCTCTGCTCTGGGCTGACACCAGCCCATGCAGTCAGCAGGAATGTGCTTTGCTTTAACCCCTCCGGAGGCTCCACTGGAAGTGCTCTGAACCAGCACATGCAAACTCAGTGTCTGTCAGGCCAGCAGGGCCCTTCCCAGCCCCGCAGAGCCCCAGCACAGCTCTCTGCAAACATGGCATGTCCAGCTCTGTTTGCCCTTCTCCGGCCAGCGGGAGCCGCGGCCCCAGCGGAGCGGCCGCGCAAGGCAAACACCACAACAGCAAAAGTCGTGTTTTTACAAGTGTGTGCTCGATAGAGAGACACCAGAGGAGTCTGAGATATGTCTGAGAGCTCCAGGAGTCACCAAAGACTGGGGAAAAAAAAAAAAAAA
>VZRS01008365.1:111443-126883 GCA_013398055.1 Ifrita kowaldi
AAAAATATACACCACTCTGGCAGCAAGCTTCCTTCCTGTGATCCAGCGCCTCGGTACGGGCTGCACGGAGCCGGGGCTGCCATATCCTATCCCCCTCCCAATTTCCTCTCCCCCGCTGGCTGCCTTTAATGCAGAAGCTCTGAGCATTAATTACAAGCCAGAAATGAAAGGCTTTGTCTTGCCAGCTGAAGATTGACATGATGCAGACCTTAGACAGGTTAGAATAAAAACTCCTCAGAAGAAAACCCCGGCACTGCCCTCGCCCATTTTACTTTTCTGTTCTGCATCTGACAGATGGATTTAGCCACAAGAGTGAATTCCTGACAAGTTCATTAACTTTTAGAAAAAAAAAATTAAAATTCCTCAGTTGTGGTGTTTGTCATGAGGGTCGACACCTTTAAGGTCTTGGATTGAATTACCATGACCTCAGGCCACTCTATTAAAAACCATGGGGAAGAGCATTTAACAGACTTTAATTAACGGGCATCACACCTTTAATTACCTTTTCCAATACCTGCAGACAAACTCTCATTAGGGAAAGGAGCTGCCTCATGTTCTTAAGGCCAAATTCCCAGGAATGAGTAGTACATGAAGATCTTCAAGGGCAGTTTTTTCTATTGATTCAAGATCAAAATTTACTTTCATGGCATATGCTGAAGAGCCAAGATCTTCACAAAAGCAATACAGATGTGGAAAGGATACTATGAAATAAAATTTATTTTATTTTCTATCCCTATATTCTAAAAATCATTAGGAGATTAAATAACAAATAGATTGGAAGGAATTTATAAACTATTGCATGTTCTAGTCCACTATGGCAAACACAGAAGCCAGTCTGTGCCAACATAAATTGGGATAAATGGCATAAAAATTCCAATTCGTGCACAAAAAAAAAAAAAAAAAAAAAAAAATCACATGATTTGAGATATCAAATACCAAGCAGGGAAGTCACCACAAATTACCCAATTCAACAAGTCATCAAAACAATTTATCAACACAGAACTGCAATGCAGCACCAGAGTCCCTGTGCAGATGTTGCCAGCTGCCTGCTCTGGGTGTTCTCTCACCTCACCCTGTGCAGTGGGAGAGGACTGATAGCCCTGGCACTGGGGAATTCCCCAGGAATCACATCTGTGTGAAACAGGCTGCAGGCAACCTCCAAACTGTGCAGTTCAAGGCACATTTGCTTCACTTGCTTGACCAAAGACAATGAATTAATCCATTCATTCTCCTCAGGAGGAAACCTTTGGTCACCATGAAAGGCATCCCAAGAAGAATTACAAATTATATTATTTATATCAATTGCTGAGCACTTCTGCAAGCCCCACTCAGACAGACAAGCAAAATCCCTTTCCCAAAAACCAGCATTCTGCACCACTACTTTATTTCTGGGTTGCTTCTACAGCAGATGTGATTTAAGATGAGCCTAAATAAGACTTAATTCTGGGAAGTAGTGTATCAAACCCTGTAAACAGAATCACAGTAGTCTGTATTTCCTTTAGAGTACATTAAACAGGCCTATCTGGAGAGCATAATAAAACAGCAAACTGCAGAACAACAAAAAATTAAGTATTAATGGCAACAGCCTGATGAAAAAACGCTGCTATGAAATCAGATCTTGGAAATATTTTTTATTATAATTGATAGATTTCTTTCAGCAGCCAACTTACTGACTCCTTTGTCTGA
Source organism: Ifrita kowaldi (assembly GCA_013398055.1). Lineage (NCBI taxonomy): Eukaryota > Metazoa > Chordata > Aves > Passeriformes > Cinclosomatidae > Ifrita > Ifrita kowaldi. The sequence goes on from VZRS01008365.1 coordinate 113,130, forward strand.
CACACATTTTACTGGCTTTCTGCTATGATAACAAAAAGCTAATTTAGGAAACCAGAAAGTCACATACACATCTGGAGAAAAATTGGCAAAAGCCTCCTCTTCTCCTCCATTTACAAAACACATGAAAAGCACTTACTCCTGGAACCAAGCTCTGGCTACCACTGTGCAGAGATCTGTACGCCAGAAAACCCATGGCCAAAACCAAAATACAGTGATTAAAGTGACTGCTCTGGGCTGGCTCCTCCAGCTGCCCCTGCCTGCCAAGGAGGGACACGTTCTGCTCCACACTGCAGGCAGGGACATAAAACAGTGACCTCTGCATTCAATCACCTCCACCCACTTCCCTCCTCTCTCCTTCAAAAGCCTCACAAAGGAGCCAGAATTCGGGACAGCAGCATCACTGGCAGCCTGCAGCAGGCTCACTCAAGGATCCTGCCAAAAATATACTGTTAATCAAAATTAGAGATGATTTCTACTTAATAGGTCTTGAAAATGCTGTATTGTGTACTAAAAACTACAGTGCAACAGGCAGAAAATGGCAAATTGGCCTCTCCCGAGCCAAAATCACCCTGTTTGTTCCTTCAGAGGTAGTGTGAAAAACGGACTACTCATCCTAAATTCTCTCTCATCACACTGTAAAAGCCCAGCTGTACAAAACACCATTGCTACATCAACTGCCTTGGCTGGGGAACTGCTGCAGTTCCACAAACTATTTCACATGTACATAATATTAACAAAAAGTCTTTGCTGAACACTTCAACAATGGCTGAAAAATTCCCTCTGCTCCGCTCAGCAGGTACCAGCTGAGGGAGTCTCCTGGGTAAGGAGGCAGGGATTGATGGCACGGGAAGGAGGAGGGCAGCAGATCTGCCACAGGGAAAGCAGGATGGAATAAATTTTAATGCTGTGGTCTGGCAGAGCTCCTTAATATTTCCTCTGTCAAACTGCAGCTTTTACACCTCAGCAGTGTGACTGTGAGGCTGTGTTCAGTTCCAACCCAACAATGAACTCAAGCTTGGGTCTAACTTTAGAGCAGGAGATTACCTCATAAATTTGCAGCTCTCACTTGAAGATAATGTCCCATTTAGGTAACTCCTACAAAACTCTGAAAAAAGTGTTCTTGTCTTCTGCTTAGAGTACCTGTACTCATGCAAACCGTGGCTAAAACAAGATTCCAATCATCTGGCAGGCAAGGTTTGGATGTAATCAATGCTAAACTACACTGATCTCCAGATAAATAACACCAGGGTTGTTTACAATACTCGTTAACATCAATGTCAGAAAAGGATTCCTCTGTGTTCCAGACAGGATGGGTTTGTGCTCAAGGAGCAGGGTTGTTCCCCAGGAGCACTCCTTTGAGCCTTTGTGCCAGCTCTCCCAGGAAAATCCTGCATCAACCCTCTAAAATCAGTTAAGAGGGACTAAAAATTAGCCCAATTATCATTTTGTGTTGGCTCAGAGAAGAACCAAGCTCTGGGCTAAGCCCAGCTACCGAGTCCAGCCAAGGGCAGCAGTTTGGGCATCCCAAACACAGGAGGGGAGAAAGGAAGACAAAGGGAGAAGAATCAGCTATATTTCCTGCAGAAAACAGTAAATTCCATATTCTTTTTTGCTTAGCAAACATGACATTCCTCTTTACTGGGCAGCAAAAGACACCAGTGGTAATGTGATTTTATTGAAAATGTAAAAACATTACCAATAAAAAAATTTTTGTGAATGAAATATAATTAAGGCAACACGTTGAAGATGTTGTTTCCCAGACCAAAGGTGATTTCAGATCTAGGTGTTCTTTTTTTTTTGTCACCCAGTCTGTGAGTCTTAAATGACTTTGTTACTTAAAAGATGGCAAAGCTAAACTGATCAAAGACCAGCCTGTCTTTTAGCTGAAACAATCAAAGCCAGACCTGCCATCTATTTCAAAAGTGAATCAAAGTCACAGCAAGGTCACAAGAGAAGGAATTGTTAGACTGGGAGCTAAGGCAGTATTTCAATGCTCTAAATCCTACCTTCGAGCAGCATTTTCATGGGATGGCAAAGAGAGACAAATTCAATTTGTGAAAGCTCAGATTTGAATAATTCCCCCTAAAGAGAAAATATTTGCTCCCCTCCCTCTGTTTGTTTTTTGATATTGTTTCTATTAGTGGATTCTCAGGTTTGAAACACCCCCCTCTGCCCTGATGCCTGATATTCCATGGGTATGATCCTGTAACACAAACTAAATTTTGGGTATTCAGTGTCCCTTGTGGATATGACCACAGTCAGGATGTTCTACAGCAACCACGCTCCAAACATTAATTCTGACATGTTCACTTGCAATGGGGTCATATTAAAAGTAAATCCAATAAATTGAGGCTCTCTCCTTCGTAAGGATTTGAAGCAAAAGGTGCAACAGAAAGGTAAAAAGAATATTCCACTTATTTCAACTGGAGCCTATTTTTAGCAATACTACAAGCTTTTATTGCAGTTTAAAATAAACACGCTCTGAACACCTTTTCTCACGTTATTCTCCTTTGCTACATGTGGAAAAATTTGGAACATCAAGAAAATGAGCCTTCTAACAGCTGTGAAATCTGATATTGCGCTTTTCCAGCAATGTTTCTTTTATTCCCATTTTATTTTTCCCCATGTTCCCTACCTGGAAGGTAAAATGGCCCTCAAGAGAGGCCAGAAATGCTTTAAAATATGAACAGAAAAGCAGATGCATTTAAAATGTTAGCAAAAGACATGCACAGGTAGGTGCTGCCTTTGGGATGGATCTGGAATAAAGCAGGGTCACTCTGCTGGCTGCAAGTCCTCAGAGCCCATTCCCTGAGGGGATCCCTGGGAGTTGTATCCAAGTGACCAAATTCTCTTCCTAAACCACAGTGAAATGAGGAAAAAAAAAATCACATTTGGCCCCGTGAGCACAGGAGAAAGTCAGATTTCCATTTGGTTTTGCTACCTGATGGCAGCTTCTGATGTGAGGGACACGGAGCCCCTCTGGCCACGCTGGACAGAATAGCCAAGATTTTAATCCACTGAGCAGCAGAACAATTCCAACCCATCTCCCACAAAGAACCCATTGTGGAGAACAAAATCCCTTTGTCCTTCAGAAGGGGCTCCAAAATCCCTTCTGCAGAGGGAAGCGAGGGAGCAGTGACAACTGTGCAGGGCACTGGAGCACTGGGAATCCTCAGCAAACCACAGCAGCCATTCAGAGAGAAACAAGATCGTCTTTTGACCATGCTCTGGCCATGGAAAATGAGCAGGACGTGCCAGTTCCTCATGTGCAGAGGCTGAGAGAGGGCCCAGCCACGGCCTCAGACGGTAAAATAGAGCAAATTCAGCTCAGCACAAACCCTACAGGGGGATAATAAAGAACCTTCAGCCCTCTGGATCTGTATTATCCTGAGACACACCTCAGCACTCCCTCAGATGCTGCTCTCATGCAGTGTTTTAACAACCAGGAACTTGTGAAGGCTTCTAGAGGAGCGCAGAGAACAGAGCAGCTTGTGAGATACAGAGGAAAGGATTCCATACAACTTCTCCAAGGTTATGGGTGCTGGTATAAAGAAACACGTAAAACCTAAAATATCACCCTTGTTCCTGTCAGGACTGTCTTCCAAAACGAACAGGCACACACCACCACTAAGAAAAAGATGTTAATTCTGTGCCTCTGACATAGCAGTTTTTAATCTTGGGTTCATGCCACACAACTACATTAATTTTACTGGGGAAAAAAAAATGGCCATGAAGAGATGTACAGAAAAATTTTAGGGAACCAGAGAGCACAAAAGCTTGAAAACTGTTGCTCCACTAGAAGATTCAGCTGTGAAAAAGCTGGTAGCAGAGAATTAATTCCTGCCCAGGAGGACTGAAGGTGGTGGATGTGAATTCAAACACCCCCACCCTGCCCAGCAGCAGTGCTGGGATTGCTGGAGGCTGTCCCAGAGATAAAAGGGAGCCAGTCCCGTGGTGCCAGGGGATGGATGGCAGCACTGTCCAGCTCAGAGCCCGGCTGTTTATTTCACAAGCAGGAGGGTGCTTTGTGGGGCCAAGTTGCAGGGTCACTCCAAATCAGTGTTCTCTCCAAGGGGAAGCGAAGGCAGGGCAGAGAGAGGGAGGGATTGTGTTTGCTACCAAGAAATTACATGCTGCTGGGCAGCCTTTCTCACAGTTTTCTGGGCACTGAGGACAGGTTTTCCAGAACTCTTGGAAAAGCAAGAACAAGCAGAGGTTCTTATTTTTGCAGTTATCTTGACAGTCATGGGGTTGGAAGGGGTAAGCAGTACCAAAGTTACACTCTGCAGCTCAAAGACCTGTAATCAGGGCTGTGTCTTCCTGCCCTGCACCTACCAGTCCTCAGCCCAATCTCCCTTTTGACAACAACTCCAGGCTCCTTCTAAATTTATTTCAGAGCTGCAGAAGCAACTCACTCCTGACAAACCCAGAAAAGAGAGGGAAGTGCAGATGGGTTGGTAAAACAAAGGTAACAAAAAAATGCCAGCTGTGTGTTTGTGACCCACCACTCACATCACACCGTCCCTGCAGGAGCCAGAGATCAAACCTCTCCCTGCATTACTGTGACACCAGTCCCCAGTGAATCACCTGTTAAATCCTTCCCCATCTCACTTGAAAAACATTTCTGCACATCTCTACCCCCTTATCACACGTTAAAGATGTTCCACCCCATAATTAGGCTGGGGCTGTATTAACTGTGAAGCTTTTAATGGAACCAAACAGCAGTGCTGGGGGCAGTGAGACACTGAGTTATTAATTAAAGGTTTGGAAGCACTCAAGTTTGCTTCAGGTCATAAATGGGCTCAGCCTGGCTTGCACTGCACGAGCACAGCTGGACTGCTGTTTCATTAAGTCTCTGATCCCAAGTCATCCTCCAAAGAGAATATAAAAAATAACTGCCAGCATCCCGGGCACATTCCTTTTGTGCAACTCAACAGGCTCTGATCTAAAGGAACAGACCTGGGGAGGTCCTGTGGCTCAGACAGGGGAGCTTCAAATTCTTCCCAGCATTGTCTGTAAGGGCTCATTCCTTTTATCGGCTAAACAGACTCAACTCCATCCACTGAAGGAGATTCCATCACCTCAGTTTCAGTGGGGTCCACTACAGAGGACCCAAAGTCACAATATTTTGGTCCAAAGGCTCCTCTTTCCCCTCCATGACTGCTGAGCACAAAGCAAGGACCGAGTCCATACAGCAGCAGTCCAAGCCTCATTGTTTTGATCTGCTTAGCTGATTAACTGTGTATTTTATTTGCACATCTCAAACAGGTAAAAGCAATTTTCTTCAGTAAGAGGTCACCGTAAGGTTTAGCAGCTATGGCAAAATATTCCAGCTGAGGCACTTGGAATGCTGCTGTCAGCTTTATCCCAGATTTCTGTGAATTCAACCACTTACAGCTCTTCATTCCCCACTGTAAATAAGGACAACGTTCACTGTTTATTTCACAGGGGTGGCCAAAAGTTGAATTAACGGGGCTTCTGTGAGAGCAAGGATTCTGCAGAGAGGATTCAAAATATATGCAAATGTGAGTATTAAAATGTTTGTTGTCACACTTGTTTCTAAATGCACCAATTGAGAAACACTTGAACTCAAACAGGGTAGTGTTCAATTTACTGTACTGCAAAGGAGAGCTCAGAACTCAGCTGTTAAGGCAAGTATAATGTACCTCAAAGCAGTTAAAATCTTAGATACTTGGACTTATAAGGGTTTTTAAAGAATGATAACTTAATTTTTTTAATTATTTTTTTGTGATGAGCTGAATTAAATACATGGATTATGCAACATCACTGGGAGAAGCATTTTCGAAGATACAGAACCCAGCCAAGGCTCTGTAAACATCCTTGCAAATGCTGGAATTCCTATTTTTGCCACCTTGGGTAAATGGCTCAGTGTGATGCCTAGAGAGGGACAAGAGCAGAGTGTTCACCTCTGGAGCTGCAGCCCTGGGTTTGGAGTGTTCAGCAGGAAAAGTGTGCACGTCAGCATTCCCCCAGCTGGCCCGAGGAGATTTAATCCACGCCAACCACAGAGCGGCTGCGAGAGCTCCACGATGCCACAGCAGGAAAACTGCAGGGTGGGGGTTAAACAAGCACCAATGCACACCAGATGGCTGGGGAGGACATCTAAAAAAGATCCAGAGCACGAGGAAGAATATTAAAAAAGAAAAAAAATCCCCTTCAATGCCATAAATATTTATACTAAATCCAAGGAACTGGCTGAGTTCGAACTTGTCCTATATGAATCATACAGCGCTTCCCTCACCTCATCTTCATTTCATGTGTTCTGGATAAAAGCTCCACAAAATAGGTGCCACAGTTGTGTCAACTTCTTTTTCTGTATGGTAAGAGCAGTTTTTGCCAAGCTGCTTCAGAAGATGGTGCTTTCCAAAGAATATAAACACAACTACTAAATAGTCCTATTTTTCTTGGCTGGCTCTTGTGTGGCATTTACTGATCTTCCTAGATCATTTAGATTCATGGAAATAGTTTCTTTTTGCCTAGACAACTTTAATTTTCGTTATAGGGCCATTTAATTGCAATTAGCAGAGCATCACAGGGAAAACAGCCCCAATGTTGGAATCTGGAGCCAAGAAACCAGAATTTTCTGCTCTGAAAGTGTCCAAACCTGCTACTGTCACAAATATCATAATTTACTTTCAGAAGTGAGACCTACTGAACATTAGCAATTAAATAACAAAATTGGAAGTCTCAATACCATCTCTAAAGTGCAACCACAGCGTGTTGATACCATTTGTAAAAGAAGTAAATCCCCACTCATTCCCAAAAGAACAACAGCAACTCAAGAAGATCCATGTGGCAACTTTGGGTTTCACTCTTCTCATGCAAAAGATGACTGGGCACTTTGTAGATAGCACAAAAGTTATTGCCAATCTGCTGGTCTGAGATTTTGAGTTAAATATATAATAATTTGAGTTAAAAATATAATAAATGTTCCAAATTGGCTTGTATTGCCATACAGCAGTGCCATTCCTACCCTGGGCAAAAAAAAGAGGTAGAATTATTTACTAAATCTCTCTCACATCTAACTACAACCCATATTTAAAGGCAAACCCCCCCCCTATTTCTGCATGCTGAGAAATAAATATTAAGCCTCACAAAGCAGGAAAGTGCAGTGCTGAGAGGTTTCCATGCCTGCCCTGTCAAATGGGTTTCCAGGAAAAACTACTGCTTTTTAAACAGAACCGGTTCCAAACTTTTCCTGGGAGAGCAAATATATTTCCTGGAACCTGCTAGCAACATTTGGAAGAATAGGAGGAAAGTTACACACTACAATGCCTGGTTCTCACAGCTGACAGGGAACCCTCCAAAATGATGAGGAGTGAAAAGGAACATGTCTTTAAATAATCAGAGATTCTTGTAACAACGGGAATTAGGAAAGGACGGGAGCCACGGGTTTTGTGAGGGAACTGAGCTGGCACCAGCCTGCTGAAGGCAACTTCCCTTCTTCCCTATGTGCCACAAAGGCTGCAACGTTCCACTTTATCCCAAATATCACCTGCCTCCATCCATGAACACCACACTGTGGATGAGCTTTTCCTCCAAAACCAAAATGAGGCACAAAGCATTGCATAACATTTTTGGGGGGAAAAGCTGGAGGGCACCAAGTGCTACTCTGTCTGACAAGTTCTTGCTTTTAACAAAGCAACAACTAAGGTTAAAAGGAAAGGAAAAAAAAGTGTTACTTAAAAAAAACCTGATACCAAACAGTGCCATGAAATTTGGGCAAGGAAACATTCTAAACTCTTGTTTAACAACAAACTGATACCAACCAGTGCTGTGAAACTTAGATAAGGAATGACTCTAACCTCAGTTTCACACTTTTGTCCCCACTACCCATATTTCTGAGATTTGAGGACTGCCACTCCTATTAAAACTAGATCTCTGAAGATCTTTGATGAAATCCCATCACCTCACTGAGGTTTCTGGGTGACTTTTTCTTCGGCTGGAGCCAATGCTGTGGTGGTGCCAGGCACCTCGGCTTCACCAGGGCTGCACAAGAAGCTGCACTGAGATGTTTCTTAACAAGGAACGACCTTTTCTAAGGGAATGGCCTGAAATTGCATCAGGGGAGGTTTGGGTTAAATATCAGGAAAAGGTTCTTCCCCCAGAGGGTGCTGGGCACTGCCCAGGCTCCCCAGGGAATGGGCACGGCCCTGAGGCTGCCAGAGCTCCAGGAGCATTTGGACAGCGCTGCCAGGGATGCCCAGGCTGGGATTTTGGGGTGTCTGTGCAGGGCCAGGAGCTGGATCCATGATCCTGTGTGTCCCTTCCAGCTCAGGATATTCTGTGATTCGGAGAACCAAAGTCCCCCATGCTGGCCTTACCCTACAACCAGTGCCAGACTACTCCTGCTATTAAGACCAAACCTCTTCCAGCTCCATCCATCTGTGACATGAGGTTTACAAGTGGACAGAGATAACCCTAATTAAGAGCTCAACTGCCTGTTCAGAGCCCTGGAGGATCCATCTCCCCCCATCCCTCCCCGGACACACACCAGTGGCTCCCTGAGCTCCATGCACCACTGAGCCCACTTGCAGGGACAGGAGTGAGAAGGAGAGCTCCTAAAAAAGCTGTGAGATGAAGCACCGGGGGCAAGCTGCCTCCAGGAAACCCAGAGGGAGCCTGGTGGCACTCGTGGTGTCATCCCACAGCTCTCCCCGAAGGCAGGGACAAACAATGCCCCTGTGTGTGCAGCTCTCCGTGCTGCTCTGGGGAGCGATTTCCAGGGAGATGATCCAGGCTGCAGGAAAAACGGGCTGCCTTTAAAGAAGGAATTCAACCCCGAACCCCTCACGGTTCTTGAACACTGAGGAAGTATAAAGCCATTTTTGTCAAAACTCCTCCAGGAACTTGTGTTCACCACTACCTCACACTATTATCAGTGAGAAATTATAGGCTCTGTCCTGCTGGATTATTGTTAGTGTAAACAACTTTGCTAAATTGCTTGGCACTCAGTCTGCATGCAGCATGTTCAAACTCTGTAGTCTATTCAGCCAAAATCAAATATAAAGGCCCATCTGTATTAAACCTCAAGAAGAAATTAATAGACAACTATTTTCATGCAAAGCAGATATTTAAAACAGGCAAGGCCAATACATATGGATGAACTTTTTCATTCATAATTTTAGATGCCACACAATGAAGACTGTTGTTTAAGCTTTATTTTTTCTCTAACAGCTCTCCATACAATACAGTGCATTGTTCAAACTCTGGAGCAATTTAAGCTTTTTCAATGTCTCCTAAAATCCCTGGATTTATATCCAAAGAGACCTGGCACTGTAACAAATTTGACTTGTGAGTAACAAGTTACAGCCTTTAAGCAAATTGCTCATTAACACAGAATTCAACTTACTGCTACAAACCTCACTACCTTTTATCTCAGGAAAAAAATATGCTGCCTATCTTATCTACTGAAAGCTGTGGGATAACACTCTATTATATTTGGGTTTTTAATTTCCTTGTTTGAGTTCTCAGTACAAATGCTGAACTAGCATCCAGGGTGAGAACAACAGAACTCCAGGGGAAAAAGAAAAAAACGAGGTTAAGTATGACCTAAATCTATCCTGCCTTTGATGAACGAGGAAAATAAACTGAATTTTGATGTCAGTACTGAAGAGGATATTCCCAACTTCATGCTAGGAGGAAATGAGTAAGAAAAGCCCAACTGTGAAGCTGGGGCTCTTTGTTTTTTTCCTGAAGATGAAAGAGATTGAAAAAGCAAAACCCACAGAATGTTCTATAAATGGGGAACATTCTGTAGGTGCATCTTAATTTACATGGCTTTGAACAGAAATTTTACACTGCATTACAAATAGGAACACTTAATTCGCCGTGAAGGAGATTCTTATCCCATTCTTAGCAGAAGAATAGTGCTGAAGTCATTTTATATATTTAGAAACTAACTCAAACTTTGGAGTTAATAGGAGAAACTGATGTTACAAACGCAGAGAAAAATGCAAGGTCAGCAGAGAGAGCTGATGGAAACATCTTTAGAACTTAAGAAAACACGTTGCATTTCATTAAAAAGCAAATGAAGTTAGCAGAGTCTGTGCCTCTGATAGCAAACATCTGAAGTGGCCTTTTGGGGAAGACAGATACATATTCAGGATGCCTTGCAGTGCCCTGAGAGGACACTGAGCTCTGCGAGCCAAGGAACGCTCCAGCGTTACAGGAAGTCAGTGAAATAATTATGTAATATGCCACTAACTAATGAAAGCTGTCCTGAAACCAAAAAGGGGTGTTTTTCTAGAAATCTGGATCCAATTTTCTTCATTAAAAACAAACAAAAACCAAAAATCCCAGTCTTCTGGACTGTCCAGAGAACTCTGCATAACTATTTTGAGTGCTCCAAGTCTCGTAGCATGCCTGGGGGATTTCTTAGCATCTTATTGCATTTCTTTATGCCTCTCCCAGCACAGCAGTTCCAGCCCTGAGAATGCAGCAATAACCCAGAGCATCTGAAACTGGGAGAGAGAGAGAGAGGAAGGAAGGCAGAAATCTGCCTTCCAACACAGCACCATCTGTACACTCGCTCGGATGAACAACAGAATGAAACAAATCTGCCTGGAGACTGCACCTCCTCATGCATATTCCGTGGGAAACCAGGAGCCAAAACTCGCTGGACAGCCCTGGAGTCAAAGAGCAGGATCACCTGTGCTCTGTTTTGTTTAACCCTGAGCACTCCATTACCTCACACACCGGGCTGAGAAAGAATATCGAGCTGGAGTTAAGTGAGTTTCCACCACAAAACAAGATGCAGCTGCTCCAGCCCTGAATACCTGCCCGGATCAAGTGGCTGTCATTTGATAGGAAGCTCTGGGAATGCCAGCCTGCCTCAGAATGCTGCTGCTCCCTGGCCTCTGCACCTCTGCGAGGGCTCCCAGGAGCTTCCTGATGTCCCTGAGCTCATTAGGGAGAAAACAATGATATGAAAGCACTCCTCATTAAACTGGCCGTTGTTGATCACTGGCAGCAATGTTGAGTAGAAGAATATCAGATATATTCACATAAAGATGAGCATCCAGATGCCAAGGCAACAATTCTCCAATTATTTCTTGTTTTCTTTCCTATTGCATCAAATATATTACAATATATTGCTTGAAATGGTCGATCACCACTAATATAACTCGTTTTCCATTGGTGAGGGCTAAACAATCCCATTTGAATGATTTAAAAATTTTCTTTCACTGGGGAGGGAGACAAAACTCAAATGTCTTCTTTAAGCAACTTGCTAAAAAACCATCAACTCATTGAAATTCAGATTTTCCTCCAAAAGCATCAGTTGGATTTGAGATTATCATGGGGCATCATGGGGGCTCAAAACCAGTAAAAAGATTAAGAAAACCCTCAAAAGGATACAAATTATCAGTGTAAAACAAACAACATTTAGGAAAGGAAATGGCATTCAGAGTTACCAGCTCCCTCTCAGAAACTCTTTCCCCTCATCTCTGGTTATAATCCTTTTCCTGGCTGTTTTAATTAAATTTCCAAGAGGCTAAAAAGGTAGCTCTAGAGATCATCTAGAAACCTCCTGCTCAAAACCAGCCTCATCCAGGCTGGGATGCTCAGGGCTCCAGGTGGGATTTGAGAATCTCCGAAGGTGGAGACTCCACAGCCTCTCCGGAGAACCTGTGCCAGTGTTATACCAACCTCACAACAAAAGATAAAAGAAATCATCCCATGTTTGAGAAAACAGCCAACCTCAGGTCAGTTTCCAGCTGCAGAGCTAAATCTGCAGCACAGCCTCCCTTCTGAACAGTTAATGGGGAGAACTTCCAGATCTCCACTCCCAGCCCAGCCCCAGCACAAGGACACTCTGCTGCCCACAGGGCAGATCCCTCTATGTCATCACCATTTGCCCTCTGCCCCCAGAGAGCAAGGCAAAATCAGAAATGTGTTTAGTGACCTAAACAGCAGCTGGACACTGTTTCCATGCTGGAATCTCCATGGCACAGTTTAGGAACAGAAGGAGATGAGGTTCCTGGGAGGTTCCAGCCCCTCCCGGCCAGGGAAGACTCTCCAGGGCTGGCATTAACTCAGCAGCCTGCAGCTCACAGATAACAAATTGCTATCTGTGACTCTTGCTGGGCAAGAAAAAGCAGGACTCCTCTCGGGATGCAAATTACACTCCTCTGCTCCACGTTGAGCTAAAGGGTTGCCAAAGGCACACGGTGGAGGAGCTTTTCCTGTTTCTTAGGTACCAGCACATCTCTCACCCACAGGCTGCAGCTGCAAATCCAACAGTGCAGTGCCACAGGTGGAAGAGTAAAACCACCAGTAAACATCATAAAACACCACTGACACATCTCCCCAGCACACCCACCATCTCAAAAAACAAAAACCAAATGTTTCAAGAGAGAATCTAGAGGAATAAGGAACCCATCTATTTCCTGTGGCCTACAGGCCCACCTTTCTTTCCTCTGAAATTTCAAACCTGTTTTCGCACCACGCAATGTATTTGTACCTTATCCTACATCTTCAAAAGTACTTTTCAGGAGGGCATCAATTTATAAGCAGTTCAAGTATGGCCTTCAATAAATCCTAATTAATTGAGTTTGAAAGGGCATTTTGTTGTCAATATAGCAACTACTGCAACAGTGTCCCTGGAAAGACAAGATCCATCACTGCTGACACAACTCACTTATAAAATAAATACCATGGCAGAGGCCTGGAGGATCTGTAGGCATCTCTAAAACACCCTTTGAGTTCAGAGCAGATGTTGCCAGTGTTTATACTTTTTAAACCATTGGGATATAAACACCTCACTATAAACACCACTGAAGTTTTGCTTTTCTTTTCTTCATTTTGTGTGTGTTTATTTTAGTGTTAAAAATGTTAACTTCCAGAATAAGGAAAATAGCAACAGATGTCTAACCTAAACAAAAACTGCTCCAGCAGAGTGTATTCCTTAAGATGTTCTTTTGCTTTTGAACCATTAAAGCTGAGATCTGGTTAAATAACAATTACTGGAGAAGAGGGCGGGGGAAAAAAGGGGGCTGGAAAGAATCTTCCATAAATGTTAGGCATAATTACAATGAATTGAACTAATGAGCCAAAACTACAGATCAACAAAACTTAGTCAACAAAACACTCAGAAAGATGTATCATGTAAATAAAGCTTTGCATAAAATTCCATGGTCTTCACCAGAAGTTACTAATTGCTTCCAAAGAAAACACTAATTACTTCAGGGAACAGTGAAAAATTTAAAGGATCCTCAAATTAGAAAGTTAAAGGATCCTAAAAGTTGTTTTTTCTTTTTTTGTTTTTGTTGGGTTTTTTTTGAACTGGTTTTCTTGCTCTAACAAAGAAACCATAGGATAAGAAAGAAGCTGGGACCACTGAACCCCAGCTCTGTATTATTCAGCTCAATCTTCTGTAAAAGAGCTTTATTCAAATGAATATATACATATTTGTGCAGGAAAGAAAAAGAAGGAATAAAAGCAGAAACAAAGATTAATAGTACAACAGGGAGCCCCTCCACTTCCTGAAGGGAAGAAATGTGGCCGTGCTGGTTTAGAGATAGAAAAGACTTTAATTTCCAAAGTGAGATTCAGCTGCCTGTGTTCTGGCCTGGCCTTTTTCTGAGCAGTGTGAACAGAAATCTCCTTGGCCTGTGCACGCTCCTCATTGTTCCTTTCCTGACAACTCCAGCAAGTTTATTTTCCAAACGAACACGGAAAACGTTCCTGCTGAATCAAAAAAAAAAAAAAAAAAAAAAAAAAAAAAAAAAAAA
>VZRS01008365.1:128295-153693 GCA_013398055.1 Ifrita kowaldi
AACGCTGCCTCTCCAACGCCTGTTTGGCTCCCCAGCACGGCCTCGGTGCCTTACAGCGAGAAGTGATGCGGTTCTACAGCAAGAGGACAGAACAGCAGCCATGGAATCGCAGGATGGCATCACAGGAATGATAAACGGAATCACGGGAATGAGAGAGACAATTAAAATAAAAGGCGTGAGCCAGTGGTCATTTCCCCATGTATATAGTTTATATGTAAATAGTTTTAAAAGGTTTCTCTCCGTGCGTGTAAACAGGCATCGCACACGTTGCTACAATTCCACCAGGGCACAGCCAGATCGGATTTTTCAAGGGCTATTAGTGGTTAAACGTTCCGGGCTCTGGATCTTTAGCAGCTGCGAAAGCTCCGGTTGAGATGACAGAACTGATGGAGCCTGGTGCTGCAGCTCTCTCATCCCAGGATGTGGGCTGCCCTTCTGCAGTCCCAAGCTGGAGCACAAAGGCTCCGGCTGCTCAGACAGATGTGCGCGACTCATCCTGGGAGGGCAGAACATCTGGAGGGTGGCACCATGTGCGAACCTAATGGGCACCGGTTTGCATTTCCTGCGGCTCATCAGCACCTGAAGTCCGGGGCTGATACAAAAAGAGAAATAAACCCCGGGGAAGTTTGCTCCTAGAGAAACTAAAAAAGCTAATGGAGTGCTAATTTGCCCTCTGCCCTCTTCAGCTTGGAGCACGGCTCATCCCTGCCCTTCTGGAATAGAGAATCTTCATGGTACACACAAGGGCAGACGGTGGGAACCGGTAAAACGCTTTCATTTGCACCCTGAGAAGTTCTCCCCTCTGCTAGAGAAGGGGAAGGTAGGACATGAGAGAGCCCAGCCACAGAGTGACATTTTGAGAGTTACTGCTTGGATGCTCTGGGTATTTCAGTGAGCACAGGTGGTTTAAATTTACTGCTGGTATCTACTGAATATTGTTAGGAAGTTTGCCTAGAACCTAAAAAAGGTTTCTCCTCGCTTCAGATACACAATGCTGAGGCAACAGCACATTTCTTGAATGGTATCCAATAAAAAGTTGCAGTTGTTCTGCAAAAGTTGCAACCACACAGACCAAAGCAGCCCATGCTATTTTCTAAAAAGAGAAATACCTTTAATAAAAAGTAGAGTATGGTGATTTTTAAGCAGGGCACTAGAAGTTTTGCATATTGTGCATACACAGAGATATTCTACACCAATCCATCAAATTAAAACAGCCATCTAATGAAGACATCAAGAGAAGTCTGAGCCCTGTAAGATATAAACAGCAATAAAAATCCACACCTACAACATTAAAAAAGAGAGGCATGCTTCTTCCGCATGAAATGCAAGTTCCTCACCAATTTTGGGGACAATATTTTGATCTGTACAGATGGAGAGCATCCCTGAATTCACCTGAATGCAACACGTTTATTGGATGCTTTGGAAGGACAAGAAGTATTTCATTTTTTCACTTTAAAATACTTAAATTTTTGCGGGAGGTGCAGGAGATGGGGAAGAAAAGAAAGCACTATTTAAACTGATTTAAAGCAGTGCCCTGCTAGACAGGGGTGCACATGGGCATTACAATTCCAAGACCAATTTTAATTCTCCTCTACATTCAAAGTTATGTGTTTCTGTTTGGAAAAGCGTGGTTGGGTGTTGTCCACAAACCACTGGCTACTCAGTGCTGTCCAGACATTAATAAAGGAGTAAATTCTCCTTTATTAGACCAGCAGTCACTGGTGTGCAGGGTTTTGGGCAATAACAATCCCTGTTAAGTGAATGGCTTTCAGCATTTCAGTACACACTCTGATCAGACTTGTCAAATGTTGCATAGTTAACAAGCTTCACAACAAATAATAATAAACTGGTACCAAACACCGGGAGCCTTTTGAACTTCTAAATTAAAACATCTGTGCTGAAAACAAGGCAATGCCTACTGAAAGAGTGGGAGGGGATTATCAATGCAAATGTATCTCATATTACATTTTAAACCCAAAATCCGTTCTTAGGAAACCTTTCTTTGGAAGAAAATGTATCAGCTCAACAAATCCAAGTCCAGCAGATATTGACCTCAAATAGTGGCAGGGTCACTGTAAAGGACTTGGTTCCTGTCAGCAAATTCTCAATTCAGATTGCTGCTCATCCATCTGAGACATCTTCCACTGAACTGAAACCAATAATCAGTGCATCAGTGGGTTAGAAAAAAGGCTATTTTTCATCAGTTCCTTCTGCATGCTGATCGCTGCAGACACCGTTCCGTGCTGTGGTATCCCTGCCTCACATTGTCTGGAGTACTTCCTCTAGGATTGCACACTCCCTCCTCCTGGCAGGCGGCGAATCCCGGATCTGGGATCCGGTGTGAACCCACTGAACTTTAACACAACAGCAGCCTCTAGAGGTAAGGGAAAGCCGCGGGCTGCAGTGGGATTTACACGGGATGGGAGTCTCACCATCCCACAGAGCAGGGGAGAGCCCTCCCCTCTCAGGGACCTGCTGCACTTCGACACAGAAAGCACATCCAGCCTGCACACAACAGGGTCCCACCGCAGCAGTGCTCTGAGGCACAAAAAGCAAAATAAGGAAAAAAAAAAAAAAGGGCAAGTAAATCACCACTGTCGATAATAGGACTTAATATAAAAATAAATCCTTACAACTGTGGATTATTTGTTTAACTGAATTTTTGTAGGGAAAAAGTAACTATGTCAAGCCTATAATGTCAGATTTGACAGTGAGAGTTTATATGGGTTTTAGAGCATTTGAACATTACAAACATACAGGCAGCTGCTTTTTTTTTTTGCCTTTTCTCTGCCCTTCTCGACCCTCTGGTCCCTCTGCTCTCTCACACGTGCTGCTGCCTCAGGCAGTGCTGAAGAGCCTGAGAAAATAAAATGCCTTTGGTGCCTGCACTGCACAGCATCTTCCAGGGGGAAAATGGGCAGCACTGGCCAAGAATCAACCCCACAGACAGGGGACAACTGAAATTCCACCCGTGAAGATCATCACAGAGAGCTACTATTGAAACAGGGACCAGTTCTGCAACTGAGAGAAAAAATAGGCTTTATAGAGGTGAGATACATTCTGATATGTCTGTGTGGCCACACAGTGCTGCTCAGGATAATTCCATTTTTGAGTGGATAATTACCAGCTGCAGCTCCTCAGGTCAGACAGGCACCTACTGAAACCTCTCTGCACACTGAGGAGGAGGTGGAGGAATAAAGCAAGAACATTTAGAAACAGGTTTTACCTTTTTTCTTTCCCTAAGAAAGGAGCAAACTAGAGTTGAGGGTTGCTAGGTGGCGATGTGCCTGAAGGAAAAGGCTTTTCTTTTCCTGCACACTCCACTGCAACACTGCTGCTCTCACCACCCCAGTTCTGAATTTGTTAGAATGGATTTCACGGGAGAAAGGGAGAACAAGAATTCTCCTTGAAGCAAGATGGGGTGTTTGCTTTGAAATCCATTCAGGCGTGGTGAGGAAATACAGTTAAAATGCACTGAACACGCAGCAAGTGCAGAAATGTACAAGGAAAATGACATTTCAAGCTCCTTGCAAGCAGCAATCTCCGAGCTGAGCCTCTGAGATCCACAGAGAGCAAACGCAACTCTTCCCTCAGCGAGTCAGACACCACAAAACGTAACTTTACACACTTCTTACAAAGCATTGAGTACCCACAACTGCACCAGTGAACAGAAGATACCAAAACACACATTCTTCCCCATGTGCATTCTTCCCCTTTTTTTTTTTAAGTTATAAAGTTGCATTGCAAATAGATTTTAATCACACCAAACTACCTGTTCCCTTCAAATAAATAAATAACTAAAGAAAGCCCCACCAGGCAGAGCATCTCTGAGCTAAAGCTGGTGCCTTCCTTCCTGTTTTACCTGTCCCCTAGTTAAAGGTTTCACCAACGTGCCAGACATTATAGAACACAAAAGATGTTTTCTTTAATTACCACTGGAGCTTCTCAAGACTGAAATAGCAGGCTTACACCCAGTATGAACTTGTAACAAAAGAATTTGTGTATTCCATCATTCCTGTCATACCCTAAACTGAGGCAGTGCTGCTTAAAAAACCCAAACAGAGTATTATCTAGTGAGGAAATGTGTTTACGTGTGTGTCACAAACTGCTGGGTAACGTAGGAATTCTCTCCCAGAGAGCCTGGCTTCAGTTCCCACTGAACAAAACGCCAGGGAAACCAAAAATACAGTGATGCCTGAGAATGTCTAGAGCTGCAAGCACTTGCAGGGCCCAGGAATAGATGGTAATGGCTTGTCTGGACTGGCAGATGGATTTTTAAATTTTTTTTAAATTTATTTTTTAAAAATGTCTGGCTGTAGTGCAGTTCTTATTCTGCACTGCAGTTCTTGTGCTGCACTACTCACTTTCTTAAAGACACGGAGATTTTAAACATCACTGTGATGGTAAATAAAAATTTCAGATCACTTCTTGGGAATATTTAGCAGTTTAGGACCAGCTATTTCACACCAGATCAGAAAACACCAAGGTATTTATCAACTCAAAAAGCTTTTGGTTAATTAAAACCTGCCCTCAGCAGCACGAACCATTTGTCTCCCACCCCAAACTAAGCTCAGCTGCTGCCCTTCCACAGCCCTTTTCAGGTGGGAATTGGGGCCAGGAAAGGCAGGATCCGAGGCAGGGCACAGACAGAGCTTCCCTGAGATCCCACTGGGGCTTGTAGGGGTTTTTTGGCAACAACCACATTTAAGTTTGGGTGAATATATAAAATATTCACAGAGGTGCTGTGTGAGGCCTCTGGTTTATCAAGAATGTTTTCCATTTCTCAATGGTGTCTTGCAGCTCACAAGTTGCAGGTGTTTTTCTCTTTTTGTTTTCTTAGGCTGGGCTGAGAACAAAAATGCAGCTAAAGCACACACACGACAGATAAATCTAGTTTATCTGGGTGGAAAAATTGTTACATGCTAATTAAAAACTTGATAATCTTTCCTGTTAATTTGCATACTAATTTAAATTTCTGAAGGGTTGATGATAATCACAAACATAATTCAACTTGAACTACAAAGAGTCTCAAACACCACCAGAGCCTCCAGATGCAAACAGTGAAGTGCAAGCGTTGCCATGCCCTGACACTGTGTTAGCAGGGCAAAGAAATTACTTTATATTCTTCCAATATGAGAAATGAGAGGATTAAACATAAAAAAAGAAAATTAAAAAAAAAAAAGAGAGATTACTAAAGGAAAAAAACAGTTTTAAGTCAGTTTGATGCTCAGGCATCTAAACCACTTTTAACTTAGGAAAATTGGGAGCCAGACCGTGTTTGGAGGTTAGATTTCAAAATTACTGTGCAAATCCCTCAGCTTTGGGAAGAAGCAAATCCAGTTTCCAGAAGCCACTAATTACAGGGTTTAGAAATAAAGCAGAGAGCTCCAAGATTGCTGAAGTCTTTGAAAACATTTCCCCTTATAGCTCACTTGGCAAGACATAAAATATCCTTTTTAAATATAAATATATATATATACACAGGGCCTAATTGAGCTTAGATGTCAACATATGGAAATCTACAGAGCTGACCTTGCTTGCACACAGACTGAATATTACAATAATTAGAACTACCTTATAAATGAGATAAAACAAGGACTCCCAGTGCTGTCCCATGCACTAAAATCAATCACAATTTTTCTTACAAAACTGAATAATTTTGGCTTCTACACATCAAAGCAATTACTTTTCCTAAATATTAAGATTACAATATTAAAAAGTACCTATTGCAAAACCCAATTATATAACTTGCAATCTAGTCCATTAGATTAAAATGAAATTTCATTCACGCTCTAAGGCTATTCTTTTCCTATGTAGGATCTTGTTCTCTATTATTGAAAATGTATTTGACCTCGATTATATTTTTTACCACACCAAAAAAAAAAAAAAAAAAATTCCCCAACCTTAAANCCCAACCTTAAATGCACTTTCACTTATCCCAAACTGTAATGCTCACACAAACCCAGCCACCCAGAGAGCCTTTGCTCAGGATGCTGAGGATCAACAGAAGAAAAAAGTACAATGAGGTGATGCCCTTGCATTGTTTAAAGCATTAATACAAGGTGAGTGAGTTTTTACTGCATCTGATTTATTCACACACATACAGATATGTGCAGGGCTCTGTAGGACACAAGTGGAATGTTATAAATTGTATTAATTCCACTAAATAAATACTGCAGGGGATGCCCTTGCTGTCCAAAAGTACAAATTCAGGTCTCAGAAATAGAGAAATAATAGGGAAAAACCTCACAGAAGTAGTCAGGCCTCCCTGTTCCTAAACACAACCTTCCAACACTGCTGCTCTCCAGCCAGGACAAGGCCTGACAGTGAATGGCAGCTGAAATCCTTTTCCCAATGGATCAAAGTCACCATTTCCATTGGTACACAAGGCAAGACATTTTTCCTTCCAAAGATGAAACCTAGAGAATGCTGAAAATTCTTCACCAACGCTATTTTTCAGTAGAATCAAGGCTAGCTTTTCTTATTGTGCTTTTGCTGTTTTCACTTTTAAAAAAATGGAAAAAAGAAAGGGTTTTTTCATGTGCCTCCTTCTCTCTCCCTGTCTTGGTCCTTTTCCTCTTGACCTTTCATTTCCTTTCTCTCGAGCTACAGGTGCTCTCAGATACATGAACTCAAGATAAGCAATGTTTGCTTCTCTAACCCAGTGATACTCCACCTTCTTTCCAAAAAGCTGGAAAAAGAGATAGCCTGGTTATACTGGAGTTCACATCCTCCTCCTTCCAGAGGAAAGGGTAAAAAAAGGCATAATTTTGTGACAGGACTAAAGAGGCAGAAGAGTCCTAATGGTCCCAGCAGCTCCTTCTGATAAAGACCCCACTGAGATAAAATTCCCCTATAAACAAATCCCAGCTCCCAAGCAAGATCAAAAAAATCAGCTGTAGGTGGTGAGTTGGGCTAATTACGTAAATCAGATTATTGCCAAGGATTCTGGGCTTGTTGCTTCCAGAAGGTGGAGAAATTGAACTGTCATATGAAAATGAGTGCTCGGGCTGGGCCAGGACAATTAAACGAGGAGTCACATCCCTGGTGATTTGCTGGAGCGACGATAAACCAAGAGGCAGAGAGACACAGCGTGCACCAACAGGCACCAAAGTCAGGTACTGGAGCCTCAAAATCAAAAGCTCCCAGTTTACGACCTTAATATTGAGTTTATGTCAGCCTTGGTAATGGGCCTGGAGCGAGGCTGGCTGCCAAGTGTGTGAGCAGCCCTGAGTAACTGTTCTGAGCTCCAAAATGCACACACACACCCCAGGAGCAGCCTGGGGCTCCCAGCACGCCCAGCTCAGCTGCTTTGCTGTGCTTCTGTTTCAAAAGAAGCAGCAGCAAAAAGGTTACAAAGCACAATTTAGCAAAAAGCCACAAGTCCTGAGCTGGAGACGTTCTGCTCTTTACCATTACCTGCATTAGGGAGCTGTTTTCAGGGTAAATAGTGTAATATATTATTTTTAAAATACAGAAATGTTTAAAGAGTATTGCTCCTTCTATTTTTCTGCATGTTCTTTATGTTGCAACTCCATAATATAGCAAAATTTTGCAATACTGATGCTTTTCTTAAAGGCCCATCTCTCCCCTGGGCACCTGAAGATATTGCACACAATTTTTTTCAGCTTTTAAATCTAACAGATATTAAAAAAATAATCATGTAAATTAGGCCTCAAAGTGAATCCACAAGCTCAGAACTGGAAATTAGTGAGAACCTTTGAACTGAACATTTTTGGAGGCCAATCGTGCAGTGCCAAAATGTTTGGGTTGGGCAGACCACAACAACTTTTAAAAAGTGCTGATGGATAAAGACTGTCAAAATACATTTTCTTCTTACGTGTCTCATTCATCAAATGCACTCAGCCATGAGGATATCTCCTGTCTCAGAACAAATTCACTATCCTGAGCTTTCTCTGAAGCCAGATACTTCAACATCCATAACACAATGGAAGAAGTTATTGTACGTGCCAGCTACTTTCCACAAAGTACCTGGAAATTTCCCAGTTACTTTCCACAAAGAGAAGAAAGGATGCACCTAGACCGAAGCCACGTATTTTTATTTTTGCAAAGGTGAATTTTCTAAAATCTAATCCAGACAATAGGTCAGAAATATTACATGCACAGAACTTCTATCTGCGAGGAACCTCGCAAACATGAACACGCTCAGTTTTCACCTGAGGCGAGTATCCACCTCTGTGGCAGCTGCAGAAATCCAGGCAGGAAGATGAGATTTCCCTGCAGGCACAGAAGCCAGTCAGATCCTGACTCTCCTCGCCGGGCCAAGGACCACGCCTTGCTTTCATCCACTCTCCTAATTACAAATAAAAGAACTTTTGGTCTGGATATTCTTTTCAGGCAGAACCCGTCGGACCTGTTAATGCACTGGCAATGTGTTTAAGGAGCCACCAGCCAGCCAGGGGAGCAGCTTTATTAAAGGAATCCTGGTCCTGCGTGTTTCTCGGGGAACACCCCCCTCCTTTTCCTCGCTCCAGACTCAGCTCAGGCTGCAAACTCCTCTCTTCAGCTTTGTTGATGGGGGATATAAACTCAGGTTCTTCCAGGGACCACGAGGAAGGTTTGATCTCACAAGAAAGTGAAGCATTTACCCTCTGCCAAAGAGAGAAGCAGCCAATTCCTGCCTGTGCATCCTGATCTGCAAGCCCAGCGTTGCAGCAGCCAAAATGTTGCCATTTGGGAAGCCGGTTGAGTTGCATATCTTCGACATTCCCGGATTCTCCTGACCCTTCACACATCTCAGTGAGCACAATCTGCTTCTTAACTTCAGCTAAAAAACCTGACTTTGGTCTCAGGAAGATATCCTCTCACAGTTTCTCTGTGTGAGGTGAGGTACACCCAGATCAAATATAAGAACGAGGACTCCACGTCCATGAACCTCACAATAATTAGAATTAATTACTGTTCATGGGAATAAGCCCTGGCAAGGCGGCAGCCTCAGTAAAAAATCTGCAGTGCAGATGATCCCAAGATCAAAGCTCACCTCACAGACTTATCAGCAGCAGGGTGCAGCTACAAAGGGAAACTCACCATCGGTTATATCAGCTATCCCCACAGATTCTCCCTGTGCACACATCCCTGCCACGGGGAACACCAGAAGAACATAAACCTGTTGATTTTCCCAAACAAATAATCCTCCCAGCTCAAAAGCCAGTAAGTCCTTGATACTTTGTCAGGCTGCAGCAGATTTGCCTCAAGTAAATTCGTGTCACTAAGAACAGAAAATAGAGATCAGCTGTGCTGCCAGTGTACAGCAACACTCACACATCACCCTGCCAAAGCTTCTGTCTGAACTTTTATTTCTATTGAATTTTATGCCACCAAGAAAATCCCTCTCTAGTGAGGTGTGGACCATCTCAACGTTGTGTCATTCTCTGAACACCAATGTGGACATGTGGAACGTGAATTTTTGAAGTTTGACCCAACCTTCGCAGCCTGGCAGTTACGCTCTGCTCCCACTGCAGCCACTCAGATCATTCTCATCTACTGAAAGGCAGTAACAGATTGGTTTCTATATCCCTCTTTCTCCAAATACTGAACCCTCAGAGCTCTGTCAGCCTCACAAGTGTTGGTAAACTGTGCTGGAGCTTCTCTCCAGTCAGACCAACACAGGAGACAACCATCACACTACTGAATACTTCAACACTGCTGCTGTTGAGCTAATTTAGGCTTTATTTTATACTCTCAGACAGGCCAACCAGCTCAGCTTAAAGCCTGCTTGATTTAGGTTTCCTTTGCTTGCTGGAAGATTGAATTTGTGTCAGGAATGTGTGGGGAGTGAAGACAATCCCAAAGCAACCAATTAACCCCAGCAGCCTGAGCAGCAGCTGGCTTGGCATTCAGCATCAGGAGCGATATCTGAGCACTGCCAGAGGTTATCAAATACCCAACAGCTTGCAAATTCCCACAGAAAAGAAAAAAGAAATACTATAAAAAAGGGATTTTATAAAAAACTGGGTTTGCTGTGTTGCATACCAGAGGTTGAGAATAAATCCTGCACCTTTGGATGCCAGCGGCAGAATGGAGCAATATTGTTTGTGACAAGCTCAGCACAGCAGTGGTTGCAGACAAACAGGTCCCAGTGCAGGCTGTCAGCAGATGACAGAGAGGCTCCCAGCTGCAATCAGCACACACAAATCCTGACAGAAACATCAAGTTCTTGTCTCCACACACTTACGTGTCTCTCAATATTGCAGTTACAAAGTTTATTCTTGGTTTGATCCAACTGAGGGGCAGTGAGCCCTCTGAAGATTGGAATCAATGAAGATGTTTGTATATTGATACAGTGGGTGCTAATCACATCACAAACTCACTGAACTGATGCTGCTGCGTCGTGATAAGGGCCTGGTTTCACAAAGCTGGTTTCCTGAATGGCTTTCCAAGTGAAATTAATACTACACAGCCTAAAACTGACAACAAACTGGGGGAGGGGGGATGTATTGATGACACCAGGATTTGTCCTGCTGTTATTTCATCACTCATATTATTATTTTATCCCTGCCATTGCACCAGCACAAACTGCTGTCACTGATTTAAATCACAACAGATTCAACATCTGCTTTTCAGTGCAGTGACAAACCCAACCACACAGTCCGAAAAAAGTTATGGGCTAAAATATGATTGTAGCAGACTATAAGGAACAATGTTGCAGCTCTTAAAGGATCTTTTAAGTCGTCAATTCCTTTCTCCCCACCCTCCAGTTTAATTCCCATTGCTGTTCCAGTTTCCTTCTCACACCTTTGCTTCAGAAGGACCTGGATATTGAACCTTTTAAACCACTTATATGTCTAAACTCTTAGGAATTGTGAGCTAAAACAACAACTCACTCCATGGCAAAGAAATTGTGCTAAGAATGTTCTAACACAGGGCAGCCTTTTCCCTCCTTCACCCCCATTTTCACCATTTCTCACCTCTTCTTTCACTCACTGTTAAATTTTTCCACCTTTGGAAGAGCAGCTATCAAATTGCAGAGGTACATTTCAGTTAAAGCTGATGACACAAAGCTCTAACTGAAACAAAAGTACCTTCCAGTTATTTCTTGCTATTTCAACAAAATGCAAAACAAACTCTAATTAAAAAAAAAAAATCAACTATTGCTTAAAAGCATTAAATATTTTAAACGTTTCGTTACATTAATAACAATTAATTTCTGTGCAATGAAAATAATCTCGGTTATTTCACAAATGACATTGTGTGGGTTTCCTTACAGCCATACAAAATCATGGAACATTTAATTAAATAGCTGGCCCATGGAATTTAATTCCAGCAATAAGTTGCACACTCATTTGCAGCCTCCAATCTATTACCCACACACCACTGCCTCCCTAATGGCAGGTAGAAAGAAAATTAAAAATAAAGCCTCAGAGAATGCAGAGAGTAAATTGAAAGAGACCTTAAAAAAAAAAATCTTCATTTATAGCTTCTATTTCTCAAAGAAAACACCAGTTATTCTACAGCTACCAGAGAAATTATTTATCTTCCCTGTGTTTTAACAATCGAAAGAAGCCACAAGGTAGCATCATTTGCATAAATATTTTCCTCTTACCTCAATGAACATGCAATTTCAGCCAATTAAAAAGGAAAATTATGACCCCTTTCCAACGTAATGAGGAACAGGAATCCAAAGAGGAAAGAGAAACAAGGAGTTTGTAAAAGTATATTTGGAATCTGTCACGTCAGGATGAAAATACTTTGTCCCAGCCAAAACCAGGACAGGACCCAATCTGAGAAACAAATAAAAGGTCTTCCACAAAACTCCTCTTTGGTATTTTACAGATGTTAATTGAAATTACTGGAGTGCTACCAGAACCTGTTGTTATCAATAAGTGGAGCTGAGAGGGGAGCACAAGGACACAGGTTGGAACAGATCAGTGCTGCTCAGGAGGGAACAGCCACAAGCAGTGGTAAAAATCTACATTTTTCTATTGTCAGCCTTCCTCTCATTGCTGATTAATATTTGAGTATGACTGGAGCAGAAAGTGGCATTAATGGGACTGCATTAAGGTCAGTGGAACAGCTCCTAATGCCACTGTGCCCTATTTGTGAGAAGCAAAAAGGAAAATAAATTTAGGACAGAGCTGCCAGATTAATGAAAGATCAGACTGACATATGCCTGCAAATCTGAACAGATGACCCTAAAAAAGAGTCTGGGCAGGGACATCTAGACTGGGAACACAGCAGAGCACAGGCAGATAGTAATATCCAAGTTTTTATTACAGCATGACACCACAGCTTTGCCAGTTTGCTCTACCTGTAGGCATGGATAAATTTAATCTTGAAGTCTTGCAGAAACAAAGCCCTTAGAAGCCCAGTGGTTGTGTCTTTGGCCATTCAGAGCCCCTCCACATCCTAATTGCTCACATAATCCCTGTTCTGACACGGCATTACCCCTTAAAACATGCTCTGCCAGTTGTTGTGGAAGTGGCTATGGTGAGATTGGGTTGGATAACTCAGAAAGAGAACAAAAAATCCATGAAATTCCATTCCTGATGTCCCCACATTCCAGCTCTGAACTCTGCTGGCACGCTCTGGGAAGCAAGGAGCTGGCCTGGACAGAAAGTTAAAGTGACCTTTAAAGGCAAAACATCTGTTGGGAGCCATGAGCAGCTCAGCCCAAGGGATTTGGGGAGCTGAGCCCCTGCCCATGGAGCCACAGGGTGCCCTGGAGCAGCTCCTGCCAGGAACTCGGGGAGAACAGACAGCTCCGAGCTCTCCACTGAGATTAGTAACTATAATTTAAAAAAATGCAACACTCAAAACCCTAAATTTCTCTTGATTTTCCAAATTCCTCTTTCTTTCCACAGAAGACAACAGTGGAAAGCCCATCACTTTCCTTCACAGTCAAACCTTGATAAATGATATTCTTAATAAGCTGTGCACCTATTTTATTTAACATATGAAAACATTATTGATCGATAATTTTATTAAGGGCTACTATCAATGTGGATGCATTTAAAGTGAAGTAACTATTCCAATATACTTCTAAAATTGGAGGACATCATTTTGGAATAAAAGAGTAATTTGAGCAGGTATAAATGTAACATAAGACGATATAATTATGGTAAGTACCAGCATTCTGCAATAAAAATATTCTGCAATAAATATACTCTGAAATAAAAATATTCTGCAATTCTCCCAAAGACAGATCCTTGCACAGTAAGATCCCAGATTTCAACACTGCTCAATTTGAACATATTGGAATTCCAGAGCACTATTGGAAAACCATTCTATTGTCTACTTATGAGGTAAATCCAAGGATAAGAACAACTGAAAGAGGTCCTTAATAGACCTCATATTTTGGAGGTGAGTTCAAATGAGAAAGTAGAAGTTTTGCATGTTTTATAATCAAATATTACTCCAGGTCAGGCTAAGCAAGAGGTGCATTTAAGACCCAGAAACTGGAGAGAGGGACAGATGGAGCCATGGGTGAACTGGGCACTCTTCTGTCAGGAGCCAGATCCATCCAGCTCCAAAGAAAGCAAATAAAGGCAGGAGATTTCCAGTAATAAAGTTACAGTTGTAACACACAGATGTTTTCACACAAACCAAACAGACAACGCGGGCATGACCCAGAAAATAAAAGCAGTTACTGCTCCTGGCACGGCTCCAGCAAAGCCCAGTGCATGAACTAAAATTGTTCCCTTTGAAACTAGAAAACACACAAAGGGCCGTTTCTGCCCAACTGTTTGGAATTTCTCTGCCTTACAGAGCAATAAATGTTTGCATCTAAAGCAAATTTATTCCAGTGCTATGGACTTATTATCACCAACAACACTGTTGCAGGGGATGCACAAAAATACTCCTGTAGTGTTTTGGGGCACCTTTCAATGAATGTGACATTTAGCTAAAAGTCAGAACAGAAAGGGGGGAAAAAAATCAGAGGAGAGTAATAAAATCACTCTTCACTCTTCAATTTGCTAAATAAGAAGCATTTCTCCTTTTAAGCTTATGGATGACAGAAGTTTCTGTAGTGACATTGTTTATAGCCCTGCAGATTTGTAGCCAGAATTCTGCTTTCACAAGTAATTTGTTTTTGAGTCAGCAGCAAAAGAGGGGGGAAAAAATAGAAGTAATTTTGGTGTTTGCTTCTTGGGGAAAAAATAAGTTCTCTTCAGGTTGAAGCAAAGCACTGCTGCTTCTTTTTTCCTTCTTGAACAAGAGGACAAAAGGCAGAAGTTAGTAAAGCAGGGTGTTAATTGACTGTATTCTCTTCTTGTTTCACAAGCCATTCCATCGGGACACTCACCTTGGACTGGAAAATCCATGCTCAGATCCCTCCTCCTGCAGGTCAGAATTTGAATGGCATACCAGAAATAAGGCCTGGGTTCCCAGCCAGGGAAAAGAAAACCCCAAACAGATGCTCATTAACTAAGAACTTGCATGTTGCTTTTTACAGCAGAACCGTAAAAATTCTATGATCATTTCACTAAAGACTGTGTGACTGAAAAGGGAGTGAAGGTTGCATAGGACCACCTCAATTTTAAGGCAATTTTAACTGCTTCTAAAAGAATTGGGTTTATAATGCTGAGCCTGGTTTAAGGCACGGTGTTAGAGGCAACAAGGAAATTGCAAAGTGCTCTATTCCAACCCTTCCAGATGCTTGATAAAGTGCTGAAATAAGTACCTACAGAAACAAGCACGTAAAAAACCAGTAGAGAAAGTAGTAAATACGCCAAATGCAAAGTGCTGCTGAAATCTTTTAACTCCTTTCCTCTCAGCAGCTCTGCCTCGCTGCCTTTCCGTGTGTGGCACTGCCACTTCCAAGAATGTCCTGCGTGCTCTCTGGGCTCTGAAAGGACATCCTGGAAAGCACCCTGCCCTTTTCTACTCAGCCTGCAGTACTTCTAATTAACAAAGAGCTTTTTTTTTGCTTTCTAAAACCCAATTAAACACACCAAATCATATGTACCACGAGAAGAATAGCCAGATTTCCACAACCTAGCACATTCCAGTTGTAAAACCCAGTCCATTTCTACAGTTTCCATCCCCACCAGAAAACTTCACAGACCAAACCCAACCAGTGAATAATTTCCCTGCGTTGTTGGGGAATGCAGGCTGTAAGAAACCCGAGTTCTGGTAAAACAGACAAGCCGAGCCCGAGTCCCAAGCCCAGAATTTGGGAAATGACAATCATTTAGGAGCATGTGCACTGACGGGTTCCATATGGGATGTGCTCTCACCACCCTGAGCAGCGCCGTACTCCGCCAGCTGGGATTTTCAGAGCGCTGCTCGCTATCTGATGGCAAATTCCACCCCAGCGAGAAGATGGGATGGAATCGCTCCCCCTCCACTTGCCAGACAGCATTTAAAGAGATCATGTTTCAGCAAACACCGTTTACTTGGGGGGTGGAACGCCACCAGCCCCCGTATTTTATCCCCGACGAGGTGAAAAGGGCTCAGGAAGAAAAGGCACATTGTGTGCGTGCTCAGGAGCTCGGGGCAGGAACACCTGGGATGCTGAAGGATGCTCGGACGTGTTTACAAACTGCAGGCTGCCGAATTTTGGAAAAATTAATCCCAAATGAACATGCAGGCCCCTTTGTTCCTGCAGGAATTTCCAGCCCTCCGCTGGCTCTGCTAATGGGGTTCCCCTGCTACTAAAACACGTCGAGGCGCCAGGCAGACAATTGCCCCATTTTCCAGCCTATTTAACAAGTTGAAAACGTTCTTTTATTTTCTTGCGACAATAAACTCGGAGAAAAAGAGGGTGAAACTTTCTGAGGGTAAGAATAATTCATTGTTTCTTTTAAAACAAAACAAGCCAAGCAAGCAGATGTCCTACGTAACACTCCTTACTTCCAAAAAACCCCTAAAATTAATGGGATGGCCCTGACACCGCTCACAGGAAGCTGCTCTGTGAGACACTGAGTAATACAAACAGCCAAAGCTTTTGGAAAGACAAAAAGCAGGACGTCAGGAATTCAGCCATTCAGATATTTGACTAAAAACCAGATTCAGTGATATTTAAAACAGAGATGATATTAGTATTTTCTGTGTGGCTCATCAATTTAAAAGCAGAGCAATCTGCACGTTTTTACTCAGAATTTTTATTATTTCAAGCTTTTGGTATTCATACAACATCAGATGAGTCAGGCTGCATGTCAAGGATTGAACCACTTATGTTTTTCCATCACATTATTACTCAGCTGAAACATCACATTTTCATAATTTCCCCCATTCCATTAAAAAAAAAAAAAAAAGGATGATTTATGTCACAAATTCCACTCCAAAACTAACTGGGCTCCATCCACCACTGATCAAACATTACTGAAATGACAAACTGATAAATGTACTTTTAACACCTCTCATAGCTGTTAAGGGATTACAAATGTAGATTTTTGCTGACGCTGCCTTGCAGAAATTAGAGCTTCTCCTTCAGGAAACATCAGTTTCTCTTTTGCTGGACAGCACAGATAAGCCCTGACCACAAGCACAGTTGCTAAATCATAAAAACTATTCCATTACTTAATTACACATTAATTTCCACAAGTAAAGAATCCAGGGTATTAAAGTGAGTTGGAGAACACCACAGTCTAATCACACCTCTAGTTTTTAAGACCAACTTTTTGTGCCTATCAAATATCTGCCTCTTCTCTGAACCAACCTGGCAAAAAGACAATCAAATCAATATTTGAATTAGCCATAAAGGAATAAACAAACATCCATGTGGTGAATCCATTTATATGAGAAATTATCCTGGAGAACTTCTTATCCCCCTCTCAACCAGACAAGGTTCTGAAGAAGTTGGCAAGCTCTAAATCAAAGTTTGTGCTGGGTTAATTAGTAAGAGACACCCAAGATCTGACAAACCCTGATTAAAAACCCCCAAACTCTGAAAGCATTGAAGAAAAACACACGTGCAAAATACTGCTAAATTTATTTACAAAATGCAAAATAAAAACCCGAGTTCAAGTGGTTGTGTTGCCCTCAACCAAGCAGGATTGCAGCAAGTACTGTCCCACAAAACAAAACACTTCATTGCTGGAGGAGTCCTGGAAGTCACAGGAAGGAAGATTTTTAGTAGAAGCAGTAGAAGATTTTCATTCTAAGGTGAATTCTTATTTAGGCTAAATTGGGAAAAGCCAAGGCAGGGATATTTAGTCACTCTCTGGAATGACTCCCAGGTAAAGGAGCAGAACCCAACACTCTCCAAAGCAAGGAATTTCTTAGGGACACAAACATATTTTAGACGTCAGAAGAACCCGAATCATGCTCCAGGATGCCCTTATTAAACCAGCTGGATTCCCTTCCACCCCTGAAGCAAAAGCTCCTGAGTGAGCAGCAACAGTGAAACCTCTCCTGATTGAGAATGCAGCCAAGACCTCTTCCATTTATTTCCTCGTTACAAGATTTGCTGGTTTGGACCTACGTGTGCAAATGAAAGTACAAAGGGCAATTCACCTGGTAAGAGCATGTTCTACTGGAAATTTTTCATTGTTTTGAGTGATATTTTGCTGTAGAATATTTCTTGTCGTTACCTTACAATTCCTCCCAGTTCTACTTGGAATGGGGGGAACTTGTGAACAGAAAACAAACAAGGATTGTGACATGAAATTGCTATTTCACTTCTGTGCAAAAATGCTCTCCTGTTCCCCATTTTTCTGAAGCAGGTGAATCTCTAGAAAAAAAGGAAAACAAACCCCACACAACCAAACCAATGCTGAAAAAAACCTCAAAAAACAAACTTCAGATCATCCTTGAGACTTTCTTTGTACCAACTGCATTCACAGAGCAAATTCCATCCAAATCCTCACTTTCAGTCTCCCAAAACACCTTCAGGATCAGTATTTTCAGTGCTGATGTAACTGTTCCCACAGCAGGATGGAAGCTCTTTAAAGTTCTGCAAACATTGATATTAAATCCTCCCTCAGGCTCACTGCCCATAATTTGCCATAAATTTACACAACAAATAGTAGCAGTGTGGGTGGAAAGTCCTGGTGATGCTGGAAATGTTTCATCATTAATACCTTCAGCACAAATAACACCACCCAGGTCTAATTCTGCTATAAAACCTGCTTGTTTTTTATTTAAAACAGAGAGCTTACAGAGTCACCATCTTCTTCAATACTGATAAAAAATAAATTCTCCCCAACTCAGCCTTGAAGCAGGATCTTTTTTTTTGGGATTAGCTATCCAAAACAAATAATCACTGCCTATTTATTTGTGAGGAGGTGGCAGCCAGCACAAAATTCATGCTCCTAATGAACTCCTGATACCAGTGAGGAACAGTGAAAACTCACTGGTGGCTCTTGTCTACACGAGGATTTTATTACAAAGTGGATTAGGGCAGGGGATTTTAAAGCACAATAATTCTTCTGTACTAGAAATATCAACTGTATGGTCTGGCTTAATTATTTGAAGTGGATTAAACTAAACCACATAAAAGCAACTGTTGCCAAACAATAACAGTGCTCACAGGCAAGAAGTGTGGAGCAGCAATTCCAGGCTTCCCTGCACGCATGTGACTGATGGCACATGTGCAAGGAGCATGGCTCCATCAAAGATAATTCCTTTTTTTAATGTAGCTCTGTATCAGTTTTGCAGAACATAAATCAAGGCTCAGCAGGTATGGATTTGGTTCAAGGCATTGAAACACAAAGCTGTTACCCAGGACTTGGTGGTGCCGTTTATGAGCTGCTTCCAAAGCTTTCATTTCCTTATGGAAGTGTATATTCTCCTGCTTGCCTACAGCAGACCTTTCACTAAATTACCCTGAGAGAGTGAGAAAAGACATGGTTTGTGTCATTCTTTCCCATATTTTTAAACTGGCCTTACATATTGGAGGGAAGTGTAAGAAAAGCGTTACTATAAATCCCCACAGTGCTCACAAGACAATCTGCAAGCACAAGTCCTGCTTAGTGTTTTCCTTCCCTGTTCTCTCAACAGCAAGATTATGCTTTTAAAACTCTGTTTATAACTGAAACACCAGTTCCCAAACCCCTTTCATGAAATAGATACAAAATGACAATCCTCCTTACTGCTTGAATACTTCCTTAAACCCTACCAGCTTATCCTGTGCTCCTCTAAAAGCAGCCCAATTCAACCCTGAGCAGATGAGAAATCAGAACAACCTCAGCAAGAACAGTGCAGGGAAAGAAGAGGGACACAGGACTAACGAGTGTCAAGCACCTCAATGGAAACTACAAAAATCAAGTTTACAATACCCCACATCCTATGACGTTTAAGGCATGATAACAATGAAAAACCAGCACAGATGCACATCACAGAGATGGTTATTTCTTCTAAACCCCATTGCTGAAGCCCTGGAAAGATCCCAGCAAAACCCTACAGGTGCCACTTACAGATGAAAGAGTTGCACCTTACCTATAGCTCCTCCTCAGGATAAACAGACTTTTTATGGCCTTTCCTCCACTATTGATGAGTCAGAAATTAGTGACAAGCCTTCAACATGTCTGGCCACTAATGACATCACTGCCTGTCTCCTTTTGTTCAGCCTTCTCTTCAGCTTTTATTCCAGACCTGCTGCACCATGAGCCTCAGTAACTGCTCACATCTCCATGGAAAGAGTTAAAAGCCAAAACTGCAGTAGCCATTTCTGCTCCATAATTAATCTTTCCCGTGACACAGTAGTCAAACAAATGTGGTCCATAAATTCTCGTTGCTAACAAGTGTAGGATGATTTAAACTGGGAGCTGTTGAAATGCAGTCCACAGTTCCTGAGCTAAACCAGAGAGGAGACACAGCAGCACTGAGGGATAACTTATCACCAACCAAGGAACATCCTGCCCAGTATGGAAACTGGGGGAATCAACTGGGGGCCACCCATCAGTGCTGGGCATCACTCAGTGGGTCTGTCTTGGGTTTTATTCCTCTCTCTCTTTTCGTTTTCTCTTTTCATTGTCATAATTATAATATTTTATTTCAATAATTAAATTGTTCCTATCTTGACCCACAGGTTTTACCCTTTTTCTCATTCTTCTCCCCATCCCAGCAGGGCTGGGGACAAGCAAGGGAGCAGCTGTGTGGCACTTGGTTGCTGGCTGAGTTTAAACTCATTTCTTTAAGTATTGCTAAGTTGAAAAGCATTTCTTTTAAACCATTCAAGAATTGTATATACACTAAGACACTGCAGTATTACTTGGCCCTGCAGCGAGTGCCCACGGAGATAAGAGGATCCTTCACATTTCAAAGCATTAAATCCATAAACACTGGTAATATTCCTGCACTCCTGGTCATGACTGGAATGTTGGAAACTCTGCAGAATTCTGTTTTAGACAGAGTGGGGATACAGCAATGCAGACAGCACCACTGCTGGAACCTCAGTGAAAGCTCAAGCCTAACTGCTGAATTCAAGATCAAAACTAACTTCAAAACGAACTCCTTTTTACCCAGAATGGAGTCCTAAAGCTGACACAGAAAGGCACAAGCTCAGGGACTGCTCTGCTCATTTCTCCCTCTCAGCAGCTCCTCTCGCTGCAGCACTTTGGGGTGTGATACAGCAGCAGGGCAAGCTGGAGACAGCACGAGTTGGAAGCTGCAGAGTGGCATAAATCTAATTAAGTCTAAGTGGTAAGACTAAAGGAATGTAAATTAGAACCAGATACACATCAGCTCCCTCACATGCGAGTTGCACTGAATCAGACTTCCTCTGGATTCTCTAAATCCAGCCCAACATTCCTACCCCGTGCAGCTCAAAATCAAGCTACAGTCTCAGGCAACAGTTAACCAAAAAGAATGCATTTAAGCTCAGGAAAATTGAGGATACATATTCAAAATATACTTTTTTAAATGTAGCCAAAAGAAATCCCCCACCCCAGGCCAAAATCATGGTTGAAATTATTTCCTCAAGGAGCTCCACTGCTGTTCATTTCACCAATAATAGTCAATAACTGGGGCAAACCACCCAAAACATCCCTCTGCAGTGGCACCACTAAAAACTTAGTACTTATCCAGTAGCAGAGTGAACATGCAAGAACAGCAAAACATTGCAAAGCACACAGACAGCAGTAAACCAATTATTTTATTCAACATTCAAGGCAAACCACTTCCAAAAATATACACGGAACAAAGACCAAAAGAAGAAAAGCTGCATTCATCTTAAAAGGTGATTTTATGCTCAGAAGCCGCTCACAAAAGCAACTTGAAATCCCAAATACCATTTTTCTAGTCAGCACCTCCTGAGGTTGATACCCAAAGTGCACACACTGCTCAGAAAGCACCAAGGACATTCATCACTGAGCATGCAGGTGACCACCTGAGCTGTGAAGTAGCACTGAAATGTGGCAGAATTGAAAATATTATTCCAACATCAGTTAGCACACCTGAAACTCTTACCCTGAATGGTAAAAGCAAAAATATTACCCAAAAAATGGGCAACGTGAACCTCTGACTGTTACATTCCTGTAACTCCATTTGGCTGAAGGGAAAGGCAGATGAAGAGCTCCTCACTGATGATAAATCACTCTGAGAGTTACCAGCTGAAATCTTTGCAACCCACTGGTGCCCACCCAGCTGTGTGTTCCTAAATGAGAACAGATCTAACCAAAATTATCAGGGAGTCTGAGTTCCCAAACTGCCCTTAGCTTGGCAGCAGCTCCATCCCAGCTTTTTGTCTGCTAACAACACAAATGCAACTGGGAAAAGAGAGGAACCTTCACAGGAATTTATTTTAGAATAACAGCAATGAGTCTCTGCTGCCCACTCACCAATTCAAATGCAAGGTGTTGGGTTTGCATCTGAAGAAAACAAATCTCTGAAGGGTTTTCCACACCTCTGCATGACCCTGGAGACATTTTTCTACACACCTTGGGCTCAGTAAAACCCCAAGCTGGATCAAACCAGCCTCTAGGCTGATGCACAGTGCAAACATAAAGCAGCTGCATCCAACAAGGCAGGGAACTTACGTTTCTCATCATCAGCATGTACCAGAGATGCTGCTCTCGACAAAACATCCAAGGGAGTCTCCATTCCTCTCTGGATCCTGCAAAAATTCAGAACCAAGGTTTCAGAGAGTAAACTCAAGGCAACGCTCTGGGTGCTGTGCCAGCTGCTCAGAGCACACCCACACAGGGTTACAGCAGGAAGCAGTGATGCACAACAGGGGCATGGCAGCAAAAAGAACCAAAAACCCCAAGTTTCTGCTGCTCTTTTCATGTTATACCAGCACAGGACTCGTTAAAATGTCATTGCTGAAAACAAGGAAACACTGGGATCAGCTTTGCCACCAGCTACTCACCCAAACAAAGCAGAACACCAAATTCCTGCTGCTGGAGCTGCTACACTGCTCACACACGGTGTAGCAGGGTTATCTACTACCTGTTGGAAGTGGGTTTGCCTCCCACCCCAACAAACAGCTACTGGAGACAATATCCAAAGGTATTGTCCCTGCAGTGCAGGGACAGCTGCTCTGGCTGCCTACAAGGGCTTTAGATCCTCAGGATTCCATAAACTTCCCCTCCATACTCTCTCCTATGCCCAAAGTAGAATCATCCAACTTTTATAATTTTAATAAGATTTTTTTCACTAATAAACATATCGTTGAACTGTGGGTGTGTGTATGTCCAACCACACACAGAACTGTATTTTTTTTCACTGATAAACACACAGTTGAACTCTGGGTGTGTGTATGTCCAACCACACACAGAACTGTATTTTTTTTAATCATAATCACACCTCAGTAGCTGTTTGTTCCCTGGGTTTTGCCCCTTACAACACATAATTCCCATCCATGAAGGATTAACCCCACCTCATTAAAAATGCCTGTTCCAGCACTACACCAAGCTACAGACTCCCACAACACCAATGATGGTATTGCAGCTTCTCAAAGTTTCACATGAACGGCTTCAAGACTAAAAAAAAAGTCCCAATATGAAATTCCAAAAACATGAAAGGGAAAGGAAGGAAGAGAATAACATGTTGTCAAGATGTTTTTCTTATAAGGCCAACAACTTATATGTGTTTCCAAACAAAAAGGCAACAGCACAGGCAGAACTGTTAAGAAAAAAAATGGAGAAAGAGGAAAAAACCCAGAACAACTAATGGTTTTGTTGAGGTTTTTCCACAAAAAACTTAGCAAAAACTTCTCTCATAAGAACTGTTTACTGTAACTTACTTTACAGTATGATCTTAAAAAAAAAAAAGGTAGTGGCAGCTCCAGAAATCTCAAACACATGTCCAGCATGTACATTGCCTTAACAACAAGCACATGTTTGGGAAGCAATTTCCTTGCCTTTGCACTAAAACAATAAACCTTGCTATCCTCACTCCCTCTTCCTAAATAAGTCAAAGACTTTCAACTAATCAAAGACTTTAAAGCATAAGAGACAGGATTTTAAAGCATTTGTAAGTTGAAACAATGTATTTTTCAGCTTAAAGCGTGTATTTTTGAGTTTAAGTAATGAAATCCAGTGAGATTTCCATAGAGCTGTGCAAGAAGAAGAGACAAACTTGAAATAACCAAGTGTATTGAGGATTAAAACATGCTTCTCCCTCCCTGCCAGAATCAGCTTTTGCTCAGGAAGAATAAGTTAAATAAACATATAAAGTCAATTAACTCTTTCATTTAAAGACAGTACCTGTGGGCAAGAGGGTTTAGAAAACAAGATTTTAACTCATTTTACTAAGTCTGTCTTCATTATTTATTCCTTTCACACCTGGCCGCATTCTCCTCCAAACCAAAGCAAAGGCTGGGAGGAGGGTGCTCCCTGAAAAGCCTTCAGCACCATCCCACTCGGGTCCCTCAGCCCTCGATGCTTTATTTCTTCCATACTTTTTGTTTTCTTGGAGTTCAAAAGAGCAGACTGTCCATTAGTGACCCTCTCACACAAACTCCTCAAACAGAGTGAAAATTCAGCTGGGAAATGATTCAGGTTTGTCTGACCAGGGGATGCAGCTACACCAGACTGAGGTAGCTCAGGATCCAGTGCTAACTTTGTCCTACCCCTCAAAGACAGTGATACAAATATTTTTGGTCAACTCTTTAGGAAAAAAAACCCCAGTTCTTGCTAAAGAACAATGCAAAGGACAGTAAAATATCTCATTAAAAACAAATTGCCCTTTTTCTTTCAGCTTTCCAGTAATTTTCAAATAATGGGAGTAGCAGATGCCCAAACCCTTTCCGGAGCGTGCTCCCAGTAAGAGAATTAACTGGTGACAGAAATCCACACTGGGAGAAGGAAACAGGAACCAAGTCTTAATTCTGCTCAGGAAATTAGACACTTTAAAAACAACTTGACTGAAAGTGGCCTCAACAGAGTTTTGCAGTTTTGTGTATCATTAAAGTTCATATCATGAGAGAGCTGCTGAGGTGCTCCCCCGAGATTGAGGCCTTGTGAAGGATGCTGTGTTCATTCAAAAACTGCAAATCCCAGATATTCTGTGACTGTTTAAACAGACTAAAAAACCAAAATACCTGCAAGGAGCTGTACACTGCCAGATTATTTTTCAAATAGTGTTAAATACCCCTTTGTTTTTCAAATAATGTTAAATATCCTTTTATCTCTAAATTAGACTAACAAGTCGGTGGTTACAGTTCAGGAAAG
Source organism: Ifrita kowaldi (assembly GCA_013398055.1). Lineage (NCBI taxonomy): Eukaryota > Metazoa > Chordata > Aves > Passeriformes > Cinclosomatidae > Ifrita > Ifrita kowaldi. The sequence goes on from VZRS01008365.1 coordinate 152,814, forward strand.
AAATAAAGGTTGCCCAGGAGAGTGAGAGAAGAGGGATCCTCTCTTAGCTCCAAGTTTAAGGCCCTAATTTGATCAGGGCAAGGTCAGCAAGTGCTGCAGCTGGGCCAGGGCAGCCCAGCCACCCTGGGGGAGTCACATTTCAGAAAAGAAAGACCAGTGCACTTCCCAGGGTTCCAAGAAATAAAAAATATATTTTAAAAAAATTTTAAAATCAACCAACCAAACAAATAGAACCAGTTAAAAAGGAGACTCCTGACCAAATCCAACTATTTCTCAGTGTGACACAAACCTGTCCATGCAGCAGAACCCAACCTTGAATCTTCCTAAGTGTCCCCACCAAAACCCAACTCCGTGCCTGAACTTGGAAAGGGAAAGCAAGCAAGGAGTGCAACACAAGAAACAACTGGACTTCCCCTGGCTACATCTGACCCAAACACCATGGAAACAGTTTCCCCAGTGTATCTCACTGGTTACAAAGTCTTCGCTGTTCCATTCGAGGAGACGCGAGCCAAAGGCACTTTCACAAGCGTTCAGGGTATTTTTATCTACTGCAATTTCAAATATTAGTTTAATATCTCGCTCAGCGCTCTGATTTATCAGTTACTGCTCCCACTCAACACTGCCCTGTTCTGGCCTCTCACCTACACAGCAGCAAAAGAAACGCTCTGGAAAACAGTAAAGACGTGGAATGTGAGATCAGAGATGTCTAAAAACTCATCCAAACACTGATCCACCTGTCATTTTTTATGCAGCACTTGAAGCCCACAATACCCATCAGTGAAATGAAACATCACATTATTTCCCCTCTCCTCTGCACATTTTTGCACGTTCCAGAAGCACACAGAATACTCTCAACTTCGCAAATGCCTGCTAATGTTTT
>VZRS01008365.1:153735-183679 GCA_013398055.1 Ifrita kowaldi
GAAGGCTATAGAGAAGTGAAAGCTTTAGAAAACGAACAGTTAAGTGTTTTCAGGGATTTATACAGCACCTTCCGAGCATCAGGAAGAGCATGCAGGGAAACCCCTGAGGTTGCTTGTTTGGAATTCAGTCAAGAGGCAGCAGAGCAAGCAGCAGCACTCATTCAGCCTGAACAGAGAGACAATTATTTAATCCCTCCAGAGTTAATATTCACAGTGGGGGGTGTCAGGAGAGACGTGAGATAAAGAGAAGAGCTTTACATTTGATTTTTAAAAAGGGGGAATAGCAAAGGGAGAGAAAGGAAAGAGAAACAAAGATGATGTTTGGGCAGTGATCTCATTACGGAGTTAGGATGGCTTTGGCCTAGGACAGACCTCAGCTCAAGTCAGATGCCAAAAACAAGGGCAAAACTGGGTGGTGAGAACAACAGACACGAGTGCAGACAAGACAAAAAGAGAAGAATTTTGATCCAGTTTGGGTAAGAAATGCCAAAGGGAAGTCTCAGGCAGGACAATGCCTGGATTTCAGGTGGGACTGACAGAACAGCAGCACAGCCTCTGCCAGCACCTGAGGAACACCAGAGACAGCCAATAAACCTGCTGAGACACATCTGCACCTGCCAGGGGAGAAAGGCTGAACCTTCCCGTGATGGCCAGAAAAGCCTGGTACTTGAATTCCCATCTGGAGAAATTACACAGATAAGGCTGGAGAGAGAAGAGCCCATTAGAACAATGAAAAAGCGATTCGAGAATGGCAAGGCACTCGAGAAACCATCAAGACTGAAGTGTAGATAAGCACAAGTATAGGGAAAACAAGATTAATTGAAAAGCGGGGTCAAATAGGTGAAGAGCAGCTCCCACCTGGGGAGATACAGGCACAGAGCTGCCCAAATTCATCCCCAGGAGTGCCTAGAGAGAGACAAACTCTGCTGATTTCAATGGAAGAAAGTGAAATTGAAGGGAAATCCAGATGCAACTGACCAGCACAATCAGTTAGTCCACACAAGGCAGGAAGATAAAGCAGAAGCTTGATGCAAAATAGGTAACTATAGTTTATTTTTTATGAGAGGAAAGAGCAAAGCATATTTTTCCCATGAACGAGAATAATGATAAGCACGCTGTAATCAATAATTTTCTCAAATAGTCACCATACATTTAAATTTCTTCAGCTATGCTCAGACCAGGGCTTCTACTTGTGGATGGAAAAATGCTGTGTTGACATACCCATGTGAAACGTTAAAATGGGAAATGCTAAAAAGTGAAATGTTAAAAAGGGAAACATTAAAATGTGATATGTTTAAAATGTGAAAGTGCTCACTTTAGGACATGATCACCAAGTAGCACTGATCCTCCCCTGCATTTACAACTCACAGTCCTGAGTGTAAGTTCAGGCTATTTGGCTAAATACCACTTTTTTTTTATATATATAATGTATTTATTCACTACTTTGGGGGTTTTTTAAACCATGCTTGTTATGCATGTGGAAAATGTGTTTGAACAGGCAAACCTTCAAACAGAAGCAATGATTTAACTCATCACACAGAAAATTATAAGCTTAAAGCAGAGCTTTGGTATTTTACCTTGTGCTTTCTGTTGTCTTGTTGCATAAATCCCCCTTAACAAGGCAACATTTTAAGAAGAAAGGTATTAGTAATGCTATTTGAACTGAAAGCTAACAAAGCTGAGAAATTTAAGGTGGGAAAGTCCAAGCTGACCTTGCCTTGTGCCTACAAGATCACTCAGAGCACCCTGAATGTTACACAATCTGCTGCAAACACCTTATGAAACGTTTAACCACAGCAAAGAGAACCAAACCAAAGCTCCCTTTTCCAGCAGAAAACTTCCAGGTGTCTCTGGAAACAAACCCAACTCACCACTGCAGTGTGGAGGTGCTGAGAAGGTTAGCAAAGCTACTCATTTGTAAATAAGAAGCTGATGGTTTACGATGTGAATGCTCTTGATTAACCTGCCCCAAAGGTCTGTGCAAACGTTTTCTATCCTATTTTAGCTACCAGGCTTATTTTACACCAGATTGTCAGGTCTGCCCCTCTCAGCAGCACTCCTGGGGGCTCATCACTTCAGCTCTGGCCCAGTTCCTGCTCCAGGGTGGGTGTAAAAGCTGACCCCCATCCCACAGAGGGGCTCCTGAGCAGAGAAGGAATAGCATCCTGCACCAAAACATCCCATCCCTGCTCCCCACAGCGTGCTGGGGATGCTGGGGGTTCAGCAGCAACTGTTCCAGCCCAGTCACTTAAATAAGAAAATGCAAATGTACAACAGGCCAGCTCAAATTCTACCAGGAGCTCCTGGTCTAACAGGTCACGTCTATTTCTTGTGAATCAAAGTAGTTCTTGTAACTGATCCCAAAAAGCCTCATAGCATGATCCCAAATATCAAGATTATAATTGTGTATCGATAACAAGAGGTGTAGAGAATTTAAGCTAAACATTCCACATTAGACATCTCCTCACAAGTTCACAGATAGGAGAATAAAAATAAAGGCCTTAAAGTCTGGAGAACAGCCTTAAAAAAGTTTATTATTGCGGCAGGAGAGGGATATTGCTGCCCAGTTTTATAGAGTTTTGGATCCAAGGGTTCTCAGTATCACTGCCTGCAATGAGTTCCACTCGGGTTTCCCAACTTGCAGTTTGGTTCTCCGTGAGGAATGCTCTTTAAACAACTCTCTGTTCTAAAGTCAGAGAAAATCTAATCAGAGAAATTACCCTGCAGGAGAAATCCTGGAACACTTGATCAGCCAAGTCCTCTTTGGTTTAATTAAAAAAAATGGTCATTATTTCTTGCTCCTGGTAATCCTGAAGCGCCAACACAGCAGAAGGGAAGTGAGCTGACTTTATGGACTCTCCAACGTCAGTGGAAACGGGTGTTAAATTCCCATTCATCCACTCTCAGAAAGGGGTGCACTGGTATCAGCGCGGACAGCTTAACTCAGGGAATTAATTACTGCTGATCACACCACGGGAACACACAGCGAGCCCGACCCCGCACTGCTAAAGTCTAAATTTAAAACCTCTGCCGATGTAATATAGAAGATACAGCGCCAAAAGCCTTCACAGCGCCCTTGGGACGCGTTCTAGAAGGTTTCACCTCTGCTACCGATGCGGCGCCGGGGATTTTCCCTGCAGGAAGAACACGCCGGGCAGGGAGCCCAGCTGCGGACGGCAGGAGCGTCCCGGTGCTGGGGATACCCCGGCACGGGCGCTCCTGCCGGGGCAATTCCTGCGGGTCCCGCTGCCTGTGACCCCGCGGCTGCAGCCGGCGGAGCGGGTCCCTCCCGGGCCGGGCAGAACGGGTCCCTCCCGGGCCAGAAGGAACGGGTCCCTCCCGGGCCAGAAGGAACGGGTCCCTCCCGGGCCGGGCAGAACGGGTCCCTCCCGGGCCAGAAGGAGCGTGTCCCTCCCGGGCCAGAAGGAACGGGTCCCTCCCGGGCCGGGCAGAACGGGTCCCTCCCGGGCCAGAAGGAACGGGTCCCTCCCGGGCCAGAAGGAACGGGTCCCTCCCGGGCCGGGCAGAACGGGTCCCTNTCGCCCGGCCCCGCTGGAATCCCAGGAATGATGGAATTCGGCGGCGAGCAGGTGGGGAGCGCCGCCCGCCCCCATTGGCCGCGCGAGCCCTGACGTCAGCGCAATTAGGGTAATGAGGCGCCGACGTCACATCCTCGCAGGTAATGAGAGCGCGGCCCCGGCCCCGCCCCCGGAGAGCAGGGACGCGGGTTCGAGCCCCCGGAGGGCCGGGAACGACACGGGGTGAGGACAGGAGAGCACGGGAGAGCATAAGGCTGCTTCTCTCCCACCCTGCTCTAACCCTGAACGGTTTCCTCCCCCAGCCGGAAAAACTACAGGCAAACAACACAAACTAAACTACACCTACAGGAAAACAACAAAAAAAGTCTCTCTCAAGAACAAAGCACTTTTTCAAAGCAGAAGTGCGCGTTTCGAGTTAAAGCACGCTGCCACAGCGTCTGACAAAGCGGCTCAGCAGCCCCAGCCACGCTGAAACACGCACGAGTGACGAGGAGCGAGTGTTTCAGAGCCTGATGTAGCAGGCTAGGCTCGGCCGGAGGATGGGGTCACATCCACGCACTCGGCACGCTTTGACGGTAATTGGTGCGAGCAGATCCGGCACTTTGCTTCCTGTTTACTGCGCGCACTGCAGCGGGGTTTTACAGCATCCCTGCTCCCGATGTGACTCACTCGGCCGTCGGAGGAACTGCCAGCAGCCAGACGTGTGTGAGAGCAAAGCTGAGCTGTCGCCATGGCCAGCACACCGCTCCCCTCCCCTCCGGCTGCAGGGCAGGAGCTCCTCGGCAGCGCTGCACAAACCGGGGCGTTCAGCGCGGCGCCGGCCCTGCGCACCGGGCTGCTGGAAAAGGCTCGCACCCGTTCCCACCATCCCGGCACTCCCAACACCAGCAGAGCCCCGGGCATGCCCCTGGCAGCGTTCATTCCCAGGGTGCCACTTCCAAGATTCCGGCCATTCAGGAGCAGGTCTTGCTGAAGCACTCTGCCTGTTTGCAGCAGCGTTATCACATCAAGCTGTCGGGCAGCTTGTGCACCGGGAAGAGCCGCTTCCCAGCAGCCAAGCCAAGGTTTCTCCAAGGCGCTCTGAAGAACCTGGGAATGCTGTTCCCAGCAACAGGCTTGCAGAAATTAATTCCAGAGCAGCAGAGGATGTGGGAAAGTGCAGCACTGATTTTCTGGTGTCCGCACTGTCACCAAACGGGTCCCAGAATGCCGCATTTTATCCTCACAAGGATCCGAGGTTGCCTCAGGCGGCTCTTGGAGTGCATTGCAAAGGGAAAGAAAGATAACAAATCAACCCGAGCCCCGCCAAGAGCCTTAGGGTTGCAGATTTGTGGTGGAACCCAAAAGGAGCACAAGGCAGTAGAAATAGAGAGTGTTTCCATGGAATTCTGCTCATGGCATTTCTCCTGTCCAGCTCCTCCTCCCGCAGTGTGACAAAAAACGCACAAGTATAGAAAAGGCACCACAAATGTCTGCGTTTGCTCAAGGAAAAGAAGCACCAAGGCACAGCAGGGTTTATTTGAGATGCTGAAACTGGGATTTCTGCATGAAATGGTGGAGGGAACACAGCTCCCACACGGAGCCAGAGGCGCAGCCAGAGCAGCAGCCCAGCCAGGCGGTGTGGGAGGTGCAGGGCAGGGAACGGCCGGGGATGAACCCACACACCCTGCACTTGGATTCCTTGAAAGATCCAGAGCCCAGGAAGGCTCTGCGCTGTCCAGTTCCCATTTAAAAGTCCATCAAAATCATGCAAGAATAGCTGACACTGAAGGATTTTCATATCCTTGCAAGGACAGGTCATGAGATCTCCGGGCCACCAAAAGCTAGCCAAAAAGCACATTCCAAACCTAAATTAAATCCAGATTTAGACTCCACACATTCAGTTTATCTGATAGGAACACTTCAGTTGATTAAAAAAATGAAATGCATGCAGTGTCAGAACAACCATGAACATAATTTCATCCACGTTGCAAAACCTGCATCTGTGATACCTGTAACAATATAAGGTAATATTTATATATTTTTAAAAATTGATATTTTATTAATAGACTACTGGAGATTATTTTCATTACCAGCAAGCAAGAAGAGGAGTTTGATGATCTAATATTTGGGGAAAAAAGCAGTCAAAATAGAAATGTAATACTTGTTTGAGAAAACAAGACACTGGACAAGAAAAATACCATGAAATATGGAAAACAAAACCACGGGCACTGAGAAAAGATCTGAGCTAGACATTGGTACATATCACAAGAATTAATTGCTGCAGACTAATTACAAGGGTTTTTAATATGTATCTCTGAGAAAAAAGTCTGCCACTCCTGTTTATAACTGCTGGAGGGAAGAGGTGGGAAGGGTTTCTTTGTTTAACCAGACAGAGCTCCTGGGATGAGGAGGAGCCTGAGAAAGGAGAGGTCAAAACAGCTTTTGATCCTTTGGAGCTGCTATTACAGCTCCCAGCAGAAGTTTTAGAACAGGATATTTATTAAACATCTCAGGAGCCTGGGGAGCATCAGCTGGCTGGGAACAGTGACCCCGTGCACTCCCCTGCAGACAGACTTCCCACTGCAGTGAGGTGTCAGCATCTGGAAAAACCAAAAAAATGAAGTGCAAGTTGTCAAACGTTGGAAATCTTGGAAAACAAATCTTAGCACAGCATAAGAAAGCCTTGTTGGAGCTGCTGAACTCAACACATGCTGCTCACCAGGCAAATTCACACATGAGGAAAGCAAACCATGGGTGATGAGCTGCATTTTGTTTTGCTCGGGTGTTAAGATTTGGTTTCATTTAGCACAAACTTTCTGACTCAATGGCATCAAAGGCTCTTTGCTGACTCAGATACCAGCAAAAATTTATTCTGCTGAAACCCAAAAACTGACCAAGATAGTCAAGGGTTTGCAGCTGAACGAAGGCAAAAGCAGTGCTTCAGCACCCAGGTAAGGCACCCAAGGCATGATGCAAATGCAGCTGCTAATCCTGTTCCAAATGGATGTTCATCACCAAAAATTAACCACATTCTGCACACAGTGTGCCCAATGCAACGGAAGGTTTAGCCCCTGCATGAGGGAGCTGAACTGTGGCTGGCCATGGATCCCAGCTGCCTCAGGACAATGTTTTAAGAGGTTTTTTTGGGGTTTTTTCAGTATAGAGGCAGGAAAGGTCCCGAAACAGAAGGGCAAAATCCATATTCTAGCAAATGCAGTTGCAGTCTGCAGGGAGACCCCATGGCCTAGTCCTACAGACCCCACTCAGCCATGAATCCGGTAATTATTATTGAAACGAAGCCAGATGCTTCTTTTCCAGCAGCCAGGAATGCCTGGAGCCTGCAGGGAAGCCCAGTGTGCACCAAACTCTGCACAAAGATGATGAAGTTGGTGCCAAAAGCAAACACCTTCCTCAGAGCTATCACAAACCCCATAATCTGTCACAGGTTTAATAAGGCATGGCCGTGCTTTGCCACCTCTGTCAGTCCAATTACAATGCATGCTTCCATCTATCCACACCTTCTTTAAATCAAACTGCTTAATTTTACACCAAATGCCAGCAGCTTTTAAAATCAATCTCAAAGCACGTTCTATCACACACAAATGACATGGCCTCAGAAGCAAACATGTTTTCAGCAGTGTTAACACTACTAAATTCTGAATCTAAAACTCTTCCTTGCAAAAATCCACATCCATCTGCACTGCAGCTCAAAGCTGCCTTATATAAAAACACACCCCAAATTCAAAACACATAGGATTTAAATTTTCTTGAAGATGGTTTATCACTTCATTACACCACAATGTGCTAAATTGCAGTAATTCCAGCCAGACAAGTTGATCCAAACTGTAAGTTGATGGAGATGGTTATTTATTACCTGCTTCAAGACAAAGCTTGCCCTCTTCATAATTGTCTGCCCCATCATCCCAAGGAAGATGAAAAGAAACAGGGTAATTTCATCTGGAGCAGGGTCAGAACAGCAGCATAATCTTCAAGCTAACAATGAGATACTCTCAGACTCCAACAGAACCATGAACACCACTAACTCTGCTCTTTCAGAACATTTAACCACAGGCACTTTTTGCTTGCTTTGTTCTAGAAAAGGTTGAACCCCATGGAGGTTCCCATAAGATGAAGACAGAAAAGATAGCTGAAAAAAAATTAAATACAACAGGAGTGTCAGGTTAACAAATTAAAAGCAACCTTTGGCCACAAGCCACTGGTTTTAATTTGTTAAAGTTTTGTTAAACAATGGTAAAAACACCACAAATGGTTCACAGCAAAACTCCAAATGGCAAATTTAGTGTAAAGGAAAGGTCAGTATAGTCAATGATCCACAGCTGAAGGTGGATATTCAGAGGAACCTCTTTATTATGCACGTTTTTCTTATGCAGTAAACATCCTTATAATAGATTTAACTCCCTATTTGATTTGTATCCTATATCTCACACAGGACCAGATGAACTTTAGTCCAAGTGGCATAATTAAAATCATGAACAGATTGCAGCTCAAGATGAGATGCAAAATTATTTTCAGACTTTCCGCATGAATTCATGGTAAGTGACATCATTTACATAGATTTGCAGGCTATGAGAAAAGGTTCTTCAGGCACCAGGTCGGGCTCTACTCCCAGGGAACAGGGACAGGAGGAGAGGGAACGGCCTCAGGCTGGGTCTGGGGAGGCTCAGGGTGGACATCAGCAGGAATTTCCCCATGGAAAGGGTGCTCAGGCCTTGGAACTGCCCAGAGGGGTTTGGAGTGCCCATCCCTGGAGGGGCCCAAGGAATACCTGGATGTGGCACTCAGAGCTCTGGGCTGGGGACGAGGTGGGGATGGGGCACAGCCTGGACTCAGTGCTCTAGGAGGGCTTCTCCAAGCTAAATGATCCTGTGATCCTCTAACACAAATAGCACACCAATTTTCAGTTCTATACTGGAAGGGGAATCCTGCTAAAATTAGTCACAGATAAACTGGACAAACAACAGAGGAGGCACTCTTCAAACAACAACAACAACAAAATAAAACAAAATAAACCAGACCTCTACTTCAAAAGCAGCAGTGTGAGTACAACCTTTCAATACAATCCACTTAAAAATGCTGTAAGAATTTCAAGTGCAGCAATGCATTTCATCCCCTGCTGCTGTCTGCAGGGAACTCACCTTCAGACTGCCAAAGTGCTGCTGACTCAGTCTCCTCCTTGGCAAGGGTCTCACGCAGGGATGCAGGGACAGAGGGAACAGGGGGGTGCAGAACGAGCACAATCCCATCACCTGTGACCCAACACCAAACCTGGGAGGCAACGAGGGGAAAGAAAAAGAGGGAAAAAACAAAAAAAAGAGATTGTCTAGCATTTCTCGTGCAAATAACTTGGTTTTACAAAGCTTTGCCCCAGGCTGTAAAGGCAGAGCACTGTGACAGCACCATGAGGCAGACACTGCTCTGGGTCAGCCCATCCCCTCTCCTGCAGCACTTCTCAAAGCATCCTAGGAAGGTACAAACTTCTTGGCTCTCACTCTTGTACAGGGAGTGAGCCAGACATCTCACCACTGCTGAGAGCAAGACAACTTGAGGGTGGCAATATTAAAAGAGAAAACCAAAACCACAAACAAAACAAAAAAAAAAACCCCATTGAATGCTCCCCTCTCATGCTTCACTATGAATTTTAAAATAGGAGGTTTGGAGAAACTTTGGCAGGAGGCAGAGATTAAGCAAATAATCACTGTGTGGGAACACAACCTTTCAGATTTACCATGTGCACCATGGAGCTAAATAGGTCCCATGTAGAGAAGCAATACAAATTAATTCAATAATGAGATATATTACTATTTATTTGGCTCCTTTACTTGAGTAGGGGAGGTATCTTAAACATCAGGTTCAAGGCTTTCAGAGGCCTCACAGTCCAACAAAAGGAAGTGAAGGAACCAAAACACAATGTGTTATGATCAGTTTTTGGTTTGTTTTGCTTTTAAGGACAGCTCCTTGTGGCTGCAAATTCTTAAAGATCAAATTTATTCAAATTTAAAACCAGGAAGAACCCTCTACAGCCACCACACTTGGAGAGATTTTCACTCAGATAAGAGTGTTGTCTTTGCAGCTGCAAGACCTTCCACTTCTCAGAAAAAAAAATGTGTATAACCATGCAAATAGTCCCCAGCACTACTGGAAAGGATCTGGCAGAATGCCGGATTACGAAGGCAAAAATGACATGGAAGTTCTTAGAGTAAAGATATAACTAAAATATTTGGAGTTTGGATGAATAATTTCAGAATGTACACTCCCAAGCTTCCTGCTCATGTATTAAAACTTAATCCACTTCTAAACATTTCTGATTGAACCGGGCTGAGTAAGAGGTTAAAACACACAGGAGAAAAGTGATTGCTGCCTCTCCCTAAGGCAGTCATTAAGTCCAGGATCACCTAGCAACGGTGGTGGAGATTTTTATCTAGAAAAACAGGTAAATAAGGTCACTGCAAAACTTTATGAAACCTCAGTACCAAAAGTGACAGAGCAGCTGTTGGCTCAAAGAGCAGAGCAGAAAATAGCTGTGTAGAGGTTATGTCTCTTCTATTGCATAGACAATGCAAAGAAAATTCATTTTCTACACATACTGCATGGCCAGCAGAGTGACTTTGAAAATGAAGAATACTTTGTCCTCTCTCAACACCTTACCCACGAAAAGCTATCAGACACACACTGACCTGATATTCTGACCTTCAAAGCATATTTCAACTTCAATTCTATTTTTAAAATAATTGCTGGGAAAAGGCATGAGTCACAACACTGCTTGGATCCCCTGCACTGGACACTCACCAAGGGCTGGGTTTATTCTGAAGTTTCCCAAGGCAGAATGGGCTCTTGCATTACCACCTCAGTGTGAAAAGCAAGGTTCAGTTCCCTCAGCCAGCCAGGAATCCTGGCCTCTATATCCATCCTGACCTTCCCAATTCTGGCACAGATGTGTGTTGCAAACATCAGGAAGCTCTGGGATACTGCAAAGGATTTCTACCAGAAAGGGATCCCACTTGCTCAGCTGTCTGCTACCCACGGGCACCTTCTTTATGCTCAGGTTGCAGCGTTTACTCCAACCTGCTGACAGTGAAGGTCAACAAAATGCAAAGAGAAGCCTCAGGGAAGCACAGGTGAGAAATACAGGCTCTGCACTTAGATATATAGGTGGAATTTGAAGGGTCCCACAGCCAGGCACCTGGAGAAACTCCGTGCTCCGACACTTGGAAAAAGGGGAAACGTGCAAGCGATGAGGAACACGTCACACATGTGCTGATGGAGGTCAGCAGCCTGTGTGGTTCAGCTTTGTGCCCTCCCCAAACCAAGTTTAGGAGCAGCCAAATGATTATGTATCCAAATTTTGATTTCCCCTCCTTCCTGTGTCATCCAGCTCACTCCCTCTGGAGCATGAGGCTGTTACACACCCCACCGGCACCGTGGATGTCAGAGGCAGCGAGGCCCATGCTGCTGACTCACCTACACAAACCCTCAGGAGGTTGATTGGGTCCAGGCTCTTCATTACAAAGAAGCCTTTTAAGACATCAGAAATAAATCATCTGCCTGGTTGCCTTTAATGAAAGCTCTGTTACACAGGAAAAAGGGGGAGGGAGCATGAAACAATATCCATGGTGGAACAGCCAAGCCAGAAAAGAGGGATGTCTGAAGAACAGAATGAAAGACTTGAGAATTAACTCAAGAAGAGAAACAATAAAGCAGCATGGAAATGGAGCAGGAAGGTATAAACAGGAAAGTTACAAATGGAATGAAAGGCTAAAGTGACTTTTTTTGCTGTGAAAGAACAAACACACCTCATTAGGACAAAGAGTCAGTAACATATTCCCATGTACCAACTTCCCGTGCAACAATCCCCGGTTATTTTAGTGGATTACAGCTGCATGACCAGAAGAAATCATTTCCACATACTAGTGGGGAACTTCAAAAGCAGCTAACAAGGCTGAAATCAATCTCTCTTCTCTTAAAAGTTTTACATAGCAAAGCCCTGTAACAACTACCCCGAGTATTCTCTTAACAATCGCGAGGAGTTCAGAGCAAGCTGCTCAGGGCTATGATTCATTCGTGGCTCTCTGCCAGAAGAATAAATACATTCAAGACCAGTGGCCCCAAGGGGAAAGGTAGGCCACTCTTTAAAAAGCACAAGATAAATGATTTACAGAGCAGAATCCAGTTTTCAGCCTATGTGGATGAGGAGGAAGGACTTTTATACGTCTCCCAAAGATTTAGTGCACAGACTTGGATACTGGCAGTGCATCAACAGATGGGGGGAACTAGGAACTATCGAGCTGGGATTTGCAAAACTCACTCCAAAGAGCAAGAAATGACCCCTTATATTGCTGTACACGGAGTTCATAAAGCCAAATCAAGACTTGCAGTGGGTATCCAGCAACACAAGACAAACACAGCCGGCTCAGGTTACAGGGAAGTGCAGTAAAGTCACACCTGTGCAGGGACACAGGGATCCTCTGGCAGAGTGACAGTGACAAACAGCTCAGAGGTGGGCAGGGCCTGCCACCACACAGCATCTGCTGCACAGAAAAATGGTTAATTAGCTGCTAAACAGCAAGCAGTACTTTACTTCTTTTCTTTTTTTTCCCCACAAGAACATTATTTCTGGGGTAAATGCTCAGCCAGGATGGAGACTGGTGTTTCACTGTGGGAGTGAGGCCAGCTCATTCTCACACCACACTGATTTGTCACTGCCCTCTAATGTTCCCTCATCCAGAAGGTCAGGGCTCCATCCTGAATCTTTTCATTTGTCCAAGAGCTTTGGATCTCTCAGGGTCTGTTTCTACCACTGAGATCATTCTTTTCTGTTCCTAACCTTCCAACTGAGCACACCTGAGCAAGTCAACACCCGATTTCGGATTGCTTTCTACAAAGCCTATGCTGAAAGGTGAAAAATGCTTTGGCTACTCCAAGTCCTCACTACCCAGGATATAATACAGCCTACCCACCTTACAATTATGCATTAAAGACTTCTAGATGATCTAGAAAGGAACCTCTTCATGCTAACAAAAAAATCCAGCCAAACCCCAAGGTTGAGTTCATTTAAGTGGCTTAAATCCCCCTTAGTTCCATTTTTTATAACATAAACTTTTCAAATTGGGGACTTCGGCCTCTTACTGATAGGGACAGAGAATGCCAGGGCCATACAAACATTCTTTGTCCCCATAAAAAGTTTAGACAGCCTTGTGCCATCAGCAAAGGGGCATTTGAGGGGATTTGTTTTACATTTTCTATCACCAATGGATAATGCAAAGTGTTAGGAACCTGCCTCTGACCTTAGAAAGTTTCACTGTGATTTATTTCCTATTTCACAGTAATCATTTGCTGAGTCTGGATTAAAATTTCCAACTCAAATATTTAAAAATAATCAATATTTAAAGTTTCCCTGTGATTAAATCGAGCCTGCATGAGTCATATTACACACAACAATGGATTTTCTATTGTCTTTCTTACATTTATGTTCTCAACTTCTCCCTGGAAACAATTATCAGACAACTTCATTGAAATAACTTATTTTCTAAAGTGAGACCACTAAATCAAATGTAGCTTGAGAGATGGCCCTGATGATCACATAATACACAAGAAAAAAAACCAAACATGCTAATCAGGAAAGATACATTTTATTTCCATTTTTTACCATTAAATTATTTTTATCATTGACATTCTCACAAGTAAAATGAAATCTTTGCTGAATTTATTTCTATAAGAAAAATTTCCCAAATTAGCAAACCTACCTGAGTCAGTGTGAAAAACATTCTATTTACAAAAGATCCTCCCAGTTTATTGCACCAGACATGGATACTGCCAGCAATGCCCATTCTTTCATGGCAGGATTAACGTGACAAGTCATGTAAAATTCCAGTTTCCTTTGGTTTAGCTAATTTAAAGGAAGTACAAGTTTCATCTTTGTGGGCAGCATTTTCAGGGGAAAAAAGATAATCAAAGAATTAAAAAATATGTGATTTTGTTCATAATATTCCCAATTTTCAAGTGTTTGGATAGAATCTTCTGCCAAACAACAACTATTTTATAAGCCCAAGCAGATCCATGGAATTCTGATTTTCCCTCCACCTCTGGCCCTTGTGACAATGCCCATGAGTTGGGCACTTTTCATCTCAGCCTCATGAGAGGAACACACAATCCTATTATTATTAAATATCCTTATTTATTAATATCATTAAATATCCTCATTAAAGGACCTGACACCTGCCAAGCTGCTCGTTTCCCTCTCCCACACTGTGGCAGCTTTTTGGATTCAGGATGTGACACAGCTGAGAAACAAGTTCCCATTCACAAGGTCTGCCCTGCAGCAGCACCCAGGGAGCATCCTCAGAGGAATTCTCAGGATGAACCTGGCAGGGCAGGAATGTCAGAGGATGGTTCCATACCTACTTCAAACTCCACAGATTGTCCAGGTCTGCAAAGCCCTGAAAGGACTAAATTTGGGACATTGATTATTTTGAAAGAGATTCTGAGGGTATTTTGGGAAGTAAAGCTAACAACACATAGAAAATGAGTGACTTTGGGTTTTAATCCATCTGTACAATCAATTCTTTTTACTTGGTTCTTCAAAATTCAAGCTCTAATACACAGGAAAATTCATTTCAGTATTTACAGAGTATAATTCCTTTGCTCTATTGCCAACAAACCTCCCATTAAAAAGGAAAATTGGGCATTTAAATCATCAGAACAGACTTCTTAAATACACTGTAATCTTCTCAAGTATGCAAAGTCACATCTACAAAACATTTAGAGAAAAAGTACCATTTATTTACCCATACACAGTATGTAAAGACTCAAGATGTCTTCTTTAACCCTCCCTTTGTCATCTTATATAATTTCTTCATACTGTAAGTTACAGATTTCTTTGCCCCTAAAAAAGAAAAAAAAGAGGAAAAATATCAACATTTAGGAAGGCTGACTCAGAAGCTGCTTAGTACATCAAATGAAGTATTTCCCTGGGGGAATGACAGCCTAATCCAGCAGGCAGACATGCAAATAACCTTCCTGTCACAGTCATAACACAGTAAATAATGACACCAAAAATACTTTTAATGCTATCAAAGCAGAGAAAATAGAACAGAATTCTGGTAAATACCATGCCATTGCACTTGGCATACAGTTAAGGCAGACATCTCAATTTTCAGAGATACAGCAGCAGTCGTTGCCTCCACACCTTGAGGAGTTTTAGATATGATGGGATTGAGGATGACCCCCACACAATCTGTAAAATGTATCCTTGGAGTTAAACAATTCCTGAAGTTCTACCAGAGATGAGCCTTCTCTTACAGACCTAGAGTAAAAACCCCACAGCCTTTTGCTGGGTTTAGTCATCGAGTATTTGTAAATTTAAAAACAAAACACTGTTAGTCTTGGCATTTCAGGGCAGGTCTGAGATCCCAGCCAGTGCAGCTACTAGCTTTTCCTTTTTTGTTTAAAAAAATCACCCCAAAACAAACAAGTAAAAAACCCAACACAACACACAGAGTGACTGTTCAGGTTACAACTCAGTCTAATCACACCCTTACAAATTCAGAACTGAAAAGGCAAGTTTTCAATGCTGCACAGAAAGCTCTACTTTTGACCCATGCCCAGATTAAAGGTACAGTAGATTATACTTACTACAATCTCTCCTATGTTCATTTAACTGAACACCTGATAACACTGACCAAAAATACACAGAAGGAATTTAGCCAGAAGTCACACAACATTACAGACCAGAACACAAGGAAAGATCTGCAACAAACAAGCAACCTCAACCCAAGTTTGTGCTGCACCAGATTTTTTAATTTTTTGGGGGCATAATGATATTTGATTTGGAAAGACCTCAAAAAAATAAAGAACGGAAAAGCAAAAGAAAGAAATAATTTTAAAATGTAATATTTTAAGTGACAGATGCATTCAAATTTGAGTTGCAAGAAGTCAAATGAGTAGGCAGCAATAAGGAAAAGTGCACACTTTTATTTCTGAAGGAATGTGACAGAGTAAGAAGGCTCTGATAACAAAGAGGCTGCAGAGAATCAGTTCTGCACTTGTCATACCTCCAACTGCAATTTAAATAAACACAACTTCACCTTTTGTAAGAAACCATCCATACATGTATTTTGAACTCACAAACCCATGTGCATCCCATATGTATGCTCCGACTTTTCCATATTTCATAGGTTTTTGTGAAAGCAAGCACGCTAATGAAGTCATGACAGGCTTTTGTTTGCAGCATCTCAAATAACAAGTAAATAATCATGTAAATCCTCAAGTGCCTGACACATCTGCACGGAGCTTGCACACACAGTAACAATTCCTGCTGCAGCACAAGGCCGGGCTGGGCTCTGGCACAGCACAAATAAAAGAAGTGGTTCCAAAATGCAACATTACAGCTGTGGCTTTGAAAATGCCCAAGCTGCAGGATGCAGCCCCTGTGACAGAGGAATTGCTCTGCCATCCCAGTGAGTTCCGGGTACTTCTGGCAGTGCAGCCCGGCGTGTGGCAGAGCCAGTGCAGCCTGCAAGGAAAGCGCTTCTCTCATCCTGCCCACCGGCTCTGCCCCGGGCAGCGGCTCAGCAGCAGGGGATCGCTCTCCTCCCTCTCCACTGCCTGAACTCCACCCACGGCACGGAACGAGCTGCTCTCACCGCTGCCCCAGCACAGGCACAGCGCAGGTTTGTCCACCCAGCTGCCTCCCCAAAGCAGCCTCGGGCTGATGAAGCACAGCCGCAGTAAAAGTTAATGGTTGTAATTACGGCTCGCTCTCAGAATCCGAAGCAGTCGGACCACATGAAAATGTCTTTCTACTTCAGCTCTGAATCTGGGACTTGGTTCCACCTCCCCTTTGGATTTTTCCACTCTAGGACACAGAACAAAGCCCTGATGCACATGGGACCGAGCCCGCAGCATTTCAGTGTAAACATGGCTTGTGTCTGGTTTTACTTAATCCATGCTGAGTTTTCTGCAAGTGTCAGGGCTGCAAGACACCAGTTTGGCTGTGAGTGAGTCCCCCAAGGTTTCCTGGTAGGTTTGCCCAGCTGCAGTGCCCTGTATTGCCTTTTGAAAAGGAACACTGATGCAGGTACTGCTGAAGAGCTGTCACGTGGAGCAAACAGTGATATATTTGTAGTGCACATGCAAACCTTGTACAGATATTTACAGTGAAGCCAGTGGCCTGCAGTATCTGCTCAGGCAGCTGCTGAAGAGAGAAGTTATCACAAAACCAGAGTATTTTATATGTAAAACTGTTACTTAAAAAAAAAAACTTTGAATCCTTGAAAACAAACGCTGTTCAGAACATCTGTGCTAACTTTAAATTATCTTGAACAAATGCTTCAACCGATGATTTAATCTATAAGATTGTATCTATAGAAAAATTTTCAAGGCTTGCAACATTCCTTGAGTAAAATATAAAGAAGAAAGAAGCTAAAGAAGTATTAACATCTCCTTCAGAGGAGCTATATATAAGAGCTGCAGAGTGAGTTCCCAAAGCCCAGGCATTCTCTGCCTATGTGGGAAAACAAATCAAACCCTGGTGCCATCTCTAATGGGAAACAGAGAGGCAACCTCACCACAGACTCAAAGCAATACACAGGCACTTTTTCAAAAACTAAATAGGGCATTTAACAACAAACAAAAACAGAGCTGGAGCTTGACTTGAAAACCGCATTGGTGGAGAAACATGAAAAAAGTTCTCTTAAATGGGTTGAAATTCCTTCTTGTGCTCATGCTCCTTGGCAGTACTGTTAATAGCCAGCATGGCATCTCAGCACAGCTACTGCTGATTGAACACTGAGTTTGGAAATGCTGTACCTTGCACTGCCATGCTGTGGACCAGAGCAGGCATCTCACCTTTGCTGGTGTTGTTAAGATAAAATAATCAGCTAAGGAAAACAGATTGTGTGCCCTATAACACTTCCAAAAGAGTGATGGCCAGCTAATGAGAACTCTCTTTTGCAAGCAAAGTATTTGTACAGTTACTAGGAACAGCAATAAAAAGTCAGAGCTTACTTCATGGAGCCACAGATTTCATGAATCTCTTTCATAATTCTTTTATTTAAGCTACTATTCTTGACATAAGCACTGCAGAAGGTCAGAGCCTTATACTTTTCCTAAAGCCTCTGCTAGAAAGTGTGAAAACAGGTCTTAGGGGAACAGAATATTAGACAAGATTTGGATAAAGAATAAAGAAAGAAATGCAGCATCCTTAGGGACTGCATTTCAAGCTCCACATTTCCCTGTAAAACACATTCCTTGCCTGAGTCAAGCAAATACTTCCATGTAGGAGCCACATTCCTGTTTTCTCTGTGTAAATTCTGTATCCTGTGAACATGGAGAGCCCCAGGAGCTGGCACAGCCAGGGCAGCAGCAGGAATGCTGCCCTAGGGATGCATTTTAAATTAAGAAACCATGACTGGGAGAAAATCTAGAAGATACTGACAGATTTAACAGAAACTCAATGGTAAGTGTTTGGAGACAAATACCTTAAAAAAAAAAAAATTAAAAAGGGCAAAAGGTTTTTGCTAACTAACTCCTAAAGCCATGGATGCCCATCCTTCCTCAATTCCAGGGCAGATCACACCTCAAAAATACTGAGGTGACATCCCTGATCAGTTAAATTTCACTCCTGAATTCTGTCACTAATGGTTTTGGCCAGATTCTGGCAGAAGAGTGTAAATACATTTAAAAATCTCCCAAACCCCCAAAAAACTAAATTATGCAAAAAGTAAGAAAAATCCTCTCCCCAAAGCCTCCTTGCTCAAATTCGGCTTGTGCTGGAGGCAAAGAACCAAAATTGCTTTGCTCTACCTGAATCAAACCAAAAAAATATGTTTCCACCACTAAAAGCACTAGTAGAAAATAGTTTTTAAATACAACTCTGCATAACTGACTGATTATAAGGAAACCATAGATTGTTTTAAAGCTAAAAAACGCCACTATATACAAAGCAAAAGCAGTTCAGACAAAGGGAAATAGAGACATTTCACAAATAACTGGTTTCAGGTGCACAAATCATGATAAAAATTACAAGTGCTACTTGAAGATGTATTAGGACCCCCCAAAGTGCCAGTGCCAAGAGAGGCTGTCAGTGATTTACTGCACGACACACAAGGGGAGCTGATGAGCCCCAGAGGTGATTTTCTGTCCATCAGAGCAGGTAGGAAGGGAGCATAAATAATCCACACAACTTAACTATTTCTGTCCTACTCCTGCACTTACACAGAGAGCTCTGCCCCACGGGGCACTCAGGATAACTTGAATTCAATAGGAATAACAGCCTTTAAACCCAGTAATGGCATCATTAGAATATCATTGCTTTAGTGGAAGAATTGGGAATAGGCATGAATGAGTTCAGAAATTTACTTGAGCAACTTTAAGCCTTTTTAATACAAAAAGTGAAGAACTAGTGTCCATCAGCCAAATCTGGCCTGCAAAGAAAATAAAATTGAACTCAGAAGCTGTTTTTTCTTACTTTTGGGTTGTTGAAGGGTTTGTTTGTTTATTTGTTTAAGAGTCACACAGACTGCAGTTCCTTTCAACATTTTATAATTTTGCAATAGTTATAATAAAGCCTCTGCTTTAAATGTTGCTATTATTTTCCAGGGACTTTTAATTAAACACACAAAAAGTTTATTCTTTAAACTCCTGTAACGAGACAGTCTTGGGGCCCTGTCATTTTTCCTTTGTGAAATCAGAAGGCCCATGTTGACAGAAATCACACACATTCTTACCAGCTGTCAGGATGGTTTTAGCACTCTGCACTATACTGGAGGATCTCACAATTCCTGAAATGCCTGCAGAGGGAAAAGTACACAGATGTTACCCATCTCAGCACTGCTGTGGGGAATTTTTTTACCCTCCACCATGCACAAGTTAAATATTGTTCCAGTTATACAATCAAGCTAGCCTGAAAGTAAAACATACGCTGAAAAGATTTGGGTTTGCTCTGCTTTTTCATACTAACCAAAAGTATTCTCTAAACTATTTTAAATTATTTTATATACAACATACAGAAAAAAACCCCAGATCAATATTAACACAGACAACAAGTAGTAGGAATTGATCAAATCCATTTATTTAGTGTCACATTCTTAAAATACATAAAGGACCCCAAGTACTGAACTTTTTCATTTCTCTGCAGTGTACCAGAACATTGGTGTCTGCAGCATCAGCTCTAACTTGCTCATATGACATAATCTTGCCTCAGAGCAGTTGTGCTGATGAGAAGCACCTCAGCCTTTTCCCTCCAAGCTGGAGCTCTCTGCCAGGGCTCACATGTCTGGGCTAACCACGCTGACTGGGAAGGGTAATGTCAGCAAGTCAGAAAATGACCTCAGCCTTGCAATGTCTGACTGGGAGGATATAAAGCTTAATATTTTGATGAAGTTTTGCCTGAAGATGGAAGCATCAGAATTAGGTGATCTAAGCAGGCCACACGATTCCCTAAATGCTGCCTCTTTCAGGACCCAAACCACAACACATCTTCCTGTATCACTAGGAATGCTATCGATAGTATTTCAGATAAGCTGCAATCAAATCCAAACCCAGGCTTTTAGGAATGTATTTAATGATTAATCTCCTGGATTTTTTCACCCTTTAAATCATCCTTCTGAAATAGAAGAACATACACAATAGATTTGTATATCTATCTTGTCTTTAAGGAGATTACAGACATTTGTCCAGACCTACCTTGATTCACCACAAATCCACAGTCAGGGTCATGGGCAACTTGCAGTAAAATTTCTTCCACATCTCTGTTCTTTCCAGGAGGGTTTACCAGCGCAGTTATCTTTTGTTGCAGAGTCTTTGGCAAAGCCATAAGTTGTGTAAATTGACCTTCTGGACTTTTATCAATCTGAATGTTATAAAAATAAGACATTAAAAACATTCAGTTCTCTTTTTTTTTTTTAAAGAAGTCAGAAAATTGACCTCTGATAAATATCTCACAGAACCTGATCCATTTCACTAGAAAAGGTCATTGACAATGCTAATAAAAACTTCCCAAGCACAGGGAAATGCAGGATCTCAGGTCTCAACCTGAAGAATGACTCAACGCAAGGGTTTTTATTCAAGGGAAGACACACACGATCTTGCTGTGTCTGCAAGTCAGTTTTCATGAAACTGTATCATTTCTGTTGTATCCAATTTCCTTTGGAAACATAAGTACACTACAATAAAAAACAAGTTCCCCAAAGACCACTTAGCTGAGTTTCTTCTGCCTGAATATAATCAAACTGCAGACACACACACACATTTCAAGTTTAGTTTGAAAACCATTTTCTCTGCTTTAAACTCCAAACAACATCTGGTTTGTATAATTTGAAGAAAACATTCATCCCACATTTTCCAATCTAAATCAGAAATTTGACGACCCTTTTTTTTAATACAATGATACCAACAGGCAGGCCTGTACAGATTTCTCCAAAATGTAATGCAGGATGGGGCAGAGCTCTCCAAAAGCAGAGGAAAATCTGAAGAGCTCCTTTCCTCCCACACAAGGTTTTAGACACTTCATGGAGACATCAGACAGGAGTCTGGTTGCCCTCTCCACTCCCTTTTGTCAGTGTGGAGAAAATGATCTCCAGATGAGTCAGCCACAACTCCAGAGGCAGCCGACAGTGAGCAGCTCTGAGCATTGTGTGGGAGGAATCCGTGCCTGAACCAAAACTCAGAGCTGGGGTCTGCCTTCCCTCGGTTCTGAGGGACCTTTGAAGAAAGAATTTTCTCTGTAGCTCTGCATATCCTGGAGCAGGGGGTTCTATTCTGTGCTAACAGCACCCCCAACAGCAGCCAGCCACCTTCGGATTCCACTGGGGAATCACTGCCAATAACCAGAGGAAGGTGTGAGCAATAAAGTATTAAACACTTTGCTTCAAATCAACAGCAAAATGAGGGCATTTAATCAACAGTCTTAATGGCTATTGTGGGATTGTGGAGGGATTTATTATCCAACAATAAATTTGCAGTATGCTACCAGGATTTGTTTAAAGGTAAAACAACAGGGAGTTTTTTCTTGAAGGAAGTATTACTAATTCTTTCCCAAATTCATTTAAATACTGCTTCCACCAAACTGTTCACAAGCAATAAGAAAACATGGAGACAGCTGCAGCGCAATACAGATTTGCCTGTGTTTTATCCCAAAGCATTGCAGCAAAACTGTTTACTGTGCTCAAGCCTGTAGTTAAGCCAAGTTCTAACAAAGACACATCCTAAAAGGTGGCATTTGGGAGATAATCACCCAGGCTTGAGGATAAAGAGATGCCCGTGTCCATGAGACAAGTGGTGCTATTTGTGACTTCAGCATGAAGTTTATTTCACACTTGAATGTTCACACAGGGACATGCAGATTACAAGAGGAAAAATTGCTCCTGACTGTGGCATCTCACCCCTAACTGCACTGTTATACCAGAAAGGTGGAATTCGAGATACTGGTCAATCTGGATTTCCCAAAATCTAAGGAAAAAATGGTTTTGTATGGATATTAATGCCAGAATTTCACTTGGGTTTAGTCAGTTGATCATCATAGCTAGCACTTGATGAGGTTTTTCGTGAGTTTTTGATTGCAGAAAGTTGCACCTCTGAGTTACAGCCTGATCTCTCTAACACAAACCATCTGTTTATTCCTCACTTCCTAGCCTGTTATTCCCATATGGAAGTCATTAGAACACACGTTTTACAACGATCTGCTCTGGCTGCCTTGCTCGGGTGTAGTTCTGTGCCCATACTCAGAAAATGAGCAGTAGTTCCTCCATATGAAGAAACTGGTATGTAAGGCAAGTCTTCTGGTGGCAGAATTAACTAAACAACAGAATCATAACAAACAGCAAGTACAGAGCCAACAGCTGATCTCCTCGGTGCGTGGCATAATTCCTGCCTTCTGTCAGTGTGATAAAGCACTTCCACTTGCTTGGTTTAAAGCTGTTTAGAAGGAGAACACTTGCCTCTAGCCTTCCCAGATGGTGCTTGTACACCACTTGAGGGCAGTCCTGGAGTATGTTACTGTACAGCTTCTGGAAATGGGCAACGTTGGGTTTCACTATGTTCTGCACTTTGGATTTGTCTTCTCCTATTATCATTCTGAAGTCACCTAGCCAGGAAAAGAGAGAGTGAAGCCATTAGGAAAAACCTAAAAACAGAAAGAAGGAGAATATAACAGAAACCAACATAGAGCTGTCATCTAAAACTCTATTCTCCAATATTATATATGCCTATTTAATCCACAATAAGGTTCACCTAATAGTGAAAAGAACTATTCAAATACTTTCAAGCACAGAAAAAATGTCCTTGAAGGCACATTTGTTATGTGGCCTCTGATAAAACGTCATCAGCTCATGTGTCCACATTGCCACTTGGCCAACAAAATAATTCCAGCTGTCAAGTAGCAGTAACAGTTACATTCTTTGCAACCTTACCTCAGTCTCAACGGATTACTTAACAAATTGCCCAGTCCTCACACTTTGTATCCACAAGCAAATAAGCTTAAATTTTCTAATTTGAGAGGAAATAATTTGCATTGTTTCTGGACTCCAAGGGCAGTACCTGGAGTTCAGCTAACGGCACTCATGGTAAGACCACTGGATCACCCTTTTCTCTCAGCCATGTATTGTGTTAGACATTTCAAATAGAAATTCCTTTCAACACCACTGTTACATTTCTGGCCTTTACACTTTCTTTTCTAATACACGACTGAAAAGTTTCAAAGAGAATAAGTGAAAAGACAGTCAGTCTGTACGAAAGCATTCCACTACCTCTGTTAGGTACTAGCCTAGCTGCTTCCTGGGTTTCCAGCCAGGAGTTAGATGCTCACTGTAGCTTGTATCAACAACCAAAATTCTGAATCAATTCCTTTTCCCACTTCCCACATTCAGGAGATAAATGTTGTTGAAAGGTGGCAACTTGCTAGCCTTCCTTAGTTTATTTCAGTTTATGCCAAGCCACAAAACAAACACTTCGCATATAAATGGTACAGACTCAGTGCTCTCGAAAAATGCAGAAAAAAATAAAGGACAAACATTTTCTAAATTAAAGCCTGAACAACTCTTTTCAGCAGTCTCCAAGGAGACTGATTAGAGTAACACATAAAATCAATTTTGTCTACTAGTACAGCCTCTGAAAGACTTAACGAAATGGCAGCAAAATAAATATCCACAAGCAGCCTTTTTCCTGTGCATTCCCAACTGGGAGCTGTATTGCTTCAGCTTTGTTCACATAGCACAGTCAGTCTCAGCATTTTACTGGTTTTTGTTTAATTGCACTGCTTCAAAGAGTGTATAAAAAGTATCTTGGTCACTGGTGCCCACCAAGAATCCAATCCCAATGCTGCCAGTGCTGGGCAGGCTTCAGGTGGGCAGATAAGCAGCAAACACCCCTGGCTGGCAATCCCACTGTCAGCACCCTCTTCCTGGTGCTCTAAAACAGGCAACAATTCAGAAAAGAATTGCTCTGGAAAAGCCAGTTGCAATCTGAACTGTGCTCAGAAGTGTTACATAGAATAGAAACGCTCCTCAGTATGACCAAGCTGCAGCTTAAACCCCCCTGTGCTTTCTTTAAAAGCCAAACTTGCATTTCTGTATGAGCAAAGGAAATGCTGTGTAAAGCACAACTCCAACCAAGCTTGTTCACAGCAATTACAGTAAGGATGACAGCACTTAAAAAGCTAAATTGTAACAATTACATCTTATATTGAAGAGCCATTTGCAGTAGTTCCTTCAATATTTTTCCTACCAATTTCCCAATTAATGACTAAAAAAAAGAGAAACTCAACAAATACCAACCAGGAGTGTTAAACGTACATCAAAGAATCATAATCTGGATATTTAGGCTAACTAAATAAGAACCTTAAACACAGCACACTCAGAAAGACATGACAAGGTATGAGTCAGACTATCAGATGACTCAACATTGCACTGAGTGAAAAGAAAAATTTTTTTCCCAAGGTTTTGAAACATTACACCAAAATACAATCCATGCAAACAGAAGAGAACCCACATTATTTCATCATATCCAATCACTCACACTTAGCTGTTGATAAATCAAGCAGGTGTAAGCAGCGTTGCTGATGTACCTACCCCTGTTTCCTGTGAATAAGCCCAATTAGTGTTTTGGAGCTGTTATGTAAGCCACCATTCAGACAGAATTTTTGGTGCACGCAGCAGTGCAGGCCCAAAGCAAGAAGGCAGATGATTTATCACACATGAAATTCCAACTGTGGTACAGCAGCTCCAACTACAGCTCTTCTCCTCAGCCCCTTCAGACCCCACAGACTCACCAGAGTAGGAGAGTCCTGCAATCTGCATGTAAAGGTCCTCTTCAGAGAAGCTCTCTGGCAACATAAGAAAGGCTGCTGTGACTGCACTCTTCAGGTTGCTGACAAGAGCAGCTTGCAGCTTGCTGTTCTCATTCTGGGCCAGGATTTTCACCTGGAAAAGCAGAGCCATTGGAAGCAAGACTTAAGGGAAGTGCTACTGAAGATGGAGCTAGAAATGTTATTTATTTTTCATGCTGGATTGAGTAAGAAATTAATTTAAGATTAGATCTTATTAGTATGGTAGAGTAAGTACTAGAGCATCCCCTTCTGTTTACACCATGTGAGAGAGAGGAACATGTCTTTAAGAATTAACTGTCTGCTGGAAAAGGCTGTCTTTACACACAAGTTTGGAACTGCTACATGCAACAGACATTAGCTAATCTCTGAAGAGCTAGTCACCTTTTCATATTCATCAATTTAAGGTTAATCAGAACAGGAAATATGAATGCATCAATAGAAATACTTCATTTGGGATTGTGCAATAACAAAAAAGACTACTGCCACACTGAAAGAGAACAGAACACCAGACAGAGATAAGTTTTCTTATTCATCTTCATTCTTTTTATTTCTTTTTAATAGAGGACTCCCCTATCAAATGCTTCAAGTAGCTTCTCAGACAGGAGTTGTCCTAGAAGAAGCAGGGCTTTATTTTTGCACTTTGCACGAGGAGAATGTGAACTTGAGGGGATCTTCACTTATCCACGAAGAACAGATCATTTGAGTGCCTCTACCTGCCACAAGGAGTGTTTATTTTCAGGAAACATTGAAACTGTTCAAGACCAACTACAGAATCCAATCACCTAAGATATGGAAATATACTGCAATAAAAGGCAGATCTTTGGTAAGAACTGAAGACAGAAACACACTGTTACGGAACACCAGGCACAGGAAGGCAGCCTGGTTTAGGAGATGGATAACTATGCACTTCCAGAAACCACTCCCCTAGAAATCCCTGCTTGTGTTTGTCTTTTTCAAGTGTTCTGGTTAAGCAATTCTGCCTTGCTTATAAAAGGCAGCTTTTTAATATTTGTCTACTCTGCAACATCTTACAATTAAAACCCACTGGCCATTGCGAACAAAGGTATCCCCCTTGATTTTTCTCAAATTCCATCAACCAATTCACTTAGATGTATGCTCCTAACTTGCTGCTACAGGGAAATCTAAGGAAAGTCAGAACAGAAAAATCTGTGGCACCCCAAGCAGTCACACAGGTGACTGCAGTACCTTAAGATTGGCATGGAAACATCAGCAAGTTATGGACATGTTAAGGACACTGCAGTTAGAGCCTTTTAAAACATGAAATTCAGCAGAGACGCTATTCCTCCTCACGAAAGACCCCAGCCTTGCCTTAGAGAAGCAAAAGGAATAACCTCCTCCTTTTCTAAAAATCTCCCCCTAACATAAAGCAGGTTTTTTTCAAATGAAAATAATATGCTAGGCTTCAAAATCTGAATGCCTGAAACACTGATAGCATTTACGAACCAATTTGCAACAGTTGAGAGAGCTGCAAATCTCCCAGGAAGTCAGAGTGCAATAGTTATCACCCTGGTACAACAAGGATGGATGTTGATTCCTGGGGTAAATCCAAAAGAGCACCAAAGTTAAGGAAGGCTTTTTCACAGTACAGAGAATTTACATTCACTGTGCCATGTCACAAATCAAAGCAGCAGCAAATGCAGTCACATTGAAAATAGTTATTCACTATTCACCATTGATGTGACATCCAGAATTCTTCCTTCAGTTATCTTCCTCAATGTATTAAGTTTCATTCTTTACAAAGATAACAGCTGCTCTAACCTGGATCATGTTGTAATATGCCTCTGGAGATAAAGCCAGCAGTCTGAGATAATCTATTCAAACTTTCACTCCAATTTTTTTAGTTAAAAGCATAATTAACTTATGTTCCAAGACCTGAAGGGATTTCTCCTCTAATTCTCCCCCTCCCCTCCTAACAAATTTTCCCTTAGCACTGCTGCCATCTGCTGAAAGCACATCGAGGCAGGCACAAGGGGGAAAGCAAAGACTATTTTTTATGACTCAAATATGAAGGAGAAAAACCAACATGCAGAATCCATGGTTCATTCAGTTATGAACCAGACAGTAACTGCACAGCAAAGCTGCTTTCATCTTTAAAGATCTCCATTCTTTATCTGTGTTAAATTTTGGCCACCCCTATAATCTGCTATAAAAAGCAAATAACACATTTAACATTAAAGGGACTTGGCATTAAGAGAGTCCAGTTATTCAAGATCTACTACAGGCAGAAAACTGTTATTAATATACTCACCTTTAGGGGTTCTTTTCCCACATAACACAGAACATCGTTAAGAACCACATTTCACCTCCTCTCTGAGAGATTATCCCTCTAGGGCTACACCCCTAAATCAGGGCAGATTATCTGTGCAGTACTGATGCACAGACCCCTACCAGATAAAGTTCAAACTCCAGCTGATCGTTTTCCAGCCCTGTAATTTCCTGCATTTCCAGAGAGAGAACTGAGCAGTTACCGGCTTCTGTAGGCGCCCAGCGACATAGAGAGTTTTCCAGTGAAACAAATCCTCAATCAGGGCATCAGTGCTAATTACTCCATATTTTATCATCTGAAAAAAAAAAAACAAAAACAAAAACAACAAAGCAAAATAAAGACTTTTGAAACAACCTATACCTGCACCATTTTCCCTACCTGGAACTTACTACTTGCCATAATTGTCCCTAATTCTAAGGAACACATCTCTTCCAATAAAAAGATGGATGGATAATAGGAATATATTTTTGTGTTTTAATTAATACACAAGGTAAAATAAAAATTTCCCATTTATATGCAAACTTTACACATTGGAATAATCCACATTATGATATTGAAAACACTCAAGAAATAGTTAGTCAGAGACCTTAATTAAAACCTACAGACATTTATGAATCCTGTTATTGGGAGGTGGGGTGTGTATCAGGGAGTTTTTTCTCTTGCTTTTCGATATTAGGAAAAAACATTGTGATTTTGTAGCTTATTTTATGTAACTGGAAAAATCATGGGGCTTTCCACAGTTTGTTATAAATTTGCACTACCTGAACTTCCAAAGATTATCACCACAGCAAGGCAGCCAGCTCCAGAATTTCTGGACAATAAAGGACCATAGACTGTAATAGACTGAGTTACAAGAAAATAAGAGCAGGGTATAAAGAGCCAAGAACACAATGCCATGGCCAAGACCACTGGTCCTTCCAATGAAATCCCAAATCCCTTTTTCCATCAAGCAGATAAAGTTTAAACCACAAAATCTCGTACAGGGACAAGAACACCAAGACTGACAGAGTGTTTCCCTCACTCCTTGCCAAACACAGAGGTGCAAGAACAGGACTTGCCGGATGAGAACTACTCACCAAAATTGTTAATTACACCCAAGCCTCGCAGGTCAGGGCATTAGACATTAAACAACACAAATGTCAATTCCAGCTTGCTGTGCTGGAACTTGAATTTTATATCGAACAAATGGTAAAAGCCCACTTGGCTGTTACCACATGGTCAACTGCTGAAATTAAGCACCACCAGAACTCCACCACCACCAAAACTGACAGACAGCAAGGGATAAGGAACATAAATCCAGTTCCTGAAGTGCTTTAGCTGTAAGTTCCAAACACTGCTCACACTTTTAAGGTGCAAGACCAGCTGCTCTGTTTGCTTTTTAATTAAAATGCTGCTAGTGAAGCAGTTTGAGACATAAATATTGAAGATACCACGAGTTAATCTACAATTACAATATGCAATATTTGCTTCCTGAAATCTGCTTTAAGCTAATCATTTTAATACTTCACAGACAGAAATACTTGACTTAATTCACTCAGACCACTTGTACTTACCCTGCCATTGCATGGCACTAAGGTGTTGTAGTAAATTCCTGCTCCATATCTCTGTATGGTAGTTATCTTTTTGGGCCCAAAAAATCTTAGGAAGGAATAATGACTCCTGTTCTTTGATAGATTCGTCATATGCCAGGTCACAGCATCATCAACAGCAAACACGAAGTCCAGCATATTGTTCTGGGGATAAGGAAGAGTGCTGGGGTTTATATGTCAGGAAGAGCCAATGTTATCATAATAATTTAAGATATACACAGTATCAAACTTCCAGCTAATCATTTGTCATGACTAAAAAATGAAAATAAAAGCCAAAATGTAAATGCTAGTGTCAGATCCTGCTTAAAGGTTCTAATGAAGCTGCACGTTTATTGTCGGTCTATCAGACAGTCCAAAATTTTCCTGTCCTGGAGATGACCAAACTTCAAGCCTCCAAAAGAGAGGAGCAGGTGTAAGATCTCCACCACTCTTATTCACAGCTCAGTGGAACAGCTCACAGTGCTAATGAACAGCACTTTTTGGCCACGAATGGAGGGATGTGGGCAAATAAAGGCACCACCCGAGAGCTGGCAGCAAGGAACTGCACTTCTAGCATATTCCTTTCTAGTGCATTCCTTTGCTTTTGTCAACAAAACAACCCAAAACATAAAAATAAACATTATTTCCAAGCTGTTGGCCTTCAGACGATGAGGAAGCCCCCCAGACTGCCATTTCAGTGCGGCAATATATTTTAAATTCCCCTCATACGGTGCACAGCAGTTGGACAAGCTGTAATAACCCTCTTTAAAAGCAGTGGTAAACAACCTGACACACATCGGTACACACTGGGCGGAAAGGGGACCGCGAGCCCCCAAGGACAACCCCACTGCCGGGACCACGCCGGGCAGCCCCTGAGCACGGACCGGCCCCCCGCCCCGCCGCTATTCCCTCGGGGATTTGGGATCTTCGCCCCTTGCCGTTCACACGCCGCAGGGCCGGAGGCGGCTCCGGGACCCGGAACGCCGCGGGGCCCGAGCGCTCACCTCGCCGTGCTCGGCCGAGGCCCCCGCCTGCCGGAACACCCCGGAGCCGTAGGCGAAGGCCAGGCTGAGCTCCTGCGGGAAGTGCGCCAGGACCCGCCGGAACTTCACGGCCGAGCTGGACAGCACGGGCAGCGCCATGGCCCCGGCCCCGGGCCCGCCCGGCCGAGCCTGGCCCAGCCCGGCCGCTCCCGCTCACCGGCGGCGGGAGGAGAGGCCGCGGCGGGGGA
>VZRS01008365.1:183961-239203 GCA_013398055.1 Ifrita kowaldi
AGTGCTTCCCTCGGGATCCCCTTAGTGCTTCACTCTGGATCCCCTTAGTGCTCCACTCAGAATGCCCTCAGTGCTCCCCTCAGCGTCCCCTCGGCTCCACTGAGGATCCCCTCAGCGTCCCTTCAGTGCTCCACTCAGGACTCCCCTCAGCCCTCCCTTCAGTGCTCCCCTCAGGGTCTCGTCATGGTCCCCTCAGTGCTCCATTCGGGACTCCCCTCAGCGTTGCCCTCAGGACGCCGCTCACAGTCCCCTCTGGTCCCCCTCAGGGTCCCCTCAGCCCTCCCTTCAGGCTCCCCTCAGGGTCCCCTCGCTGTCCCCTCTGAGTCCCCTCAGGGTCCCCTCAGTGCTCCCCACAGGGTCCCCTCAGGGTCCCCTCGCTGTCCCCTCTTGTCCCCCTCAGGGTCCCCTCAGTGCTCCCCACAGGGTCCCCTCAGGGTCCCCTCGCTGTCCCCTCTGAGTCCCCTCAGGGTCCCCCCGAGCTGTGCTGTCCCACTGAACCAAGCAGCCCCAGCACAGTGAGGTGATGTTCAGCATGTGGGTCTAACATTTATTCTTCCACCCCACCGCCGTTCCGGCTTTATTTTTTTAGGTCATCACAATTCTGCGCCCCTTCTTCGATTGTTTTTCTTCCTCTTTTTTTAATTTTTTTTTTTTTAATTCATGTTTTATCCTGTTCCAAGGCTTTCCTCAGGACTTGTTACCGGCGTTCCAGTTCTTCACACATCCCCCGGGGAACACAAACACAAGCCCACAGCGTTTAATCATCGTGGTTGTGCTCAGGGCTGTCTCACGCTCTCCTCGTGCTGAGCCTGGCTTGGTTTGAATGTTCAAGTCCTACAAAATAAACCTGTCTGAGCTCCGTGCGAGTGCTAAATGTATAGATGTGCCTCATGAAATTGAAGCGTGCCTTGTTCCCTCATGATTTTACACTTGCCTGAATCTGGTACCCAAAAATCACATTTTATCTTCCTGTGGTTTATGGCTTTCAAAATTCCCTACCTCAGCTCTGAGGAAAGGCCAGCAGTCAGAGATAAATTTATGCTCACACTAAATTCCAAGCACAATTAGATCTCTAGACATCACCGGGCTCATAATATCTGCTTAAAACAAATATGAGATGTTCTGTAACCCTGTTACACCCACGGAAGTTTGATACACACAGCTAAATCACTGTCTATACAATTGTTACTCTGATGGCAGATAAACACATGATAAATCAGCCTGTGTGTGACCCTGGGCATTGGGAATTTTGGGAGGGAGCACCTGAAGCAGGAGAACAATTGTTGTACTGGCAAATAATGTAAAACTTCAATAATGTGAGCCTGGTTTCATCATAAAACTGCACCAAACCTCAACTTTTCTGAGCTTTTCTACATCAAATGACGCAGCCTGACAGACCCTTCTGAAGTCTCCATTCTAAATATCCACTTTCAGAGGAGAAAACAGCATGCTAAGAGGAATGTGTGTATATTAGAAATAATCACATTATCACTAATGAATTTTCACTACTCTGAATAATAAGGTCCCAGAGGTCCAATTATGGCTGGGGTTTGGAGAATTTTGTTCTCCCCTAGGATTGTGATTCAGTGCCCAGTAATGTCTCTGAACTGATTTAACTACTCATAAGTCAGATCATGGACCTCGTTCTTTCCTTTGTAAAAGTATTTTAGTTATTAAGGGTATTCATAACACTTTGATATGAAATGCTGCATTATTATATGTATACTATAATTAATAATGATTATTTAAATACTTCATGGCACACAATATAAAGAACAGCAGATCTGCTGAGCTCACATATTAAGCTTTTTCCTGCTGCTTAGGTTAGCCAAAAGTTTTGCATTACTTTTGAGAGAACTATCTAGTTTGGCTAGTTCTTTTTGCTCAGCTGAGGAAGCTTCATGCAGAAACTTTCAAATACCTACACTGACTTACTGGTCAAGTCTGTTTTCTAAACTCTATTCACCTTCTGT
Source organism: Ifrita kowaldi (assembly GCA_013398055.1). Lineage (NCBI taxonomy): Eukaryota > Metazoa > Chordata > Aves > Passeriformes > Cinclosomatidae > Ifrita > Ifrita kowaldi. The sequence goes on from VZRS01008365.1 coordinate 185,935, forward strand.
GCTGCTTTAAAGAAGTTTAATTTCATTCAATCAAAATAGAAGCTAGAGGCCTTTATATATATTGTTATGGATGGTGTGGAACTAGAATACACTTACTCTAATAGATAAGTAAAAAAGGGGAAGCTTCTTTGAAAATTAACAGGTTGGTAACCTTTCAGGAGGAAGTTATACTGTTGGCTGACATTAAAAATTAGGATAACAAAGCAAACTTTTGAGAGAGTATGATATCTGGAGCATTTTGCCTTGGATATTTGTGTATTAGAGAAAATCTGGGGAAGAAGTTGCTCGAGTGCTGCAGAATAGTCCATCTCAACTTCTACCTTGTCAGCTCAAATTGTCTCCTTGAAGCTTCCAGGGTGGATTTTGTTCAAAAAACTTAAAGGCCTTGTTTTTTGGCTTTCCTACAACTTCATTCTTTGCTATTCTTCCTTAGCTGACTTTCATGCATTTAAAGCTAAATCTAAAGTTTGTCTCTTGCATCTACTACTGACTTTGAAACTGATTTTGTTTCCAGTAGCCCAGTCAGTGTCGAGACTACTTGTCATCTGGGACAAAACTCAGAGCTCATCTGAAAGTTTATATAAAGCTATCTTGTGTCTCATACTGATTCTGAACTTGGCCTCTAATCTGTTTTTCGGTGGAAGTTTTGCTTTGCTAACTTTGGTAAGAAAGCCTGCAAACACCAGAAGGTCTTCAGTTTGATTTTCACTCTGAGCCAGCACTGCTGATGAAGGGAGCAGTTTTCTTCTACCCGCTTGTATCAGTGTAGGTGTTTGCGTGGCTGCAGATCAGAACAGATTGGGGAATTGATGTGGGTTAAAACCAACTGTTTGGGGTTGTTGGGGCTTTTTAAACCAGTCTAGTTTTAACCAGGTCACTGGTGTGCTTTACCACACATGTTTGTGTTGGTACAAGCAGGAGAGATGAGAAGATTTCTTCTTCTGTTGACAGTGCCAGTTCAAAAGAGAATAGTACTTGTTTGGGGATATTTTAACAAAATTTTCGCACTTAAAATCTTGGCTGTGATTGAGTTCATGCATTAAAGTTGTGTAAGGAAGGGAACAGCATTCAGCATGTTGCACAGTCCTTTGGTTTTATTCATTCCTTTCCAGCCAAGTAAGTCCTAATACTTACTACAGTCTATGAGAGAGCATGACAAGAGTGTGACCTTGAGCTTTGATTTCATTTTTTGGCAATAAAACGCATGCTTTGAATAGCCCTGACGTAACTGCACGTGTAGATTTTGTTTCTGCCTTGCCACCCCTGTGCTCTCCAGCTCCTTGGAGTGAAGGAGTCTCACAGAGGTTGACCCTGTTCAGTATCTGAATTCTAAGAGATATTTGCAGCTCCCTGTATCTATTGCATAATAGAAAGTTCCAGTTTGGGTCTTCACAGAGTTATCTGAATGACAGCATCTTCAATTAAAAGAACAATTTCACTAACTGACTGTGGGAATCTGAATACTCACAGTCTGTCAGCCCATGGGTTGGTGGCAGTCTGGAGCTGGGCTCAGCTCTCCTGTGTGGACCAGTGGCTCCTCTCTGCAGCACTGGGAATGCTGTGGTTTGGGAGGTGCTGAGCACCCCACTTACGGTGGTTTTGCTGCCCCAGAGTCTGCTCAATTGGTTCTTCCTCTGCTCTTGCCTCTGTGGATCTTTCTCCAACAAAACTGACAACTTTGTGCCCTTCGGATTTTCAGTAGTGGGGAATCTGTCCTACTTTTCCATAGCATGTGTCTGTTTGGTGGAGGTGGCAGACTCCTATGGTTGTAGAGTTGCTACTTCTTGCCTGTAACTGTTGTAAGTAAAAAAATTCATTTTCATAAAGTAGTGGCAGCATCTGGAATCAGAAACTCATGTTGTTTGTTTGAAATTTCTGTGTGTTTCTGTGATTACAGTATTTTAAATTCTCCATTGCTCCATCTTTTATTCATTTAAAGCATGGGTTCTGTTAATTGTTGCTGGTGCAGCTGCACACACATCTGAATTGGATTGCTGTTTTTATATGCTAACAACTGAACACCACCAGGTGTCCTCTGTTTCTGTACCAGATCTGAATTACCTCCTGGAGATCCTCCTCTGGATTCGAAAATATTCATTTTAAACAAACCCCAGGGGTGAGGGGTGACACATAACCCTTTTTCTCAGCTTTGAAGAGGTTGTGGTGTGCAGCCACTGGGCAGTGTTAGGGGATGTGCACCCTGCTACATTTCAGCAGTACAGCTTTCCCCCTCACCCCCACAAGCTTATTTGTGACCCTGTGACTCATCAGTATCCAAGGGATTGTTTTCCAGCAAGGACAGAGATGTAGCTGGATATTTCCAGTTGTCTCTTCCAGACCTGTTGCTGAAACCAGCTCAGCCACCACCACACACAGGCTCAGCCTTCTCTTGCCCAGAGGTTATTAGCAGGAGCAGTTAGTATCAATCAACAAATGCATTTTCACTCGGCAAGAATAATAGTCGAGATAATTGAAATTAAAATGAGCATAAAAGTTGGTTAAGTATTGAAATTTGTGTGTTTTCTTCTTGCCTTGGTCCTGCCTCCTTGCTTGTTCTAGGCAGGAAGGGATTTCTGTGACAGACTGGCAATGTGTGAGAGAACATATTTTTACACGGCAACACATCCCTCTGTGGGATGCAGTGAAGCACTGGGAGATGAAAATCGTGCTGTGTCCTTGCAGGTGGTGCACTACAGGCTGCTGCACCCCGGGCCAGGGAGATTTATTTTGTCCCCAGCGACTTCTGAGCCCAGGAAAACTGAGCTCTTTCTATGGGAGCAGCTGAAATCCCCTGGGAGATGGGAACCCCTTTTGCAGACGTGATCAGTAGCACTCATTCTTCTTCCTGAATGCTTTAAACCAGTATCCCACCTTCCAGCTTTAAGGGAAGTTGCACCTTATTTTAAGTATTTGGATAGACAATAAGAAAAAAACCCACATTTTATGTTTTTTTCTCTCTCTGTGGAGACATCAAACAGCAACAAATGAGGGTGTTCCCTCGCGCCATTATTAGATGGAACAAATAGGAGCTGTAGGTTATCCCCGGGTCAATACTTTCTATTTCAGCTCCCTACTCCTGAATTATTCAGAGCCCTGGCTCTGGAGTGGTAACAGAACTGCAGCTGCATTCCCGGCAGCAATAACCTAGAGCCACACCAGATGGTGGCTCACCAATGGCTCTGGGAGGCACGTGACAAAACCACTGAAGGTGACTTCAGAAAGAAGTGATTTCAGTGATGGCAATGCTTTCAAGGGCCCTGACTGTGACAGGATGCTTCCTTACCACCCATTTTGTTTAAAAAATTCCATTTGGTGAATATTTCTAAATGTAATTGGGTGATTAACCATAATGTTTGTTTGTTCCTGTGACATGTGCAGATGGTGATAAGTCATGTCAAGGGTGTCAGGCTGAGGGTGTGATGGCTTCAGCTGCTGAATGATCCCCATGGATTCTGCAGTGGTATTCCTGTGTATTTTAATTGATCAGCTGTTAATTACAGCTCAGCCACATTTGATTGCATACTAATTCATGAAAGTGAGAACTTGTAGTCAGCTCGTGCAATTTGTGTGTTGGAGGAACTTTATTGGACAACAGCTTGAATTCAAGTGTCCGAATTAAAGTGAATTTAACTGCCTCTGTTATTACCAATATGCTAATATATTTAAATCATAAGGACGGCAGTTATACAGCTTCAATACAGGACATTATTTATTTGCCTAATAATTGTAGCCACCAAACTGCATGTTCTCATCATGATGAGCTACCAAAGCAGAATTGAAATTCTGTGCACACACAAGAAAGAATAAAAAGGATCATTAAGCAGAATAAACAGCAAGTGACACTGAAAAATACATTACAGTGATATTTTAAGCTAATGCTTGTGTGGGCTGTGCAAAAGCACAAAGAGTTTATCTCCTACAATCGTTTCTGCAGTTCTGCTACTAAACAAGGGGTTTGTTCTGCTGCTTCCCTTTACCTGGCCAGGCTGGGTAAGGCCCTGCATGTTCCGAAGCAAGAGAGGGAGGACAGCAAGGTGACAGGGCTGCAAAACGGGATAAAGGTGAGGGAAGGTGTTGATCTAGAAAATGACCATCACACAGTGGGTGACCATTGCTTCAGAATGTCATTTTTAAAAACCTCCTTTTGTTTTCGTAAAGAGTTTTGTCTTAATCAGGAGGAATTTTTTGTCCCTCAAAAAGTGTTCATTTATGTTCTTTATCCTTTCTAGGTTCTAGCCCAACTGGAGGCCCTGTGTTGGTATAAACAGCCTCATTCCATAGATGAAAGAGCAAACTGTCATTCTAATTCCTCCTTTATGAAAATATTCACTTGCATTACATTGTTATCAGTGGAATCCTAGCTGCTCTTCCATTGCAAAAGCTGATTTATTTGAAATTGTTATAGTGGGAGATGCAATCAATGGAATCCATATTCTGTGAAAATTGGAGCTTTTAATACTGAATATAGTTTATAATGCCATGGCAATAATGCATCATGATCATGACAAATGAGAATATGCATTTTTTGGCATTTTGTAATAATTTAGAAATGACCATTCTTATCTACATTTCACATGAACTTTGTTATCTGTAGTGGAAATGCAAAATATTTAGCTACATTTTCATGTAGCTATTCAGTGCTATAGGGTTTTTGTTTGATTTCTGTCACCATAAATGCTGCTGCTTGAAGTGCCTAAGCAGTTCTGTCTGCGATGCCAGCAGTCCACATGTGCAGTTCACCTGAGCTGTGGTTATATTTACTTTCCTATTCCTCACTTAATTCCATAAGGCTTTGTTTTTCCTGCTTTGAAGAATCTCAGAGGATTTGAAATCCATTGCAGAACAACAGTTATACACTAAATCTTTCTTGTGGTGAATATTTTTCCTTTGGTTTCCCTTGCAGTTACGAAATCTTCAAGATGCTGTGTTCAACAAACTTCTCCAAACTTCAGTGCACTCATAAAAGGATAAAGGCAAAAGATAAAGTATTGAATTTTAACTTCTGTTGAAGAGGTTTCTCTTTCCTTTTACTTTGAGGTTCAAAACTGTTGCAAAAATCCCAGTGATGAGCTTATTTTGCCAGAGCTTTGCAAGCTGCCTTGTTTGTGATCATACCTTACACGATATCTTACATGGTCCATAGGTGATACAACTCTGTAAAAATATAGTTTCACTTTTGCTGGGGAGGGTGGAGCTAGCTGCCTCTAATTGTTACAAATTACATTAATCTCATAGTTAATTAGACTTCTAAAAAGCATGATATAGAATGAACATAATTAGCCATTCCTAAACGCTTCGTGTATTTCTTCTCTGTCGAAAATAAATTTCCTTGGGCTGCCACAACATCCTTGTGAACAAACTGGTGAGGGATGGGCTGGATCAGAGGTGGCAAACTGAGCTGCCAGGCTCTGAGGGGAGCAGGAGCAGCAGCTGGTGACAAGTGCAGCTCTTCAGGGGACAGAACCGAGTCCAGTACCCCTCCAGAGTTCCATAAATGGAGTTTGATGCTGTGTGAACGCCCTCTCTCCCCACCCCATGAGTTTTTTCATCCAGGTGAGTCAGTACCCGTGCCTGGGTTTGCTCGTTCAATCAATCCAGGTTAATTAGCTGCAAGAAGGTGATACTTCAGTGCTGAAAAAATCCCCCATATCCATTATCAAACTCCAATCAGACTATTGCTATTTTTCTAAAAGTATCACACTTCTATTAATTATTGGGATTTATTTGCCTTGCAAATGTATTGGTGCTGAAACAGCAGCTTCTACGTGCAGACCAGTGAACATCCCAGTGTGGCCAACAGAGCAGTTTGTTTTTTATAGCTGTGTAAGGTTTGTTGTTGCCAGAGGGGAAGTTATTAGATGTTCTTGGCCTTGTTAGTACTCTGAGACTCTCAATAACCACTTTGCTGTCTGTCTCTGTTTGGACATATGTTTTGTGTAAAATATTCTCTGGATTTCCAGTCTGCTTCACATTCCAAAACAAAATAGGACGTTACTGTTGAATTTCTTTGGAGAATTTGTGATAAGCTGGTGAAACCAGTCTTGCACATAGGTGCTGAAGCAAGAAATTAATAGTATAGATCTGTAAAATACATCCTAAATGTGTCATGTCCAAAGTAATAGTAATCATAAACAGTTAAATCTGGAGAAACCTTTTTATTACAGGAAAAATGAGAATTCCCAAGGAATCTTAACTTTGAGAATTCATCCCGAATCTTTGAGATGCTCTAGATGGAAGTGTTAAATTATCTGGCATAGTGTTTTAAAATCAGGCTGTTTCACAAAATCTCATTAGTGTTTTATGATGGAAATGGTATCAAATGGTATGGAGGGATGTAATTTTAATTCAGGTAGGTGGTTGGGGGATTTAGCACTGCTGAATCAAAATTAAAAAAGGAAGAGAGATGAATGCATTTCAGGATAAATGATTTATTACAGGCCTACCAACTTCCCCACGGAAACAGTAAAAGGAGTATTGTTTCACACATTTAGAATTCTCTCAGACGAGGTAGTAGAGGAGCAGGAGGAAGCAAGAATTTCTTGGGAGAGAAATACACCTACAAAAAAATCTGAAATTTGGCCTGATATCCCTTGCGTATAACTAGGGAGGGTGAATCACTGCCCGGTTTTATTCAGGTTAACCTGTTTGAATACAAGTGTGCAGCTGTGCAGGAAGCAACATGAAATATATTCTTTTTAGGTACTAAAACACTGAAAAGTAATTTCTGATAGTTGGATTTTCTCTAAATTGAAGGGCTCTTAATATTCAGTGCAAACTGCACTGAGCTACTGCAGAGATGGAAGCACATAAAGGTGAACTTCAGAAAGGTTTTGTTTACTTCTAGGTCTTGAATTCTTATTTATTTTGCAAAAATTCTGTGTTCCAAAGGCTGAGAACTACCTACTGAATCCAGTAATAAACAAGCAAACTGTGGATAAGCAATTAACTTCAAACCAAAACAAAGGCTATTAAAGGAGCTTGAAGTGGTTTTAAATTTTTTCTGAGCTCCAAAGCCACAGTTTTGAATTGGGTAACTTGCATTTGAGTACCACTTGTGTGATGCTCTATTGGCCTCATGTTTCGGGTTGGTAGGAAACTGGATTTCTAGCTGTCATCAGAGAATCTGGAATTTTGACAGCTGTGAAGGATGAAGATGAACATCCTCTTGGTCCATTCAGATGCACGCAGAATGCTCTTTCTGACATTTTCTGTGACATAAATCATATTTCCTTAAATACAAGGTTGTTGAATAGACAAATGCAGACTGTATTACTTAGACTCTTGTGTCCTACATGCAGTTTACATTACCTATTCCTGTTTGGTTTGCTTTTAGGACTACTCTTATCAGCTAAATAATAGATTTAGAAGCAAATTCTTGACAAGATTATTAGGCACCTTTCTTCTGCTGGAGTGAGACCTTGCTTTCATTAATTTTGTCCAGTAACCTGTACTAATTATTTTTGTAATGTATCTCTTCATTTAACTACATATTTGAGTGCCTGGGTTTTGATCAGTAATTTGGGATGTTCTGATTCCCTTCTTCGGTGTGCCAGTAAAACTTGGGGGGTAACATCATACCGTTCTAATGAATCTGAAACCTGAGCAGTCTTGAGATAATATTTCAGTTTAATCTGAAGCAACAGTAATATTGAAGGATTGTATGATGCACAGAGCAAAAAGTTCCATGGTTTCTGACCCGTCGTGTTAATGACATTTTCTGGGGTTTATTTCTTTATTTGCTCCTTGGACTATTGCTTCTTTCATTTGCTGTTTTGTCAGAGCAAAACCACAGACTTTTACCAGAAGTCTGGAAACACTAAAAAGCTTTTGCTTCAAATATCATTTACAGTTGATGGACTTAGAATACAGATCAGGAGTTGTTTTTCCCAGCAACTTGAATCTACAGCTCTCAGAACATATTAAATGTTTGGCTGTTTGCTCTGTTCACTGAATTCCTGAACAACTTAATAATTTCTTGCCTTCAGCAGAGGATAAAACTCTTCTCACCATAGTTATCCATCTTATTTAGGCAAAAGTAGCTCTGGTAAGTGGCAGTGTTCGAGGCAGAGCACACACTGAAGCAGTTGTGTTAGTCACTGCTCTCAGTCAGCACAGAAGGTTCTCACGTTGAATCAGGGAGATGTCAGCTGCATGGCTGAGTATTTTTAGTGCTTTCCTTAGGTTCTAATTAGCAGCGTCTTAAAACACAGCGAAAATTCAGATGATTCCTGGATTGGCTGTTTATCTTCATAGTAATTGAGAATAACAAATGTTTCTTAGCAGAAAAATGCTGTGTTTGGCTGCCCTGTTAGAAACAGTCTGTTCTAATGATGTAGGTCAGCTTCTGCACAGATAAATAGGTTTATAACAGCAGTTCTTGGAAGGGTCACTGTCTGCTCTAATGATGTCAGGATTTAGATGTGTGTTTGAGGAAACTGAGGTGCTCCTGTAGCCTTTGGGAAAGGATGTACAGCTCTGCTAGCCCTTCACTATAGAATTAAGGTGTACCTGCCTTCATTAACATCAGTTACCTAATTATTCTATGCATACCTGGGCTGGGAACCTTGGATACATTTTGAGCCCAACCTATGGGATGTTACTGTTAACCCTTTTTTCAGTATAAGTGATTATATAACCAATATCAGCCCAAATTTAAATTCTGATATTCTTGAATTTTGGACAGCAGTTTTTAGAGATTTGGTCAGTGCTAGATTCCTTTCTCCACAGTTATTTTAAGTTGCATAAGGGTAAGTAAGCTTTGAGGCTTTTATTTCAATATGTTGTTAACAATTTTATAGGTCTGTTTGGCAGACTTAGTTACATATTACTGAGGAGAAAAAGGTTTCTGTGTTAGTTAAGTAAAAGATATCTTCACCTTCACAGGTACCCTGAATTGAAGGAGTAGAACATAAGCTGGGCCATTAAAGGGAGCTGCCAGTGCTGCTGTGTGCAGTGTCTGGAACACATTTCACATGGCGGGTGACCGACTTTGGCTGCCTGCAATCTGCCCAGTTCATGACTAGTTCCTGCTGTTTGTGCAGCTCCAAAGAAAGAATATCCCTATAAAATGTGTAGATTGTTGCTATAATTCTGAATAATGACAAGGCAGCACAGGAGGCATTTCTCAAGGTGAACTCTGCAGCTCATTGCCAGAAGCACAGGAGAAGCTGGAGCAGCGACTTCGTGCTTTCTGTTGCTGGTCTCTGGCCATGTAGGAGGTTTAATTCTCAGATCTATTTTTCTGCTGTCTTCCAAGAGAATTGAAATGTCACCGCTTCAAACTCATGTTTTCAGAATAAAATGCACAGCCTCCCAAAATATGGTATTGACTGAGTAGTTCACCCACTTTAAGCCAGATTTGTAAAGAATCCAAGCCAATTAAGCTGGCTCGGATCTCACTTCTTTAAGACTCCTCCATTCCAGAGCAAGAATCAATGTCAAGTGTTTCTGTTGACATTCTGGGCACTATTTAAAAACCCCAACCCTGTTTCCTTCCCTAATAGCAACAGACTGATCCTTTTGACAGCCTTAGGGTTGGATTTCACAACAAAGATTTCATTTTGGACTTTGAAAAACCTATGTAGCTCAAGGAACCAAATAATAAAAGCACATTGGCAATGCAGGATACTTCACAGCTTGGCACTGAGTGCTTTCTTTTACATGGTGACATGTGCAGAGCTTCTCAGACAAAAATGAATCATGAGCAAATGATTTTTTCTCTTACAGAGAGCATTGGGGAAAAATAGAACTGCAAAATACCAAAAGATGTTTCCCACAGGACAAAGAGAGGGAAGTATATTAGGGTCTTGTTCAGCAGAAGACTCTTAATGGATTGTAGAAATTTCTGCTGGCACACAAGGTGGCTTTTCTTGAGCTCTGATCTGGGCAGATGCAGCCCATTAGTGACACGGAGCCAAGAGCTCGTCCTGCCTGCAATAATGAGACCTGCTGGGGAGCAGAGAGTGAGAATTCAAGTGTTTGCACTGCCCCTGGGTGTGCAAAGCAAACCTTTTCTGCCTGTGATGTGTCCTGTGGATGTACAGTTAAAATCTAACCTGCTAGAAAATTACTAAAATGTGAGAAACCGCTCATTATTTAGTGAGTCATATCTTTAATACAGCTGTAGGATGAAGAATAATAAAGTAATGTGTAAGAAAGGACTTGTGTTATTCTGAAGGGAAGGTGAATTAGTCAAAGTTTTGCAGAAGAACTTGAGCATCTGCAGCATAACCCGAATTTTAAATGTAGGCACAGATTTATTTTTTGGTTGAGCATCAAAAATTCAAGTCTTGTGTATTCTGCAGGTAACAAAAACTGATTAGGGATTCAGACAGACATAAACAATAATCCTGCCAAATCTACCCACGGAAGAATGTCCATCTTTAATTCAATCAAATGTCCGAGATTGTTCATGTACAGATTTTTCTTGGGGCACTTTTCATTGGGTCAGGTTCCCAGGGTTTTGTTTCAGGACTTTCCTTTAACTATTTTCTCCCGTCTTCCTCCACTGTCCCATCACCCACCCTTCATCTCTAGAGTCCATCACAAGCTTCACTTTCCCCTTCAGAACGTAACGCTCAATATTTTTTCCCTTGCCTTTCCTCCAAGCTCTGATAAGCCCAGCCTGGGCTCCCTCTCTCACATCTTACCCTGCACATTCTGGCAGAATTCACCTCGAGCTGCTCCACTCGCCCCGGGGGCCTCCTGCGCTGCACAAGGACACCCAGAGGCTCCGCTCAGGGTGGTGGGTCTGGCGTGCCCTGGGGTGCAGCATCACCATCTGCTGGCCCCATCCCCTCTGGACGCTTTGCTAATGCAGAAGGGGAGGCAGAAGAAATGGTCAGTGCTTTTCTGTGCATGAAAGCAATTCTCTGGTGTTCTCCACCTGCTCTGTGCTCTGAAGTAAAAGCAATTCTTTGGTGTTCTCCACCTGCTCTGTGCTCTGAAGTAAAAGCAATTCTCTGGTGTTCTCCACCTGCTCTGTGCTCTGAAGTAAAAGCAATTCTTTGGTGTTCTCCACCTGCTCTGTGCTCTGAAGTAAAAGCAATTCTTTGGTGTTCTCCACCTGCTCTGTGCTCTGAAGTAAAAGCAATTCTTTGGTGTTCTCCACCTGCTCTGTGCTCTGAAGTAAAAGCAATTCTTTGGTGTTCTCCACCTGCTCTGTGCTCTGAAGTAAAAGCAATTCTTTGGTGTTCTCCACCTGCTCTGTGCTCTGAAGTAAAAGCAATTCTTTGGTGTTCTCCACCTGCTCTGTGCTCTGAAGTAAAAGCAATTCTTTGGTGTTCTCCACCTGCTCTGTGCTCTGAAGTAAAAGCAATTCTTTGGTGTTCTCCACCTGCTCTGTGCTCTGAAGTAAAAGCAATTCTTTGGTGTTCTCCACCTGCTCTGTGCTCTGAAGTAAAAGCAATTCTTTGGTGTTCTCCACCTGCTCTGTGCTCTGAAGTAAAAGCAATTCTTTGGTGTTCTCCACCTGCTCTGTGCTCTGAAGTAAAAGCAATTCTTTGGTGTTCTCCACCTGCTCTGTGCTCTGAAGTAAAAGCAATTCTTTGGTGTTCTCCACCTGCTCTGTGCTCTGAAGTAAAAGCAATTCTCTGGTGTTCTCCACCTGCTCTGTGCTCTGAAGTAATTACTGCACTCTTCTTTCCAAGAAGAAAGGTGAAATATGAAGTCCAAATAGAATATTCCTGAGATTTCCCATTCCCTCACTCAGGATGGTCTCAGCAATCTGGCTCTTCAATGACAGCAGAAAGACATTTAATATCTGAATGACACTTGCACAATGAAAAAATACTCAGAGGTCCAAAGTTCTTTTGGACAAAAATGTACCACAGTATTATCCAGATATACCACTGAAAACATAAAGTGATTCCAATGTATGAGGTGGTTAATGTCTGTGTGTTACAGAAACACATCCTTTTCTTATTGGGTTTTTTTTTTAATCCCAACTTTATGGATCCTATCCATAAAAAAAACCTGTCTATAACCTTTGCCATCTCAAAAAGCCCCCATATTTATTTACTTGAAGATTGTGAAGTTTTCTGTGGAATTCCAGATTGTTTTAACTTTCTGGCCATGGAATAATGACCATAATTCACCCTCCTCTCCTCCTCAGTTTTAGTGTCAATACTGTATTCACTAGATATGAACAATTTCACGTATGATGACTATATGAAGTTGTTTGTTCACTGCAACAGAAATATCATTTGGGCCTTTTTCCTTGTGGTCAGTCTGTGTCACCCTCATTACAGCATGATTTAATAATTAAAACGCTTCTCCTCCTGAAGTTTCGTTTTCTTGTTGAATTTTAACAGGAAATTTGGGGGTGATCAAATATATTGAGCACTAAGAAGAGGGGGGGAATATATATTCTCTCAGTCTAGACTCATACAAACAGTCCAGAAATGATTATATAGTGAGGAGCAAGCAGACTTCAAGAGAAATTAAAGAGATTTTAATATTCATTTAAGAGAATATGTCATATAGTTTATTTAAAGATATTTTTTAAGATACCCATTAAAGTTGTCTTCGGATCCAATTTTGCTTTCAGTTGCCAAATGTCTTGCTGATTCATTTCTCTTAAAATTTGGTGTGCTCAGAAGGAACTTGAAAAGAGTAATCAGTTCAGTTTTGCAGCTGATGATTTCTGCATTTACCCAATTTGACCATTTAAAAGAGCAGCGTAAGAGAAATAATCTGTTCCTATAGCAACACCGAGAGTCTGGAGGAGCTTCCATGGTGTAGAGATGATATTGAGGCCTTAGAAAACCCCACAAGATACAAACAAAAAGTATGGATTCTGAGGCAACCCATCCCTAATGAGCAATAGGGGACATAGCTTGTGTTAGGCATTAAAATGCCCTTTATTAAGGTGCCTTTGACTGTTTCTCAGCACAAGCTTTGGGAATTGCAACACTTGCCTGACCTCACTGCTGGGTTTGCCAAGCAGCTGATGGTGGCAGTGGCAGCGTGCCTGGCTCGGGGAGGTTACAGCATGAGCCATGTGTTTAAATACTGAGGTGCTGGCAGGAGGTTTCCTGTGCAGAATTAGAAAATGATTGGTTATTTCATTCATTGTCTGCTTTTTCTTGATAAGTCGGATTTACTTTTCTCATTTATTTGTTGGTTGAATCCTTGAATTCCAAGTAGAGTAAGGTGGTCTCTTCATTTTCTCCTTATACTCCTGCTTTCATAGTCGAGAGACAAAACCAGTCCTTGTTGAAAGACACGCTCCAAGGGCTTGTGAGCAGTCAGCTGTCCTGGTGAGCAGTGCTGTTTGTCTGCCAGTCTCCCACAACAGAGCACACAAGGCAAATCTGGCTTTTCTCATGGGCATCGCTGTAGAACAGCATCAGTGGAGACTGAACCTGGTGAAGCCAAAAGGATTGGAAGGGCTCTTACTTGGAGAGAGCACAAAGTCAGAACTTCAAACACAAATAAGTGGAAACACCAGAATATCTGATAGAAGAATCAATGGGTTTTTTTTTTTTTGTTAATACCATTTCTAAAGTTTAATATAAATGCTGCAGTACAATTCACAGTTGCCAAATTATAGTTTGTGTTGAAAGTCTGTATTAAAAATTTCATCAGTCAAATTGTCTAAGATGAGAAAACAATGTATGAAACTGAGAGAAGACAAGGTTTCTAGCATTTGAAATCTCCTGTTTGATACACACATGATTAAATTATATACAATAGCATCCAGATTTCAGGGGGAAAAAGCTGAAGTTTAATACTAAAGAGGGCTATAATTTAATGATGGAGATGCACAGGATTAAGAGTTCTGCTTATTGAAGGAAAAAAATCTTGTGATTTGCTCGTCCTCATTTGTTCCTCACCGTGATCCTGCCCCTCTGTGCCCCTTTCCAGCCCAGCTGCTGGGGGTGTCTGCGGGTTTAGGCTGAGTCAGCTCCAGCACCCGGGTCAGCTCCAGCACCCGGCAAACTGCTCCGAATTGGGCTGTCGCTGCTTCCAGCAGCAGCCAAACACCAGACAGCCCTCAGGCAAGCAATCCCTGAACGTGTGGAGATGGGAGAGAATAACAAAATGTTCCCCTTTCAGGCCAGCAACCAAGGTTTCTTGCTTAATCCAGAAGAGAACTCTGAATTCATCTGGAGTTTTATTTATGTCTGTAACAGTCTTGATCTTATAAAGACTCTGATGTTTACAAATAAATGTACTGATAACTTCTCATTTAATTTGATTTTTAAAAAGAAATTTATAAATCTGTACAACTCAATAAAAATACACTGGGTTTTTTTTTTCTGAGTTCTTGCATAGCTCTCTAAGAGTTACACAGAACAATTCTTGTTTGAAGTGAGTTCTTGACTGCTTTTACTGTGGTCCTAACAGTTAAATTATTTGTTTGTGTATAGCATTTATAAGGACCATAATATGAGTGATTCCAGTAGCTCAATAATATATGTTAATGCTAGAACAGATTTATTTTGAGTTTGCTTACCATTTATGACTGGTGAGGGTAGAAAACTTTGGATAATGGAAGTATGAAATCTATAAAGATGAAATCTGTAACTATCTGTTACAGTGCAGTTTATTCTTCTGTCTTCATTTTATTTCCATTACCTTTCCCCAACTGGACAATGATCTGAGCTAATTTAGCACATTGAGAATAAAATTAGTGTTCCCTGTCTTAAAACAATTGGTTTAAATTTGCATGCTAACAGTTAAGAAATGCAGTGCAACTTTAACATTGTGTATTCAAACTAGAAGGAAGTTTTCTGTCTCTTGTTGGTTAATCCAGAAATTCTGCTTTTCTCTCTTTTTTCTCCTTAGAATATGAAAACCAAGACAGGTTTTCTAATAAAAATTAGTTTTTCATTCTCTTACTTGTACTTTAATCTTATTACATTATTAACAGCTAGATTCAATAATTTATTTTTAAAAATACTTGGAGAGCACCTTCTGGTTATTCATCCTGGCATTATATGCAGCTTTTATGGATATAAAACTTTCTCTGTCCTCACTATAACAGTCCAGGAAAGAAAAGCCTGAATACAGAACCAAACCGTAATGCCCACTTCTTTTTTAACTGCTAGAAACATTTATCTGTTACAGGATTGAGTTAGAAAATCACTTGGGTTAGGGAACTTTGAATTTACTAAGTGTAATTAATCTATAATATTAATTTAAATTACTAACATGTAAATAGGGCGAGTGTTACAGTAAATTAGAAAATGACTTGGATGTCCACGATGACGACAACGGCGTGGATGACTAAGATGGCACCAGTCACTCGGATGACTGCGGCAACAACGGTGGCCTGGACATGCCAGTGGTGACTCAGGGGCTGACCTGGACGTTCACTTGGATGAGAACAGCTCAGATGAGGATGTTGACTTGGATGATGATGATGAGAACAGCTCAGATAGTGATGACGACTGGGACGATGCCGATGCCGACTCCAACTTGGATGACTTTGATTTGGATGACACCAGCTTGGGCAACGTTGACTGGGATGACTTTAATGTGGATGGCAATGAATGGCTGAGCCGTGACCACAACACAGGGCTTTGTTCTGTCCCACACATGAAGGGCAGTGGGACTAACTGCTCTATTTAGCTGTGTCATTACTCCAAAAATGCCTTGCAATAAAATGTCCTTTCATTAGAGACTGCGTTCTCTTCCCTCTGCTGGTACACACAACTGGCCTGTGAGCAGTGCTTTGTTTTGCATGCTATGGCACTGAAAGGTTTGGCCAAAGCCTCATTGCTTTGCACGGGGCTCAACAAAGGGATTGGCACTTCAGAACTTCTTAGTATGAATACAGTTGTTGCCTTAATAAACTCACTGAGGTATTTTGTCTGAAAACCCACAACCATGTCCTTGAACCCCCAGCGCTTTTCCCATGCTCCTTTTTCTGCGTTTGTCACTTGTGCTTTTTGTCTGCTGATGCTTGGCATGTATGTAATTTATCTCATGTGATATGTCAGGCAGTAAAAGCATCAGAAATGTCTTGCATGCGAGAGTAAATGTATTTTCCATTGTGCAATGCTTTCACTATTTTTCCAAGTATTCTGTGACAGGAGAGGACGGTAAGGCAAAAGAGAAAAATGAACATTCTTCTGAAATGTTTCACGTCCCTTGCACTTCGATTTTCTGCAGGAATTTAATCTTGTGCATTCTTATATAGGTTTGAAAATTAGGATAATACAGGCTGCACACTTGTATCACAGACTGCACACACCTGTAGGCAAGGGTAAATATTCTGGTCTGCAGGTGATATTCAGCTGCTTATCAGTAGTGGGAAACAAAAGCCAATGTTGTAGAAATTCAATCAGAGCTCTGGGCCCTCTATAAAATCCAAGGAATAAGACCATGAAGGCTGTACCTGGTAAATGTGGAACACAACCTGAGACACTTAAACTGATGGATATGGATGTAAAACTGTGTTTGAAGAGGAGCACACTGCACTGTGCCTGTTAAACAGCCACAGTTTTGCACACTCGCTGCAAGCTCTGGGTGAGTACTGGAGTTTCTTTGGGGAACACAAGAATAGACACAAACTCCTGCAAGGCAATGAGCAAAATGAAATCCTGTTTGCCTTTGCTTTTTCTGAGTGAAATAAGAATCTGATAACTCTGTCAGCTCTAAGTGCATCAAACATGGCTGAAATGTCTGTGTGGGAAGGAACCTGGATTCGGGCCAAAGGTTTTGAGGCATTGCAATAGAAGAGAATTAGTTCATATGATATGATGAGTTTTGTTTAGATAAGTTCAGGAGTATCTTTCATTCTCATTTAACACTGTCTGTAGCCTTTAGCACTGGTAATATTCTGATTACCACATAGGAGGGTGAGCCAACAAAAGGCTCTTGCGAGTGCAGAACCACAAACTGACAATATATTCAAAGTTGCTCACAGAAACATTCTTTCATTCTACAAAATCTTAGGAAAATATATATCCCTGCTCTACACTGGGATGATCCTAAGGCTTTCAAAAACATTTCTGAGAAATGTACTTTCAAAAACATTACTGAGAACAGTAAGAAGACGTGAATAGAGTGAATAATCTGAAATATTAACATATTTTCTCTCTCCAGAAACAGTGGTCTCCCATTAGACTGAGTGCCTTTATGGCTGAGATTTTGTTGAATTTTCCCAGTTGTCCTTTTTTGGAGCTGTACAACTATGTGTAACTATTTATATTGCCAAGATTCTAAATACCTGCGATCCATGCTCGGAAAATCTTTTTCTGAATTGTGAATATTTAGAGAAGATTAAATACATGCATTAAGAAAGAGCTGGCCACAGGGCAAACTGTTGGCTGGGGAATTACCTGGGAGCATTTTGGGAGAAGGACAGAACAAGGACTTAAAGTAATGGTTTTCACACTGCAGCCAATTGTCCCAGTCAACAGACTAATGAGTTTCTTTCTGCAAACTCCCCACCACGTCTGATCAAACTTTCCCTGAGCAGTGGGTGTCATGACCAATACAATTATACAGGGTCAGAAGTTTCCTCTCTGCATTTCCAGGTGACTGACCATCCTCTTCTTATTTCAGGCCTTGTGTGCAGCATCTGCTGGGCCGCTGACCTGCAAGAGTGAGAGCACTGAATGTCTCCAACAGGCTGCTCAGAGTTCCTGCTCCTCCGGAGGGAGCTCTTTGCCTGCCCCTGCTCCCCTTGTGCCCGTCCCCAGCACAGGGACCTCATTTCGCAGGCACTCTGTACAGATAATTTGCAGCAGTAGTGAATGTACCCATGTGGAGACACTGAATATTTTTCTCTCTGTGTGAAAGAACTGAAACTTCGTTATGCACAGTGCCTTGTATGTGCCTTTCACTGTTTAATCAAGGTGAAGAGCAGAGCTCCTGAGGAAATTCTGTAAATAAGCACACAGAGTGCTGGGCAAAGTAATTAGCAGTCATTATTTCTGTATGGTTAAAAATATCAGGCAAACCTGGGTTTTGATTGCTTCTTCGTATTGATTCACCAGTTTGAGAGAACTGAAGTATTGTCTTTTGCCTGGATGTCAAATCTGTGCCAGGGGCAAGCTTGGCAGCAGTTGCAATCCTGCAGCACTTTCCTGGTTTGTTGTTTCCCAAGTGACAGCCATCATCACATCAGAAAGTAGAAGTGGCAGTAAAAGTAGTGGTACCTCATTTTGACTCTAAATAGTTATGATTTAGCCATGCCTTCCAAGGAAAATTAGGTGAGGCGAATGCTAAGAGTTGGTTGAATGAGGTACAAGAGGTACTGTCAAACAGCAAAAATAAATCTTAGTCCAGATTTTTAAGATCAATTTATGAGAAACCCCTGGGTGGAGGTGCGGGTGGACAGCCTGCCTGGCCTTGCCTGAGCAGCGCATTCTGTAGGGTGGTACCCAAACCTCAGCTCTTCTACTCACACACGTTCCTTTTGTCATGGAATGGGCAGCAAACAGGAGTTCATTTGGCTCTTCCCAGAGCTCTTTCTGTTCAAACTCTTCTCACTTACTGGATTATCCAGGAGCCCCTCCCAGGAGCCAGTGAGATGGCTCTGATTCAGCAGCCAAATGAACCAGATATCCCTGTATTTTTAGAGACAGCCTCAATGCCTGGCTGATGCTCCCGTTCTGTGCTCTGGGGCATAAATTGATTACTGCTGAAATCAGAAGGAAAGGCTATCTCTGAATCTCTGCCTGTTGCTCCAGGGAAACGGGCTGGACACGTTACTGGCAGACTGTATTCCTCTCTTGCTGGCTTCTAACTCTGCTGTTAACGTGAGGTTTGTTCGGAATGTAATTACAAATTGACAGGTACATATTTATTCTAATTGCATTTCTTAAGGCTACTTAATCTTCATAAAGACACCGAGTCTGCACAGTGTCTCCGTGCCACAAGCAGTGACTCATCAAAAGAAGGAGGGAAACACAGAAACTTTACGTCTTTATGGTGCTCTGTCAAAATCTAAATGGGCCTAACAAGATATTGGATCTTTAATTTCAGAATCAGTCTCCTTTGCAGGACACTTTCAGGACCTGCTATTTCATTTTGATATTAGATGTGGAACTAAGTCATAATATGTACTCATAAAAACATCTGGAAACCTTTTGTTTGGGGTTTGATAGCTGAAGGTCAGGGGTTTTCCAAGCAGTCCTACAGCACTTATTTTCTGTTCCTACAACCAAATTACTCTGGAGAGGAGAGGACATGTGCATAAGGGGAAAGAATAGAGGAGTCAGTGCAGTTCATAAAGCAGGATTTATAACAAATCAGTTTGACAATTTCATTATGCTTCCACTCACTAAGGCGAGGTAACAGAGCAACGTCAGGCAGATTAAATGATCTTCCTACATCCATTGATCACTTCTGTGCTTACTTACTGCTTGGCTCTAAAAGGAATGTTTTGGGAACATTTGCAGATCCTTGCAGAGGGAATGGAGCTGTGTGAGCTGGGTGTTTTGTTAGCACACTGAAGGTGAGGATGGCTCTGCGGTGCAGGGCTAGGGCAGCATTCCCTCATCTTTCATCCTTGCGGTGTTTGGGATCCTCTCTGGGGGCTGTCTCTCACCTCGGGGAGTGGGACAGTGAACAGCAGCATGAAAGCTGAGAAAAGTGGCAAACAGTGGTTCCAAACAAGATGGAATCTGGTTCTTTTGAGCCTGATTCTTACTTTTGCCAGTTATTACTGGTGTTTCTGTCTCTCCAGAAGTGAAACATAAGAATATTCATGTGTATACACTGCTAGTCCCTTGGGCAGGAGCTGGGAACGTGCCTGCACCGCGGGGAGTCAGAGCTAATGCGCCCCTTTCAGCAAAGCCATGGGCACCGCAGGTGGTGACCAAATAAAACCACTTCATAACGAATTGCTTGGCAGTTTTGCCAAGACCTTAACACAAAAAGGGATTTTTTTTTCCACCCAACTAGAATGATGAAAAAAAAATCTGCATTTTGAGAGGGGAGCTCTTCCAAACAGGCTGATTGTCCCCTGGATGGAGTGGGTGTCTCTTGCAAAGCCTGAAGGACACTGCTGCCTGGCCAGGAGCCAGGCTTGAAGTAAAATACATTGTTTGGGCTGACTTGCCCCGGTATTTACCACAAAAATCCCAAGAGTCATTCCCCTGGGCTGCTCCCTCTGCACTGGCAGAAGACAAGACCCACTTTTGGGGAGTTTATTGTCATAGAATCTGTTGGTCTCTTAGCACCCTTTGGTCTTTTTGCACCCTGCAAACTGCAACTGCAGAGCTTGCACCAGCTTGGGTGCAGGCAGGGATCACCCCTTAGCCTTAATACAATGATGTCAAGGCAGAAGATGAAACTGGGATCAGAAACACAGGTTCTGCCTCTTCAGTGGTGCCAGGAACAGGACTAGCACAGGAATAACAGCTTTGTGTTAAATTAAAGCATGTCTTACATCTGTAAGAGTGAAAAGTCTTCCTGTAGAGTGTTTTTGAAAAGTACTAGATAAATACAGTAAATACAGCCTGAATGGCCTTTTCCAGAAATCCCTATCACAGCAGCTAATGATTAGAGCGTTATTTAATTGAGTTGCTAATATTAATTCATTAGCCATAATTTGTTTGTGGCTCAAAGTTGGCATCCTGCTGTAAACACATGAGATGGGATTTTTAAAATGAAATCCTATTTAATGTGTTAGTGTTTCTGAAATTGGGAAGGTCGTTGCTTGGAACCTGGGCTACTCACCTGGCTTCATAGGTTAACGATATCTCTGAAATGAAATACAGAAGTTTTTCTTCCTAGTGTATATTCAGCATTCATCTGTTCTGTGATCCAAATAATCTTCTAGCCATCCATCACCTACACCACTGAAAGGAAAGCTAAATGGCAGCCTTTAGCAATGAACTGGATGAGATGAGATAGAAATTATATTCTCACTTCCATCTGACAAGCCATGTGATTGACAGTGAAAAATTCCTTCAGAAGCCTGAGCCAATGCTGCAGGCAGGGCCAGGAGTTTTACAGAATTCCTCGTGTCAGTTAAACCTTAGGAGACAAATCCCTGTGAGCTTGTGCAGGGGAGCAGCCACGCTTCTGGAAGAGAACAACACAAACCCCTCTTAGCCCAGATCCTGTGTGGTTTCTGTGAAGGGTGTGGGTACAGAGGAAATCGTGGATTTGGATTTAAGGGTATTTGGGGCAAGAGAATCCAGCACACAGCTACATTTTTATCTGCTAGACATAAATAAATCCTATTGAAATTTCCAGCAAACCAAAAGGGAGTGTGATATAGGTAGCTGGGATTTTTCTGTGCCATGTTTTGAAACATGAATGTGCTGCCTGCAGACAGGCCTGGGAGAAGATGCAGGGGCAGTATTTTGCTTCCCTTGTAAGTGATGCTGGTTTCCTTTGCGTAGCTCCCTCCGAAAGTACCAATTAGGATATCAGCACATGGCTTTGCTCTCTGAACAAGGCAAATATAACACTTAACACTGGGGATTTAAGATCTTAACTCAGCTCCCTGCTGTGTATCATTTAGAATGCAGTCTCTAATGACATAATCACATTTGTTTTCTCTTGCTCTCTTGCACACTCTGTTTTATTTTTGTTTTTCTTCTCCCTCCCTCCACCTCACTGAGAGCACTGACAGCTTGGACAAGATGAGTCAGAGATGTTCAGTAAACAGAGACTATTAAATTTCCCCTTCCTATGCTAAAAAAAGTTGTATCACCTATGTCTAAATAGCCAGCTCTTTGAAATTGTAAAAGTGGTTTTCAAGAGGATTTTGACCCTGCTATAATAGACCAGTTGCTTGCAAATATTGAGAGCATAAAAAAAAAGACTGCCTGGACAGACTGATAAAAACAGTGGAAAATGTTGAGTCATGCAGGCCATTAATTACAAAAAACCAAAAGGGAAAACATCAAGGGAATGTTTTTAAGACAATGTTTTTGCCTTTTTATGGGTAGAAAAAATCAGGCTAAAATTACTTTTAAACATAGTAGTTGGAGTAAGTGATGGTGAAAAGAGATGGAAAAAACCACCTTTCTATGATCATAGGTGTTTTGATTTAAAACACGCTGAAAATATTTGTTTAGCTTAGTCTAAACACTTATATGACACATTTAGCTTTTAAAATGCTTGAATCTCTTTGGCATTCTTTTACATTGGCATATGGAGTGATAAATGTGCCACTGTTTCTCAATTCTGCCCTTTACATTCTAATTAAAGGAGAAACAACCCACTTTTCTGACTGTTTTCCAGAAGGAGGAATGATGAAATTTATGCTGGTTTGTGAGTTAGAGCCTTCTCCCACTTTCCCTTCACAGGACCTGAGAGAACAGAATCTATTTCATAACTGTTAGAGGTAGGAATCTTCTAATGAGAGAATCTTGACATAAAAATATCACAGCTTATTTCTTATCCTCAGAGAGGGTAAACAATGAAAGATTTCTTATGTTGTCTAGTAATGGTGGAGTTTTGGATGAACCAAAACCAGAATCTTTCTCTCATAGGGCTAATTTGACATGTGGCTGGTCATTCTAATTGAAACCAAATAAATGTTCCAGTACTGTTCCAGAGTTTTATGTGGAAAAAAGCCACTTAATATTCTCAGAGGAAGTTTCTTTACATATCACTCCAGTTTATCATTGCCTCACAGAATCAGAGAGTGGGAAGGACCCCTGGGTGTTCCTGTTACAAGGCTTTTCCTGCCTGGTAATTGTAATTAATGGGACTAAATGCCCATAGTCTGTCCTCTGGGTGTTGCTTCTGTCTGTGGGAGCTTTATCTTGCCCAGATCCAGCAGAATGTGCAGAAGCCAAAAGCAGGGCTAAACAAAAGAGTGCCACAACCAGGAGCGGCTCTGGCGAGGCCCAGGAGGTGCTGCCTGTTGAAAATGGGCATTCTCACCAGGGAAAGGCACCAGGGACTTCAAACCAAACTTGATTTGAGGCGTTTTTCGCAACTGAAGGAGAGTGTGAGACCATTCGTGTAAGCCAGATAATATCAGCAAGGTAATTGCCTGCAGTGGCCCCCCAGGCCGAGGCCAGCAGGGACAGAATTTTTGCAGAGTGAGCCACCAGAGGAGCGTCAGAGGCTGGAAGGGTTCTCTGGAGGTCTGAAGGACTGGGTTCCCACGCAAAGCAGGACTGTCCCTGGTCCTGGATGAGCCAGCCAAAGGCGTGAGCAGCTGGCCAGGGGCACAGCTCCATCCCTTGAAGCTGCTGAACACGTTTCTCTTCTTCCCTCTTGGGCCCAAGGGAAGGGCCCAAGCTCCAAGCTGTGGCTGCTGCCCTGGCTCGGCTCCCTTGCAGGTTTTGGTCAGTTGTGTTTCTGGCTGCCCTGCAGACAGCTGTGACCCCGTGTCAGATGCCTCTGTCCCCTCCTCCTCTCCAGGTGAGCCACTGCACTTCACAGCCACCATCTGACAGACCTTCAATTAAGCCATTTAATTAAAAACGAATGCGCTTCTACTCCGTCTCCCACAGCGAGTATTTCCTTTTGGTTTTGGATGTAACTGCTTCTCACTCACAGAGCAGGACTTCCTCCAGCTTCCCATCTCCCACCATTGCTATTCCTGCTTGAGGAATCCCTGCTGTCTCTGTCCTTCCCACAAGACAACTTCCCTGCACTCCTTACTGGGTTTGTTTTCCCCCTTCTGTTTATCATTTCCAATCCATCTGTGGTTTTTTGAGGTGGGACAGTGGGAAGCCACAGTTCCTCCAAGTATTCATTATAAGAATGTTATTAAACAGCAGAACACCTCCTAATCTTCCAATTTCTTCTTAATCCTTTTCCTATTACTTTCTTACATTTTCAGAATCTTTTCCTGTTAATCTTGTGTTCTTAGAGAGCCATCAGAACATCTTCCATATATTATACAGCTAATTTTGAAGCTGTAATTGGGTAAGCAAAGGAATTTTTTCCTGACTATGCCTTGCTTTGCACTTCTTGGCGTCGTGCATTTGATTTTCTCATCACTCAACGAGAGCCTTGAAGCCTGCTTTAGATTTTAGTAGTCTGAAAAACTCAGTGGGTTTGACCCTTTCAAAACTCAGCGTTTTTCACCCTTTCTTGCAGAACGTTCCTGCAAGTGTTTAACAGTACCAGTCCCAAAAATTGTGCTTGGTGACCTCAACATTAATATTGCTTCTTTGTGAAAACTCTCCACTTATTCCTGACCTCTTTTGTTTGTTGAAAGATTAGTCCATGCAAAGGCTTTTCTTTTTGTTCTGAGGGAATTTATTTTCCTGAAGAGCCTTTGGTGGGATGTCAGAGTTTTGACATCTCCCATTACTGTGCACTTACGTAATTTTAGCTGATACACTGATTCCTTTTAAGAGCTCTAGGAGATTTCACTTAGCCTTTCTGTGATGGCTGTATCTTCCCTTTTTGCTTTAACTTGCATTTTTCCAGAGAATTTTCTGCTCTCCTCAAGTTCGTGTACTCATCTGGTTTTAGTCTTCATTTGTTTATTTGTTTGGTTTTTCCCCACCAGCTATTATGCCTAATAACATGACTTAGGTTATTTTTAGCGAATATGGGATGCACAGAATGGTGGCAATAGGAGAACTGTCATTGCAGTTTTTAAAGAGAAGCCAATTAATAAATGCAGCTTTCAAAACAAGGCCTGGACATGTTGACTGGAAGCTGACTGGACTGAAAGCAGCAGAAAGTGGTTTAGGTCTGGCTGATTAAATAGAAGCATTAAATTCTCTGGATATGTCTGTGCACAATCTTACAGAAGAGGTGGTGATTTTTCATAGTTGTATTTATTCCATTTTTTGTAGCTGCTCACTGCTTCTCCACTTTACAGCTGGAGCAGATATTGTTACATAACTGAGTTTGTCATTGTATATGGATGGGATTTTCACACAGGAGCAATGAAAGGGCCTCTCACTGTGCAAGATTTTCTGAACTTTCTTCAAGAGAATTAAATTTCCGAGCCACGCATCCCAAAGGTATGGGCTTGCCATTTGTTGGAGTGACAGCTGTGACACTGACTGACTGCTGCTGGAAATGTGAAAGTGGAAATGCTTGTGCTTGGTGGCTGTCTGGAGACAAGACCCAAGCCCCTGACTTTGTGGTGACACAAATACCCACATGAAGAGGAAAACAGGAGCTACAAACAAAGGGCATTATTTCTATTTTTAACCTCTCCATTTTCCTTCT
The DNA here is from genome assembly GCA_013398055.1 of Ifrita kowaldi. Taxonomy (NCBI): domain Eukaryota; kingdom Metazoa; phylum Chordata; class Aves; order Passeriformes; family Cinclosomatidae; genus Ifrita; species Ifrita kowaldi. The sequence continues at coordinate 211,003 of VZRS01008365.1, forward strand.
AAAAGCTGAGTGATAAGGACCACGTTTCCCATGGCAGGCTCAGCATTTGCCTGACTGTTTTCAGTCCCAGCCCTGCAGGGAGGGCAGCTTCTGCAAAGCACTGATTTCTATTTATGATCAATCACAATCGTAAAAACACTGCTGACCAATGTGGGAAAATCCTACCACGGTGTTCAATCTCCTGCATAATCCCCAATTTTATTTTTCTCCTGATGCGTCAGGTACTGTGCAGTAGAAATATCTGCTCCAACAAGGGAATTGTGAACAAGTTTAATAAATTGTAGATGGCAAAGGGAAGAAAGGGCTCACACACTGGAAACTTACACAGGTAGGGATGCTGCTGTTGCTCTGTGCAGCAGACACCTCCAGCAGTTGTAAATCAGCACACTTCAGCCCAAAATAACCCCTCTCTCCTCTGAGTGTGGTGGTTATGCACAATTACAACATTTATCCACTTTTAATTTCAAGCGAGTTTGGGTTTTTTTACTAAAAGACAGATTAACATCAATAGCCTCTAACTTAACCTGAAGTTTTTTGCCGTATTACGGAATCGTGGGATGGTTTGGGTTTGGATGGTCCTTCAAACTGATCCAGTGCCACCCCTGCCATGGGCAGGGACACCTTCCACTATCCCAGGGTGCTCCAAGCCCCAATGTCCAGCCTGGCCTTGGGCACTTCCAGGGATCCAGGGGCAGCCACAGCTTCTCTGAGCACCCTGTGCCAGGGCCTGCCCACCCTCACAGGTGGAATTCTCCCTAATTTCCAATCTGAGCCTGCTCTCTATCAGTTTGAAGCCACTTCCCCTTGTCCCATCACCACGTGCTCTCCAAAAATGTCTCTCTCCATGTTTCTTGTAGCCCCTCCAGGCACTGGAAGGCCACAATGAGGTCACCCCTGGTCTCTTCTCCAGTCTGGACAACTCTCCCAGTCTCTCCTCCCAGCATAGCTGCTCCATCACCCTGGTGCCCCCTCTGGACTCTGTCCAGCAGCTCCAGCTCCTCCCTGTGCTGGTCCCAGGGCTGGGACAGCTCTGTAGGTGGGGTCTCACCTGAGCACAGGGGCAGAATCCCAATCCCTTTCCTGCTGCCCATGCTGTGGGATCAGCCCAGGGCTCCGGGGGTTTCTGGGCTGGGGCAGGTCCAGGTTTCCCCCATCAGCACCCCAAGCCCTTCTCCCAGGGCTGCTCTGGAGCTGGCCATCCCCAGCCTGGATTGGTGCAGCAGATGTAGCAACAGAAGCCTGGTTTATGGACAGGTGGTGTTTGTAGTGCACCGTCTCCGCAGCTGAAAGGTCCCTAAATATTGTTTTCACCAGGCTTTGTTCCTACAAATCGCTGTCTCTCCAAGTGGCATCAGTGTGGGAAGGCAGCTGGCAATATCATGTGAATCAGAGTGTGACTGCTGGCAAAATACTCCAAAAACAGTGAGTGCCACCAGAGCCCTATAGATCGGGGGTTTCATCTGGGAGGTTTCTCAGCTTTCCTGGGAGAGCTGGGCTCCGGCCTTTGAGCTGTGCACAATTCATCTGGATCAAGGAAAGCTCCCAGATGCGAGCACAGTTCTCTAAGGCTGTCTTCGTGGCAAAGGGAAACCTCTGGAAAAGAGGCAGGAAGCATAAAGCAACGAGTGGGTGCCTTATATGGCAACAGGGCGTGCTTTTAATTACAAGGTGCAGCCAAACCTCTGGGTCACCTGCTTTCCCCTCAGGTCCAGGTGAGCATCCCTTTGTCCTCGTGCCAGTCCTCCCCAGACAGCCTGGCAGCCTGGGTTCTTTGCATTGCTGCCCTTGTACAGCCCCTCATCTTTCAATTGCCTCATTTACCAGCAATGTCATTGCAGAGTTTGGTTCCAGCTCCCCATGAAGGCAGGGAAATAAACAGCAAAAAACCCGGACTCGCTCCTGTTTTATCCATCAATGGTCTAATCTAAAAGTATAGCTATGAACTCGGCTGTCTCCCACTAATGGCTGCACAGTACAGTTAGGTAGGTGCAGTCTGTTCTTTTCAACAGATAACTTGAATAAAAAGACTCTTTTGGTGCCTGCTTTGAGGGAAAACAGCAGCATGAAATAAAAATGTGGGGCCTGTGTTTGTCGCAGGTGCAGTCTCTGCCACCTTCCATGTGTGATTGTTGCTTTTAAGAAACACAGAGCTTAAAAAATTCCAAAGTGACTGCAGGGGTGAATTATGGAGAATGTTCTTTGTTCAGCTGCAGTGTAGCAATTTTTCTCCCCCCAGGGGAGAAGAGAGCATAGGACAGGTGAGTAGAAAGGTGGGAGCAGCATGTCCTGCCTCCAGGGACACTTTGGATAGAGCCTCATCCTGTTGATAATCATCTGCTGCCTCAGAGAACAGCCTGTTCCTGGGCTCTGGAGCTACCCTGACCCAGCAATTCTCTGTGATTTGCTTTGTTCCAACAGGCCCTACAACAGGATACTTACAACTGGAACACAAGATTTGAGCTGGGCTCTTTCTGAGCCTTTGATTTTATTGGCAGGTGGGGAGGGAGGGAATCCTTTTGCTTTCAAGTGTGAAACAGAATCAGCAGTTTGTATGTTTTGCTTGTATTGCTTTTTTAAAAATTGTCTTGCACATAACTGGTGTTGAATCTTTTCCATTGAAAAAGGTAAACAGAATTGATTTTTCTCTTCATGCATATTTATCTTCAGAAAATCATTTATACATTCTCTAATTTGTGTTAAAAGTCCTCAGATGTATTCTATCAATCTCTTTGAAGGCTGGTACATAATTTCCATTAGGAAATCCTAAGAGGAATATGAAGTAGACTTTTCTGAATATTTTTTTAACTAAATGAATAAAGACAGAGATATAGATGTGACCATGCAAGATTCAGAACCTGTCCCTGAAGAAAACCAAAGCTGATACAAAAGTATATTGATTTGGGTTGAATGCCAATTTTGCTCAGAGCAAAACCCCTGCTCATTAAAGTGATCCCTCGGCAATAAAAGCAACATAAATGTTGTGTGTTTTTACCTCTCTGTCCACCTTCCCACTCCTGTCCTGTGTTCCTCTCCCCCTGTTTCTCCTCAAGGAGAGGCAGTGTGGCTGTGCTCACCTGAGCCCTGGGCTTTTAGTCTTTTCTTTAACTCTGCAGCTTGGCTGCTGATGGGATGCTCCGGGTCTGAGTGTATCTCATCAGGAAATCACAGAGCTGGGACAGCCCTTGCCCTGGGAGCTGGCTCTCGTTGTGGATCTTTAATCTGATAAATATTATCTCTCTGGTCTTGCCACGAGTCTTTCCTGTTTAAGGAATTGAATAACGCGAGGTTAAACGAAGCTTGTTTAAAGGGGCACTGAGTGAACACAGTTTGCCTTCCCCTCTCTGACCATTCATTCTGCAGGGCCAATCATTAGAACTCTGCTCAGTCAGGACAGGTAAAGAGTATTTGTGCTTTGTAACCAAAGGTCCAGACCAAGTTCCAAGATTCCCATGGAGATTCCCAGCAGTGCTGGTTCCATGATGCTTCCTTTGATAAGAACTGGATCTGTCCCTGAGTTTTGTTGTCTCTTGCTGGGTGACAGTGGTATCAGGAAACAGTTGAGAAGAAGGAATAAATTTGCCCTTTAAAAAAAATCAGCAACTGCTCCAAACTGGGTCTGTTTAAAAGTCTGGCAGCAATTAAGATTCTTTTCCTATGTGTTTTTATTTACACTCGGGGCTTTTGTAACCAGCTACAGGTGGGTTTGCATTGCAGCTAAAAAATGCCATGGCTTGTCCTGAGAGGATAACCTGAGTTATACAATTTAAATAATTATTAAAAATGAAGAAACCACACACACTTTCTCCCTCTGATAGGAACATTTGGAGAGGGAGAAGAAAGCTTGTGCTGGACGCTGATCTCACTTGTGTGAGTGGAGCGACACTGAAGAAATAAGGCTGAGAAATGGAACTGGGCAATCCAATTTTTATAAAGAGATCATTGAAAATTCCTGCTATGATCAGTCTAATTAATGCTAATTATTTAAGGCTTTTGGATGCAAATAGCCATGGGCAAGCCATTGGGTAGTATGTAAATACTTGAGAAGGAAAGATTTGAAAGATAAGGACTTATTTCACTCATTCATGAAAGCTTATTAAGGAAATGGCAATGTTGTCAAACACTTGTTAAGCACTTAAATTTTATCTGAGTTTGGAATCCTCAGGCAAACCAGGCAAAGCATTCTCTCTCCCTCTTTGGGATTACTCAGTATTCCTTATGCTGACCTCTGCAGAAATTCAGCGGAACCGAAGTGAAAATCAAATTTTCTTTCTCTTTCAAGCTCCTTGACATCCATTTAGTCATCTTTTGAAATGATGAAAAGAAATGAAAACACCTACTATTTCTGTAAATCCCTTTCTGAGCACTGCTGGTCTGCAGTGACATTGTGCCTGAGCAGGTGGGAAGGAGGGCCACAGCAGAAGCATTTCCCACAACAAAACGTGGATTTCTGTTTAGAAAGTTTAGAACCCCTTTTGAAAGCCATTTCTGTAGCATTTGATTTTAATAATCTTTACTTATTATTACTTTCTGGTGAATCAGTAGGAGGTTTCCATAGTTAAGGCCTTTGTGGTCATGGATGGCGTTATCAGAACTTTCCCGATCAATGAAAAATGGAAATGCAATTGTTGGCAATTTCTTGGAGGGGAAAGGAAATCTGAAGAAAGGAAGACTGGAATGCTGCATGTCCACTGAGTAATGACCTTGGAAAATTCATTTGTGTCTTACACTTTGGCTTTCCATTTGCAAAGGCAAACACTCCATCATCTACCTCTCCATCATCAGATTGCAAGTCACGAGCTCATTTTGTATTTTTGGGCCACGCCCAGTATGGAAATCCAGGACGAGCTGAAGTCCCTCCACACAGCACAAACAAACCCCTTTAAAAGACCCTCATTCCCTGCTCATTCCCTGGGCAGTTTTTGAGGCAGGCAGTGTTTCTGCAGCCGTCTTTAGGAGCAGACACGTCAATCCCGACCTGGGGACTCTCCTTGCTGTGTTTGAGCAGTGGATGCAGGCTGTGAATGCCCTCTGGCTTGGAGTGGCAGGGAAGCAATCCCATCTTGCAGCCCTGTGGGGCTCAGGGTTGCTCAGCCACACACTGAATCCCAGCACACTCCGGAGGAGTTGAGCTGCTGTCTCGGAGACATCTGGTGATAGATCACTGAAATCTGCTCATTTGATTTGTGCTTTATGTGGGTTCATTCCTGACAGATTTTATTAAAATAAAATAAACTCCAAAGTATTCCTGTGAGTGATTTCTTGCTTTTGCCTTGTTTTCAGGTTTTCCCATGAGTGTAGCTTTGCCCTGTGCTGCACAATAGATGTTCTGAGGTTACCCACATTGAGCTGTTTGAAATCCTGCAATCAGGAAGTCTTTCACTAATTTTTATAATTTCTATCAAACTATTTCTCTTTTGCTCATCAGCTACTTGGGGTTTTCTACTGAATTATGAGGAAATATTTATGTTTTACAGAGACACTGAAATTACCTGGGAGAGTGAAAGGAACAGCTTTAATGTACCTCATCAAAAGTGTATCTGTCTCTAGGACTGTCAGTGACGTGTGAGGAACTGCCAGAAAGAGAAAAGCTGGAATTCTTAGGGCAATCGCTCTGAAATACTGAGCCTGTATTTTGTTTTAGGTGCTTGGACAGCCAGTAGGATCAATCTATAGCTAACAAAACTCATGAGTCACATTGTCACAGAAAATTTCCTTACAATTCACTTTTTCTATTATTGTTATTTTAATCTCCCACTTCGAGTGCAGAAAGAATCCCAGTAAAAGGATTATTACAAACCTTGTTGTTTTCTACTCCAAGTATGAAGGGCAACACTTCCACATTTCCTCCCCAGCCAAAAGCACATAACAGCACTCTTAACCCCCAGTTCTGAGTGTGCTGTGGGTGGTGGGAGTGTGGACAGGGCATGAGAGAGAAAAATAACCTGTGTGTGCCAGAGGTTAGCCAGGCTACTTAACACACACAGCAGAGAGGGTTTAAATGGATTTTCCTGCCTGACTGAAGTATTGGAAACAGAGCAGAACAATGAGGGATGTATTTGATGACAGAAAGGTTTGGCAGAATAAACCTTGATTGCCAGTAATGCATGAAATCTGTAGCTTAGTTTTGTAGTAGTGACAGCAGTGTTTAAAGATTGTTCTCCATCTTACTCAAACCCTACTCCTGTCATTGCTTAGAGTTTCCTGCAGTCATAAAGTTCTTTTCCTCTCCCAGCACTGTCTGCAGGCATACCCTTCCTCTTTTTAGAGACTTCCTGTTGCAATATAACCTGGCCTGGGTAAGAACCCCAGGGTGAAGGGGTGATAACCTCTGTGAAAAACTGAATGTGGTGCCACTCAACAGAGGCAGTTTCATACCTGATTATTGCAGTCAAATACACAGATAACTTCTGGGCATAACTTACTCTCATTTCACCTTGCCAGCTACCAAGGTACCAACATTTTTAATAGTTATCCTCCTTTATTTCACTGGCTAAACTCCAGATATTTGTGTTTTCCCTGACAAAAGGGCACCTGTACAACATGCTCTGTGCTGCTGGTGACTGTTATCCATCAGCATCCTGTCATGACTCAGTCTTTCTAGCTCCATTCAGAGCAATATTCTGCTAGGTCATCTTTTACTGATGAGTGTGACAAATGTTCAAAATAACAAATGGAAACTGATTCTTCAAGTGCAGAGCCAGACTGACTGAGACACAGAGTGAATGGCAATGAGCAGTGGTCACAGAATGTCCCTCCAAGGAAAATCAGAGCAGCAGCAGTGGGCTTTTAGCTTAGTGCAACATTTGCTGAAGTCAAACTGCCTCTGGCTCAGAGAAAATGAAAGTGTCATTATTGGCCTTCAGGAGAATGCTGGAACAGTCTGTGTGCTGTTCCTTTTGAGAGTATTTGCTTCCCATCTGACACACACATTAAGAACCAAGAGTAAATACTCAGATATCTTAATTATCTTGCTGCCTTTATTTTGCTGCGCTTGGTTTTCATCCTGGGAAGCCATACGTGAAAGGCTTGCAGGATGAGCCAGACAGAAAATCTGGTTTGCCTTCCTAGAAACAAAGCAGAAGTCACTTCTAAACCAGAGGTCAGCCCAAAGCGGGATTCTGGCGTGGCAGCTTTGATAATACTGACAGTGCAGCGTTAATTCACAGTGCACACAGCTCTTATTTATAGTTGGGAAATATGTGCACCCTTGAGCCTCATCTAACCTTTCAAGAATAGGTTAAAATTAGAAGTAACTGGTGGAGGGCTCAGCTGTTAAAAAGCAAGAAGCTGAGCTGCTTTGGGGTTTGCTCTCCTTTCTCTGCAGGCAGTGAGACGCCGGCTTCTTACGTTAGCAACACAAATCCCATTTGCATTAATAATGCCACAGTCGATGCAGTGAAGTAAAAGATGCAATTAAATTTCCCTCAATAGACACAGAGCAGGTTGTAAAGTGCTAAAAAGTAAATCTGGCAAATGAAGTGCCCAGATGAGCAAACCAAGTGCGAACATAGAGAGGGGGTTCCTGGGAAAATCAGGATTCGCTTGTGATAATTCAATGTCTGATTTAGGAGAACTTTCCTGTAGAATAGTAGGCAAAACTATTTCATCATCTATTTAATCCCATCTGACATTAGTTGTCTGAGAATTGTCCTACACAGGTAACAAGAAAGACGACATTGAAATAAGGATATCATAACAATATTCCCTTAGTAACTCCTAAATTATTTCTGATGCTCTGAGCCTTCCTCGGTCTAGACTTGCACTTTAGTTGCTGTCACAGAACCCTTCAAGACAAAAAAACCCCAAAACAACACCCCCTGCTCTAATCTAGAAAGGATGGGTTTTGCCTAATTAGCAATAAACTGATTTTTAATCAGCATAGTTGAAAAACTTGTAACAGAACTTTGATGTGAACTAACTACTGCAGTAGGTGTGCTGGTCTTTGACTCTCTGTGGTAAAAGACTGCTATGGCATTTCGTTGGTATTTGGAAGATTTTGTTAATGATCCCAAGAAGTCATTAAGTAAACTTTAAATTAGACTAGACTAGACTAGACTAGACTAGAAAAATATGGTGTTTGTGTTTTGAAGGCTTCACTTGTTATCATTCCTAAAATTAGTCAGGGAGTTTTAACTCATTTTGATGGTACTTTAGCTTATTTTACTTGTAGCTAAATTGAGAAAAATGTGTCTTATACAGGAAATTAACTTCTCAGACTCTGGAGGAAAACTGTGTCTATTGACACCTGATACTCCCTGAGTTTTATACCACTATTCAGGCTGGATGTAGATTCAAATTTAAATATGCAATATGTCCACAGTTAGGACTGTAACAGACCACCAGTGGTCACATGGTAGAGCAGAACTCCATCCCTTTCACGTTATTAAAGTCCAAAGATTCTTCTTGACCAACAAGTATTTTCCCTCATGTATTTCTGATACTCCTTCATCTGCTGGGCACAGCAGAACAACCTTCCTTGGTGTTGTTTAACTTTCTGTCTCCTCTTCAATGTCAGGAAGTTTGCAGAGGTGATGCTGAAGCTGAAAGTGAGCGGAGAAAGGAACAGGAATGTTCTGCTGCAGGAATATTCTGCAAGAGGGATATTCTGCAACAGGAATGTTCTGCAACAGCACTAAAAATCCAGCTCTGTGTTCATCTAGAGCCATCCTGACCCCTGGCAGGGAAAATATCACCCTTCCAACTCTGTGCACTGCTCCTTGCTCCTCTCTTCCCTCAAAGTTGGGTTGAATTCCCTGCATTTAAAATATAACCCAAGCTTTATATCTCGTTTTGTGCACAGAACTTCTCAATTGGTAATTAAGCAGCCATTTAATTTGCAGCAAGCAGTTTGTCTAGCAGAAAAGACAAAGCAAGACTTGTTTGTTAATGACATTGTCTCACTGTTGGGGTTTTTGCTGCTGTTTTGTTCTCTCATTCTTCTTAATAGGCAGCAAGGGAACTGAAACGAAGTTGTTCCTGGTGTGCAGGGAGTATTTGGGATAGGATCCACCGAAAGCTTTGCATTTTAATCCATTTTATGTTTTCAGAAGAGACCAAAGAATTTTCTGAGGCTCCATAATCCCCTCTATTGCTGCATATTTTGCAGCACCATTTACATCTAGAGCATTTTCAGACCATCTGGAGCAAATCTGTGTGCAAAAGAAAAATGGAAAAAAACTCCATGTTCCTTATGGAAATCTACTCCGTGAGCCCCTCCTCTGAGCGAGGCTCTCAGGTTTCCGTCGTGTTTTTCTCAGGATTGATGGAACTCTGCTGCTTATGTAACAAAGCGACGAATTTGCCTTTTAGAATCAAAAGTAGGGTAACTAAGCAACAAAAACCGTCCTTGCCCTGGACACAAATTGCTTTCTGATCGTTAGGATGCTAACACCAATACTTTCAAGAATTAAACACTGTGAGCAAGCAGCTTTCAGCCTTCTCATTCTCATTACGTTGTTCTAGCAATGCTCAAATGTTTTTAAATCCTTTCTACTTGTGCGCAACTTCCAACTAAATGCTGCTGTCTTCCCCAGGATCCTGGCTTGGTGTGTTTATCTGCACGTGTAAATCAGGATACAGGCTGAAGGCACTTTGGTTGAGCAGAATTTCCTTCCATTAATTCAGATTTGTTGATGCCCTCCAAGTGCTAGCCTTAAAACACTGAATGTGAAGTTTTAAGCCAGGGTTTGCTGGCGTCTCAGCTGAGCTGCCAGGTGCTTGGCCTGGTGGTCACCTCCAGACAGGGACTTTTAACAAGCCAAGAGCTCTCACAAAACTTCATGTGGTTGTCCACACACAGAGCACAGGACAGGGCAGGCCTTGGCTGGAAGTACCACCTTGGGACACGTGAGCATTATGACACTTTCTTACACAGCAATGTGTGCTCTATGTGACAAAGGAATTCAGTCTGAAGATACCACTAAAAAAATCCCCAGAGAATATTGTAGCCAAATTTCAAACCACGGGCTTTTTAGGGACCACAAAAGGCAAAAGGGACTTTATCAGCTGTGGAGGATGAAAAGTTTCATACTTATTTCAATGCAGAATTTTCAATTTTTAAGTTGTTTCAATTTCTGTTCATGTAAACAAAGGCTTAATTAGGAAAGAGGACTGGTATGGCCACAGAAGACAACAGCAGGAAAGAGGAGTCAACAAGGCCATGAGGAATTTTGACATAACCCTTGTTTCCTCTGGGATGGAGGAGCACGGATGCAAAATTTGGCAATGCAAATTTGTTTCCTTCCCTTCAGGACATGCTCTGTCAGCTGGGGGCTGCCTGCCTGTGCCCCAGACAGAAATTTGGTGCTGTAAATACACTTGTACACTGATATTGAGAGCTCTGGGTAAGGAAACTGCCTCTTGATATGGAGGGAATGTTGTTAGATAAGTACACACTGGAAATCAGCACTGAAGAATTTAACAAAAACAGGAATTAAGGAGAGGATAACCAAAAAACCCTAAACAAAAAGAGAGGATGTGATTAGCAAAGAGTAGTCTGGCAAGTGGCCAGAGAGAAAATATCTGAAATAAAACACTGCATAGAGCAGCAGGAGGCAGAGGTACCCATCAGAATGGGAACAGGTTTATCCACAATTCCCAGTCTCTGGGGAGTGGGGCAGAGAAGCTGAAGGATAAATGCCAGGTGTGGAAAATCCTAAATACCAGGAGCAGGAGAAGGTCTGTTGCAGTAACACAACTGAGTGGGGAGCTGTGTCTGCAGACCCAAGGGAGGGAGAGTTCTGGGCTTTTGTATCCATGCAAGCTTGGGCAGGACTAAAATCACATCAAAGCTGGAGCAAAGAAAGAGGGTTTGCAGAAAAAGTTATTCAGAGGAGGAGATCCTGACCAAACTCTGGCATTTGCTGCGTTGCACTGACATTAAAGGGAGGAGGGAATGAGGGCGAGTTCAGAGCAGCAAAATCCCCATGTCTGGGACAGTGGGAGCAGGGCTGGGAGCAGAGGGTGGGAGCTGGACAATAAGCACTGGAAGGTGAGCTGAGTATAGAGGAGAGAAGCATTAATTGTCTCGCTGGATCCAACAGGTTTGGGATTTACAACTCCCTTCCTTTCAATTTGTGCTTTCCATTTGTCACATGACAAGTGTGGGTCTGTTCCTGGCCAAAGCACTTCCACTGTACCCTTCTATCTGATAGGAACTGCAGAACCTTGCTGTGCAATGACAGTTCTGGATCTTGGGAGGAATAACAAGAAATGGGATTGGATTTATCAGGATGGAAGCAAGTAGTTACATTTAACGGCATTACTACATCAATACTCCTCTGAATTTTCAGTACGCTGTGTTTTAAAATTGACATCTTTATCAGTTCTGAACAAGTCCAAGCAAAGCCATTAGAGGGTATTAAAGTACAATTTCCCAAACTACCAGGAAGATGGCAAAATAAAAATGCAGGGCGTGATCACACTTCAGCCTCTTGGTGCCTCAGTGAAACAGGCACCAGTTCCTCCTCCCAGGGGTCCTGAATTCCTTTATTAGTGCTTTAGGTGCTGAGTGATTTGGGAAGCCTTGTTATGCAATTACAGATGTATGAATTTAGCATTAATATTGTCCCTGGGACTCTACTGTTTTTCCTAAATTTTTCTCACCATCTTTTCTTTGTACTCTGGCTGCACTGCACTGATTTCCACAGCGAAGCTCAGTTTCCTGTGTTGTGCTACTGAAGAACAACTCAAGATCTCTTGCTTTGCTTTTCATTAAGACATTGATTGCTTTACTGAGACTAACAGAAAAACATTCGTTTAGCAGCTTAAGATAAATCCATAGTACTCGAGTTTAAATAAAAGGCATTTTCATTTGTTGTTTCCTTATGGCAAAGCCTCCATAATTCTTTTCCATTTCATAAATTCATTGTGCAGAGATGTGAGGGAAGCACGGATGAGAACCTTTATCAGAGCTCTCAGGAACTTTCCCTCTCAGGAGTGAGTGATTCTGAGGGCTTCCACTTGCAGAGAGCTCATCCACACAGTACATATTTTCCAGGAGAAAACTGAATTACTGTCAAATGCAGCATGGGATGGAGCTATTGGGAAGCTTTTGTGGTTGTGTTTCACAAGCTCTGCAGGGACCTGAGCCTTTGTGGAGAGCGGCTCCTCTAGGCTGTGTGGGATGGGAGTACCCAGTGCCTTTGTAGATAAAGGAGAAATAGATTATATTTCTAATTCCTCTGCAGCCACCCTGCGCTCCTCTCACTGTCTCTGAAGAAGGAAGGGATGGGACTGCGTTGATTTGTCAGTGATTTTTTATTCCCAAACTTTCCAATGTGTAACTTTCCCGTGTGCAGCTCCTCCCTGGGCTCTCCCAGGCTCTGCTGTTTGCAGCTCTCTGGGGCTCCCAGCCCCGCACACCTTCGGAGTTTCACCAGCACATTGTGGGTTGTTAGAGTGTTTCCACCTTCATTCACTTCTTCTGAATAAACTTTGCGTGTTAGACACTTGCTGAGAGGAAAACTGCCACGAAATAGATTGGGAGTGCAGCTGGTAGACACTGAATAGGATTTAATGGAAATTAAATATTTACAGAAGCTGATAGCTCTGCAGATTTCTCTGCACAGTCCTGGGGACAGAAATCCTCTCCTGGCTGGCCTGGCCCCAGCAGAGTGCTTAAGGCACAGGGGGAGTTTCCCTGAGGTGGCTGAGGTTGGGGATGTGTGTTTAAGTGCTTTGCTGGACTGCAGCCCTTCAAACACTCTGCTTTCATTGCCATTCCCTTCTTAGTGTTTATTTTTACGTAAGGATATGAATCTTCACGGGTCCATTGCCTCAGACTGTGACACCAGCGAGAGACAATATCAATCTGTAAGTATCAATCAATACCTACAAACTGAAATGAAGGCTGGGGTTTTTTTCTTTTTATTTAATAAATATTTAACAACTGCCCTTAAGAATCACAAAACCTCTTCCATTCGTAATAAATTACCTCCAAAAGCAAATTTACTTTTGGGCTAATGGGAACCAGTGTGTTCTGTTCTGTGATCAGTTTCATGGAGAAAAATAAATAAATTTGAAAACTTACCTGAGTCCCTTTCAACCACCTGAGCCCATGGAGCTGCTTCAAGGAGAAATTGGTTCTGGGACGAGCTATTTTATTTAAATGACTGCTTATGAGACAAGAGGTGTGAGATGTGGGTAAAGTCCCTGTCTATGCTTGGATGCCACTATAAAATAGAGTTTCTTTATTTAGCCCCTTTGCTGAAGACAGTAAATCAAAATACTGATTAATACTAAGTCATTCTCTAGCAAAGACTAATTGGATCAAAATAATTACCTTCAGTGAAACTATTATTAAATTAAAAATTTGTTTCGAACAATGACCAAAATAGGAATTAATAATTTACGCAATTAATTGAAATGCTGAGAATTCAAATTTTATTTTAAAAAAGCAACAGCACCACCAATAAATATCCAGCTAGGAGTATGAAAATCAGTGTGTTACAAAAAAATCAGATACTTAGATAGCATTTATAATATAATAATATATTTCAATAAGATCACGAGACAGTCCACAGGACAACATTTATGAAACCTTGTAGGAGACCTTGATGATGAAGATAAATAACAAATTAATATAAAATCCATTTAGCGAGACCAAACAGATGCACAGCATTAAATGCTCATTTCTGCTTTGCTCGGATGAACTCCCAGGAAGTTTTCCTGCACCCAGAATGGGGAATTCCCTCATTGGAGCCCACCCAGGATGGTTTTGCCTTGAAGCAGGCGTTGGGTGGTTTGTGCTTGGTTCTCTGGCAAGAATGAGCCCTTTCAATAGCTCAAAGCTCTCCTCAGGGTTTATTCTTACCCCCGGTGATGAGGAGCAGTGTGTGACACTCCGGCAGCAAAGCACCTGCTGGCCCTGGCTCTGCCTCACTTCTCTGGGCTGGATATAGAACCCAGCCCAGATAATTCAGTAATTTAGGGGAATGGAGCCCTCCTGCCACTCTGTGATCCCAGGCAGGATTTCTGGCACACTCCGTGTTTGATCTGCAGGATCCGAGAAGGGAAACGCTGGGCGAAGTTTTGGGTTGGGTGGTTTGGGAGTTTCTTTTTGATTTTGTGGGGTTTCACAGGCAGTTTGAAACCTAAAGAACTTTTTTTTTATTATTTTTTTTAATGTTTAAACATTTTCAAATATCTTTTTTTTCCCTTTACATTCCATGTTACTGTGTCCTAATTTTGCATATTCATAATATCGAACAGTCAGAGTGTCAATAACTCCCCGGGGTTTTTCTCCCCTGGCAATAATTGACAAAACTTTCAAGCTGTTTTAAGTCTGGGCTTAATTCCACAAATTTTCAGTGGGGCAAAGCCTTCTTTAACCACTGAGGTCCTGGATAAATACTTTACACTTGCTTTAGACCACCTATGTTAAAATGAGTTTATTTGATACAGCAGCCATAGTAGAGTTCTAACAGGGGAGCCACAAAAAGAGGGTGAAATAATAATGCAGTTTGGACTGGAATTTCTGCCAGGGGAGATCCAAGAAGCTGTGAAAAGAGAGAATTAATCCCTTTGGGGGTAAACTGATGGATGGAGGGAAGAGTGACTACAGAGGTCAGGATGTTTTATGTTTTGATGGACAGAATGATGACAGAGAAAGCAGGTTTGCCAAAAAGGAGGCAGGCTGTGCAGCAGTCAGATGTGTTATATTAGGGACCAGAGACCTTTGATGGGTGATGATTTATTTATTTATTGTACCCATTTCTGACTACCCTGAGTTGAAGGATGCTCTTGGATAAGCATCAGCACTGAAGCTCACTTTGAATCAAAGCTCAAACATAAAACAAAAAAGCCCTAAGAACGTAAGAACTCGGTGTCAGCCTGGATGGTTTCTTGTGTCTAAAATGAAGCTGTTGCCTGATTTGCTAAATTCAGTCTGTGCTCTCTCTTACAGTAGCAGAGTTGAAAAATAATGCTAAAATTTTTTAAGACAGGTGACCTTGTCTCACTTGTTTTGACAGCAGGGAAAGGATGTGACTGCAGAGGGTGTGCAGGTCTGCTCAGCTGTGATTGCAAAACTTCCCATTTATATTACTAAAGCTTAAAATAAATCGATTTAAATCATCCTCAGGTAAGTGAATGAAGAAAAACACCTATAGGATAAAACTACATTTAAGCCCCGAGCATGGATTGCTTTCATTACATGTGCAATTAAAATTGTCAGCACTGTTCTCTTGATTGGGGAGGATAAAATATTGAAAATAGAGATGGGATAGAAGTTAAGAGGAGAGTTATTGCAAAGGTGGTTTTTAATGTTTCAACACTTGTTTACTCATTTCTTATAAAAAGAAAAATGGAAATAAAAAGCTCTGAAAGGCCAGAATCAACTTGGCGTGAAAGAACACAGCAACTTGAAATAATTAAAACAATGTTTTCTGAAAGATAAAATGATGATATGAAAACGAACTGCAAAGTATTTTATGATATCAAAAACCTCCTATTATTTAAAATCTTGCCTGTGAACTTTTCCCCACGAGGATTGCATACCAAAGGTGAATTCTACTTTACAAGATCTAACTGAAGTCACAGCTTTGCATTTTCAGGGACTTTTTGTTGGGCACGAGATGCATCCAACAGAAAAAATAACAGCATTTAGTTACTTTGGACCTATTGTGGAGGACAGTGAGGGGAATGACTGAGAGAGCAAAACCTTTAAAGAAGATTTTACTTTAAGGTTGCAGCAATGCCAGCCCCAGACCTGTTGGGAAGGGTGGTGGGGAGAGCTTTCCCCCTCTCATCCACCCCGAGGATGTGTTTGCCCGAGATGTCTGCAAAATCCACGGCTTTTAATCAAATTAATGGGGTTTCAAGCAGTCTGACTGCTGCATTTTCAGTGGAACTCCTTTGCACAGGATGCACCTTTACTGCTGTGCACTGCCCCTGGAGCATCTCGCCCACCTCGTGGCTCTGGGACCATCCTGTGCGTTATTCACGTGTGTCTGGGCAAACCCACTGTCTTCTGAAGGAGTTCTGACACGAAATCCCGCAAACCCGCCTGAACATGGAAGACAAAGGCACGGAACGCAGATTTTATAGCGTTTTTACAGCGTGGCTCCTCTGGCTTTTCAGACTCCACGGCTGAAGATTCAGCCCCTGAGCACCCAGCCCGGGGGGAGAGCATCGCTGTCCCCGCACCGCTGGGGCAGGCACGCTCCGGGTGTGCACAGCTCTCATCTCTGCTGCTCCTTTATCTCAGCCAGTGACTCATACTGCAGTGCAACCAGAGGCATCCCATCTGCATCACCTATCAGCTCCTTATTTAGGGCAAAGGAATTGTTGTTGGCATCTTAAAATACCCCACCGAGTCCTTCAGACCTCGTTCGTGAAACATTAGGATTTTTCCTTTGAACCAAATCTGTTCAACTTAAATCAGCTTAAATATGTCCATGAAATCCCCCTGGCTCTCTTATTAACATTATTTCTAATAATATGGTTTTTTTGTTCTGCTGGTTTTGTTAGAGCTGGCAGGGTGTGTGTTTGAAACCCCAAACCTCGTCTGAAGGAACACATCTGCAGTATCAGAGGATGAAGATGAAGAGCCCTGGAACCTTGCAGAACTTTCCAGGCTGTCTTCAGACCAAGATTTGCTGATGGAATACATTGCCAGAAGTAGAAAAGGGTTTTCAGGACTGGTTAAGAGCAGACATTCAGGTATTTGGACCAAGTGTAGCAGTGAGCTGCCTATGGAACCTAAAAAGCGCCTTTTTCCTCCCCTCTTGATTTCTGTGTAAAAATAATCCTTTAAACTCAAGTTGAACTTAGTTTGTTTCTATTTTTCCTGGTTGTTGAATGTATGAAAATTGATTTTCCTATAAAATACTTCCTTTCAGTGTGACTTCTCCTCGTTTGTGTCAAGGTTATCCCCAGTCTGTTTGGTGATTTTATTATGCTGGTATCTGCAGGCTGTAATTGAAGGGGTTTCAGAACTAATCACTTTTCCAGATATTTTGCTTTTTAATGCTAACACACCACAGGAGAGCAGAGCCAGCGCAGGGGAGCAAGCAAGGTGCAGAGCAGACAGAGCAGCAGATCTGTGAGCTGTTCACACAAATTACATTGTCCAATGTGTTTCTGCAGCACTTCAGAAAAGTTCTGCTTTCAGATATATTCATCAATACCCAGTTCAGTCAAATCCACCTCCCAGGACGTGCTGCATTTTGCAGGGACTGGATTTCAGCATGTCCAGCTTCATTACAGGAAGGTTCTGCTGCAACTCTGAGGCTTTTTTTTTGGCTTTTTACCCGCCACTAAACCCCTGTGACTGGCCCAGAAATGTTCTGTCAGTCTGCATGTTCCTACCAAGAAAGTTTTATTCCATTACCCCTGAAATGCTCTTTAATACCCATGGAACCATTGCCACAGGACCCAGTCCTGCTTTCTTTTTAATGAAACAAATTGGAGCAGGTTTCGATATGTTCCTGCCCTAAGTTATGCCGTGTGTCTGGAGAAACCTGTGAAGACCTCAGTTTAAATCCAATAAATTAACAAAGCCGTGTTTCAAGTCCTGTTAGAAATTGGAGGTGCAGCAGCAGCCAGGATGGTGCTGCCCCAGCCTGGTGCTGCACTTTGGGTCTATCTGTCTGTCTGTCTGTCTGCCAGCAGAGCACGCAGCAATTCAAAGAACAAAAAGAGGCAGTTTGCACACACACATTTGTGTAGGTAACTTCCTTCCCAAAGGCCCTGCACAGATTAATCCTCTTCACCCTCAGAGATGCTGTAAGATTTGCATTGTTTTCAGCAGTGTTTGATGTGTGGCCCTGGAAATGGTTGAGGGATTCAGCAAAATGCAGCTTTTGGTGGCCTCTGAGAGCGAAGCAGAAACACTTCCCTGTGCTGTGAGCCAGGACACAAAGCTCTGCTCCTCCCAGCTATTTGCTTTTACCAGGGCTGAGTTGTTTCACATCACAGAGCTCTGAGCACTGTTTGTGAGGCCCCTCGGTGAATTTGCCATCCCTCTGACAGGAGAGAGCTCCGTGGCTGGGAGCTGTTGCAGGGTTTGTGTGTTTAACCACAACCAAAGTGCCCCAGACGTGTTACAGCTGCCACGTGGGCTCATTTCAGTGCTCAGAATGATGCAGAACTACAGTGATGCAGCAGCCACCTAAAATATAAATGCAAGTGAAATAACAATCCCTTATCAGAGGTCCAGAGCGCTCACAGAACGTGAAGGAGCCATGGAGAAGCAGCTGCTGAAAACACAGATATTGGTTACTACCCCTAGTGAATGACTACTCCGTACTGTAACACTGTAGTAATAATGATCTATCAAACCTGGGAAGGTTTTTGGGTGCTGCAGGGTGCTACCACACAGGCCAGGTGGCTCAGATGACCAAACTCATCATCCTATTTTCTCGTTTTTTTCTTTTCTCCCCAAGGGCTATAATCAGAGCTATTTGTGAGCCTTCAGACTCATTACTGGACAAAACATAGGGCTCTGCTACCTCATTAATGAGCTGAGGGCTGAGAGAACACCCAGTCAAGGATTCCTGGGGACAGAGACATCAGATTTAAGGGTTAATTTACTGCACAAACGCAGCACTGAGTGAAACTCTGACAGTGTGCAGCACACTGCTCTATTTTTGTGACTTAACCTTTCCTGCTCTGCGTCTGGTAATCAGCTCTATTTTATGCACATGATATTAATGTTTATAAAGATAATGTTTATAAAGATATTCATGAGCGACCTTGGTGCTCACAGCACCAGATTTTTGGGTGCTGTTTTTAGTCCTATTCCTTGAGGGTGCTGCCCTCACCTCCCGGATGAGGCTCACTGATCTCTCTGCTTCCCACTGAGATGGGACTGTTGCTCCAATAGAGTGACTCAGCTAAGCTGAATTATTGACTCTTCTGCCCGAATTTGAATATTTTGCCTGTACATGGAACTAAAAAAACAGGATATTCTCTAAAAATATACTCGCAAGGAAATCCATGTTAATGGCAATTAAAGTTAGCTAATCACCTTCAGGTACTCTGCCAAATTCTGTGATAAATCAAGATTTCTTGCAAGGCGTAAGCCCCTGACTTTTCCTGTCAGTCTCATTGCCTTATATTTACTATTAATAGTTATCCATGGATTTGGGTGTGTGAAGAAGCATCTTATGGAAAGCACCCTGAGCCCCTGGCAGAAAGTTAAAATTACTGTGCCTATAGAACAAATGGTATTGTTCTAGAAATAAAAAATTCTGCCATTGAAATTTAAAAAATCTCCCTCAAAGCTTTCCTAATTGGCAAAAGCGATGCTCCCTCACAGCTAATTATCATTCAGGATTGCTGCTGGGGAGGAACCCCCCGTGTTTGCACAACCAGTGCCCTGTGTGCTGGAGAGACAGCAGCTGCTTCTGGAGGAGGCACTTCTCTTATCCCCGTGTTCTCCTGCAAGAGCTCCTGCCAGCTGTCAGAATTATTTATTTACTTATTTACTGGGGCAGGGAAACGAGTGCAACTTGGGCATCTCTCCTGGTCCTAGCAGATGGCAGAGAGAGAGGCTCACCTTTGGAGTGATGCCCGCGTTTCTAGAACAGAGAAAGCACCAGTGAAATAGAATAAATGCATTTTGCATGAGTACTAAAACCTGGTTTTAAGGGTTCTTATCTCATCTCTAATTTCCCATCCCATGACACTTCATATTTTTCCTCCGTGCTCTGCTTTGACTTTCACCCACAAGCTGGAACTGTTACTCTGTGAAGGGGCAGGAAAAATTAAGGGTTTTTCATCCCAGACCACTGAGAAGTGCTTTGTGTTCAGATCTACAGGTGTGAAAGGGAGCAGCTGAGAAGGAACTACAGCCAAGCAAAGCTCAGTGACTGATTGTGGAACTCCCACACAGATAAACTTTGCAGAGATCCATAACCTATTTTATTATTTTAAAAAAGCTTTAATATTAATCCCTGTAAGCAGGAACAATGGAGCTTATGTACTTTATGCAGTAGTTTTGTTTTATTTCACACTGGAAATAACAGGAATAGCAGTTCTGTAAGGAGTGGGAAAGGTGATTTTTGCACCAGTTTTAAAAAGTCTTGTAGCATTTCTGAGTGTCAGATGTCAGAAATTAGCTCTTGTTCCCTTCCAGCTCTGTAAAAGAACCAGAATTCATCTCTAAAATGGCTCTGAGGAACCAAGTGTTTAAAGCACAATCACCCTCAGAGTAATTGGAACGTGACAAAATAGCTATAACTTATCAAAACTTTGAAATTTCCCAGTTCTCTGAGACATTCAAATCTTCATGAGGACTTAAAACTGCTCTTCTGTCCTGCACCTTCATCTTTTAGCCCTACTGATCTCCAAGAGCACGTTGGAAAGGAGATTTCTTTCCGTTTTCCTCCATTCACGGTCTCTGAGTACAGCACCTAATGAGACAGACAAAATTTAAGAACTGATGTGACAGTTTTAAGAGTAATTACAGCACATTACCAACAACTGCTTTATGATTCCAGCTGCCAGCCTCATACAAACATGCCACTGTGATGCACCAGTCTTCGTGACACCACCCAAGCAGGCTGGGGAGATCGGGATCCACATTTTGTGTAGCTGGCTCCAGATATTTTTAACTGGGAACATCGTGAAGATCAGCCTGCAGGAAGAATTCAGCCTCGTATTTCACGTCCAGCTGATTACTGGTTGGGTTCTACATCCGAGAGCAGAGTGGAACATGTGCTGAAGGTTGTGCTGCTCCATTGCTTAGGCTGTGATTAGTCCAGAATCCTGGGCTGGAACAGGGGTGTGATAAATAAATGCTATAATATTGGCTTTCTGCAAATGTTAAAATGAGTAAACAGTGGCTTGGTCGCAAATAGATGCTATGTGAAAATATGCTATATAAGGTAGCTCTTTGTGGAGAATGTGGTTTTTAGCTATGAACTATTTTGCCTGGATTCCTGCTACTGGCATACCAACAGATAAGAAAATATGCATCGCCACAACGAGACGGGGAGCACAAAAACGGGGAATACAGCATTCCATTTGGAAAGGGTTTGAATATGAATCTCCAAAGAGATCTACTGATTCCGGGAAAGCAAGATTTCATTGTAATAGTTACTGGAAAGAGTTTTGAATATGTATAATTGTTTATGAATATGTAATACTCCAGGTGTGTGTAAAGGGGTGTCTTTGAGACAGCGGTGTGCTCTTGGCCGAGTGCCAACAGCACCCAGCGCTGCTACTTTTGCTTTATTATCTTCTATTGTCCTTCATTAAAATTTTTAATCCTAACAGGAGAGTGAACCGTGTTTTTCACAGGGGCTTTTCTCAATTGTCTGGGGAAATCAGAACCCCCTGAAACTGTCTGTTCTCTGATGAGGGGGCAGCTGAAGCAGCTGCACCACTCCAGATGGTCACAGGTTGATGGTGGTGTGGCCACGGGAGGGTTTCAGGGCACAAGGGATGGCAGAGGGCTTCGCTCCACGCAGAACTCACCGCAGAAGAGTTTGTACAACGCTGAATTTCCTCAGCCAGAGCCCAGTTATTCTGGTTAATCACAAAATGGAAATCACCTGCTAACAGCAAATAAGTTGCCATTTATTGTGCAGTCTCTTGCAGAGATTTAAACAAGGATTTAGCCCAAAGCCATCAGCAGATGCTCGGCTCCAGGGCAAGAGGAGTGTCCCTTCTCTCACACTCTGGGTGTGCGTGAGGACATCCAGGTTTTAAATCTCTGCTAAGGAGAATCTGTGCAAATTCTGCGTATTTGTAGAAAGAGAAGAGGTTTTTTTGGCTACTCATTGAAATCAGCTTCTCCAATTCACACAACTCTAACGGGCAACAAACTCTTTCCCAGCAAATACGCAATGCTAAACTTTTTATTTTCAGATCACTTGCCCTCTTAATTTTTTTTTGTTTTGCTGGGTTAAAAATCCTTTTATGTTTCCTTGCATAACAACTGGATGATACTAAACTCACTACGAGCAGAAAAGTGGAAATAATTTTCTGAAGAACAGAAATGCGACAACACCTGTGCAAAATGCTGAGGGAGATAATAACAGAGTACTTGGCAGCACTGCCAGGAGGGACACAAAAGAGACCTAACAGCTCTAAATGTGGGGCTGGCTGCTTTTAATTGCAGTGAGAAGACCAAAGTCACCTGCAACTCTGTAATTCTTGTGGGCATACAGCCACTCTTTGTGTTTGTAAAATAATTTTTAGCAGTCAATAAGTTTTTAACTGTTTAAAAGTGTCTAAAAATCTCTCAGTAACCTTGTGTCTTCAATGCTGTGCCACAAAGGTATGTGAGATATGAGATTACAGGTTAAGAAAAAGTCTGTATGCGTTTGAAGGACAGAAATCAAACCACAGGCTAAACATGAGCTTTTGTCATCTTGATCATGGCATTAACAATTAATTTCCCTTGCTGGGAGTCCCAACTAATTTATTTTTTTATCCATAAACAACGACGTAGTCAGCGTTGGTGACTTCTGTTGTGTTGGAGACAATTTCTGACTCTCACAGGGAAGGATTTATTCCCAATACCCAATATCTTAGCTAAACTTCCTTTAAAAAACCCTAAAATTGTATGTGAGACATATCAGGGACTGGCTATCCCAACCTGTGTATCTCTTCCAGGCTTTTCGAGGAAAATATTGAGAGTGCCAGTAATAATATCTGCAAGTTTATGTGGTGAGTAACTGTATTACATAGATGCAACAGCGTGTAAGATTTACATTGTGTAGTTTACCTTTTACTTCAAAAGTAGGGGTTTTTCTTTTATTTCTTTACACTGACTTGTTTTTCATGGCTTTTTGTAGGATGGGTCTGCATTCATTGACGATGGAGAGGTGGAAGGTAATTTTAAAATCCAGCTCACACTGCGTAGCACTGGCTCTTGCTTTATTTGAGGAAAAAAGGAGTAGCAAAACATAATTTTATTGTTCAGCTCCGTGCTGCCATCCCTTCAATTCCCTACTCATTTTGCATGTTACACTTATCAGGTTTTCACATACGTGGTATTCAAAATTAATTTGTGGTGATGAAAGCAGGCAATTAATTAGCTAAATGTGCATTCATCTTAGTCCTTTGATTAGTCATTTTAAAAGAAAATTACAGTTTTATTGTGATACCAAACTGGATTGAAATGTCATATTTGTTTGCTGCATTCCAGCTCGAACTGTGGTTTACAGTGCTTTATTTGTTTTATGAGAAGCCAGTGCTGGGTTTATTTTGCAGTACAGAGCTGTGCTGCACTTGGTCTCACATTTATCCATTCAATCAATTAGAATATGAGTCAGAATGGTAGGAAACTTTCACTCTAAATTTTATAATGTAAACAAAACATTTGCAAAAGAAAAATGCTAAAAACCCAGACCGAACCACTTTAGTGCTGATTAAATTGATTATCTGTGATTTACCTGGCAGATTTCTTCATCTTCAGGGAATGTTTATAGACCATTTAACCTCCTGTTTGGAGGATGAAAATTGTATTTATTTATCCTGGGGTTTTCTCAGATTGGGAAAATCTTCAGGTCTGACAGGCCAAGGATCCCAGGCTGTGCAAGCACAGAAGTGCAGCTGGGGTAACTCGAGCCCCAGCTCTGTTCTATTTTGTCCCCCATCCCTTTTCTCTAGCATTTCTATAGCATTCCTTGTCATTTTTATTCTTTAGATACCAAAGTGAAGCCCTAAATGACACAACAAGCAGCAATACATTAACCAGAGCCTGTGAGGAATTGATATTTTCCTGCTTTTTAGAAATCTGTTTGCTCTGCTGCCTTGGTCACATTCCAGGCTAACATTCATATCTGGCTTATTTTTGTTGCTCAGAACATCTGCTCTTTGTTGCTTTTCGTGGTGGTGCCTCTCCTCCAGGCTGAGAAACGCCCAAGTTTTGTTGCCAGGATTCTCCCTCTGTGGTACCTGCAGTTTGTAAACAGTTTGTTGAGAAAGATCTGTGTTTACTCCTCTGCAAAATGCTGAACGGGTCTCACGGGTTGGGGCTTCTGTACCCGTTCATTTGCTGATTTTCTGTGATGCAGAGCATGGGTTGCAAGAGGAAGAACAGCCCAGTGAGAGGAAAAGAAATAAACCAGCTGTTTCTGAGATCCAGAGTGAAATAAAGGCAGTGGTCTCAAACCCAAAAACCGAGGAATGCAGCAGGTGGTAAGGGCAGAGCAGATTCATTGCTGCATTCCTCCAGATGTACAGTGCCAGCAAACACCATTTATATCTATTTTAATATATGTATATTATCACACAGAGTTATCTATGACACACACCTCTTCTTTATCTATCCGGTTCGTCAGTCCATTGTATTTAAAATTAATTATTTAGACTTCTGTGTCTTGAGTTCTGAAATACTTGCAAGACCGCCTTCAGCCTTTACAGAAGATTAGTGTGAGTAAAGGCAGCAGTATTTGAGTTTTAAATATATGTTAAAAAGTGCTTGAAGTTCCTTTGTATTTGTATGAAGGTATTTTTAAAAAATAAAATTTTAAAAAATGTTAACAATGATTGAAGTACAGAACACACTGAACCAAAAAATCAGATAATTTCTTAGCGGGAAATGGAAAGATGAACGTTACTGCTACCATAACTTCAGGTTTTGGGAGAGACAGAATTTTATCACCTGTAATTATTTATCTGACCTGCAGTTATCACTCTCATGCGTTGTCACCTGCCTGTTTCTGCTGCAGGTTGTTCTCCTGTCACACACAGAATTTGTTCTGAACTCCCTCTCACATCTCAGCAGGAATTATTCATGAGATGACAAAAGCCTCTTCTGCAGCATCAATTCATCCCTGTTCAAAGCTTGCAAAGGTAAAAGTCTGGTCTCTAATGAATTATGATTTATGAAATAAATTGGCACGGGGTTTCTAGATAAGGTTTAATCGACTGCTGAGTGCAGGGGATGGACAATGCAGCACAAGTTCTGCTGTTGTTCCCTCAGGAGCACGGCCATCATTCAGGAAATGACCACCTGACAAAAACCCCGTCCTGGTTAATTGTGTACCCTGATAATGTTCATCAATCACAGCACGAGAGCCTGGGCTGGGGAGGGAGGCTGGAGCTGGCTCTGTCCTTTCTGAGGCGATGAGGGAGGCAGGTCCTCGCCGCTGGGCTTGTTCTGTCACCTCTTCAGATAGCTCAGCTGCACTTCTGCCACCTTGGCCAGCCCAGAGCAAGGGAGATCAGAAATAGAAAGCTGACATCTTTTTGCTTCGGGGACATTGTAGCAGCAGGAGTTCTGGGAGAATTCACTGGAGTGTCTAATGAAACTCGCTGGAAGGGTGCACGTTAGGATGCCTTGTCCTTCCTTTTCTTCTCCTCTCAGTTTGTCAGCACAACTAATCCCCACTAATTTGATCTCTTTCAGCATTTTGATTTCAAACTTAGGAAACAAAACTGGGTTTCAAATTGTTATTTTGTTCTGTGCTTTGACACTGAGGCTTTCTGTCATTTAACACACCAGCAATTCAGTATTCTCACTTCCTGTCAGATGTGATTGTGTTGAATTACCTCACAAACGTGCTGTGAGGGGTTCAAGCATCACAAGCAATAGTTTGGACAAAAAGTGCCTTTAATTCTTTTTCAGGCACAGGTTTATGTGCTATTAAGTTCATCAAGCTCCCTGTAATAGCTACTGATACTCTTTCAGCAGAGTTTCCCATCACAGTGACAACAGTGCAACACAGAGAGCTCTGCATTTTGGGTTATTCTGCATTAGAAACCAAGTTTTTGATACTCCCAAGTTCAGTTGCCAGTTGCTTTGGTGCAGTTTTGGATTTAAGGCTGCTAAAATGCACTACAAGATGTTTAAGAAACCCCTCTGACGGCAGCATTTGAGGATGAGGGATATTTTTGAAGATTTTTGTCAGCACAGCAGTGACAATGTAAAGAGGTAAATTAAAAATGAGCCAACAATCAAACCCCACGAAAACCAAACCCTGAGAAGTTGCTCATAGGGAAAAACCAATGCATTCAAAGCGAATAAAGTGATTAAATTGGGAAATGCCATCTATTTTAAATAGCCATGGCATCTTCAGAGTGCACAGGGTGGGTGAACAAGGCTCCTACTACTCACCCAAACCCCTAAGTCTTAGAGAAACCATGGTGGGCAACAGTTTTGAAGAGTCTGATAGCCATGGTTCCAACCAGAATCAGTCCTTATAACCTAAAAGTCAATGCTGAGACTGTACAAGGCAGCACCACGGGCAGAAATCAGATTTCATCAATGAGAAAACAAGTTTTCCACAGAAATACGTAAACAGGGCTAGGTCTTGTGTCACTGGCACCCCAGCAGCATAACCACTCTGTTTAATCTCTTTTTTTGGTTTTGTTTTGTAGCA
Organism: Ifrita kowaldi; assembly: GCA_013398055.1. Taxonomy (NCBI): domain Eukaryota; kingdom Metazoa; phylum Chordata; class Aves; order Passeriformes; family Cinclosomatidae; genus Ifrita; species Ifrita kowaldi. The sequence continues at coordinate 237,285 of VZRS01008365.1, forward strand.
GTGGGGGCTGACACTCAGATTGCTCCCATCGCTTCTGTTTGGCACGCTCGCCTCGTGGGCACACAAAGAGCACAGCTGGCACCACAGGTAGGATCCAGCCCTTTAGAAGAAACCTGGCAGATCTGTTAACGTGCCCAGGAAAATGGAGCACAGCTCATCCTGCCACGGGGAGTTTGGCTCTGAGTGAGCCAAATCACCCGGGAATGCTGTCAGGACAATGAGCGGGGCCTGGGTCTGTACAGGGAGCACTGTGTCCAAAGCAGGGGTGTTTTTACACAATCACCCCTCAATCTAGAGCGGGAATTTCACAACTATTAAAATACAATTTTTCTGTATCAGACTTGTCAGGAGTATTTTTGGTAATCTATTTGTAGGGATGATGAAACAGTTTCTATCATACAAAAATTCACATTTTGAAAAGTATAAGCAGTCATTTTTTTCTTTTACTTTGCTTTCTATTTAGCTGAGAAGGAAGGGAGGATTGATTACACAGCTATTGAAGCAAGGCAGAATGAAACAATTCCTCAGTCTTGTGAGGCTCATCACCTTTGCATGCGTGGTAGCAGTGGAAATGCTCCGTTTGCACTTGCCCTGGTGAACTGCAGTGCTCTGCCTCTGTCAGTGACCTGCTTCCCTGTGCTGTAGCTGCTCTAACTCATTATTGCAGACAAGCTTTCCAGAAATACGAACAGCCCCAAGACATCTCAACACCACTGAGAGGAAACGATTCTCTCTAGATCCTACTAGACCTAAATTTATCCAGATTTAACTGCAGGCTCACAACTTCTCTGGCAGCGCAGAGTGCTGAGGTGAGAGGAGCACTCTAACTGCAGCTGTAGCTCAGGGAGGTTCCTCTTGTTTCCATTTTCTGTGCTCTGTATGCAACAAGCTGCACCCCTGTGGGGCCCACACCATGGCTTGGCAGAGGCAGCATTTTCGCCCAGTGTGCCCATGATGTTTAAAACACAACCATTGCCTGCCAGCCCCCGTGTTTTATTTGGTTTTGTCATTCTACAGCACATGAATGTTTCCAAATTCAGCCCTTCCTTACAGAATCCTGCACAGTTCTACCTTCCAACGTGTAAACTTCAAACTGTGGAAGTGTTGGTACCAGGGATTTTATTGAAATGCTAACTTGTAAAGAAGTTGTTGCATGAATTTACTGTGTTTATTATTAGAGCACGGGTTACTCTCAATGCGGCCTGTAAAGATCAGCAGCAAAACGAGTTGTGATTGTGTGTGTCTGGGATAAAAGGATAAGGGCTGAGCTATGTGTTTTATGTTACACAGAGTGATTATCCCAAAACTCAGGGGAAAGTGAATTCAAATTACTCTTAAAGAAAGCCTGGTCAAAAAAGCACCCATAATTCTCATGACAACATTGCTTGAAGATACACAGCACTTCCCCTTCATCAAACTGCTTTCTGACACAACCAGTGTGGGGGGTCTGTAACAACAGAGGATTCATTAATATTTCAGGGCATGCAAGGACGGCAGTGCCTGTTCCTGCTCCCAGCCAGAGCTTCGGGCCAGTGTTGCTGCCGCTCCCTCGCACGCTGCAGTGCCGAGGACCGCGGGGATGCTCAGGCTGGAGCTGTCCAGGGGATGCTCGACCTGGAGCTGTCCCGGGGATGCTCAGGCTGGAGCTGTCCCGGGGATACTCAGGCTGGAGCTTGTCCCGGGGATGGTGAGGGTGGACAGTGTCCCGGGGATCCTCGGCTGGGAGCTGTCCCGGGATTGCTGAGGCTGGAGCTGTCCCGGGGATGCTCAGGCTGGAGCTTGTCCCGGGGATGGTGAGGGTGGACAGTGTCCCGGGGATGCTCGGCTGGGAGCTGTCCCGGGGATGCTCAGGCTGGAGCTGTCCCGGGGATGCTCAGGCTGGAGCTTGTCCCGGGGATGGTGAGGGTGGACAGTGTCCC
>VZRS01008365.1:239705-258385 GCA_013398055.1 Ifrita kowaldi
AGCTCGCTCTCCAACGCCGTGAAGCAGACGGCGGCCTCGGCAGGGCTGGTGGACGCGTCCGCCGCCGTCTCCGCGGCTGTCGGCAGAAAGTTCAAGCTGCTCCTGGTCATCGACGAGCCGCACACGGACTGGTAGGTGCCCTCCGCATGCCCCTCCGCGCCCTCATCATCATCATCATCATCATCATCCTCCTCCTTGCCCCCCGTCCTTCCCCCCGTCCTCCCGCGGTCCCTCCCCGGCAGGTGCGGGCTCACCTGGGGCGGGGGGCGCGCCCGGGGCCCGGCAGAGCCCCCACACCCGGCCCCGCCGAGGGGCTGGAGCGCGGCCTCACGGACTGGAAGATGGAGCGAAAAAATCCAGCGAGCCCCGGAGCGCCTGACTAGCCGCGAAATCTGTTTTCCAACACAACACTAAATAAAACGTGTTCACCGCCCTGACCAAGCATACCCTGTGTTCTCTGGCGAAATAAAGAACTCGTGTGTAGGGGCAGGTTGGATCTAGGTGTCCTGGGCACGGGTTTCTGTGCGGAACTGCGTGTGGTTGTAGCGTTCCGTGGGTTAATTCGTGTTTACGAGCCGGTTTGTTTTCACGCAGCTCCCGCTGCTCCTGTGGCAGCGTCTCCAGTGCGCGCTCGGGTGAAGGTCCTTCAGGATGCCGGGCGCCAGCCCTCGCTTCTGCCGTAGCTCCGGGAATTCTGCTGCCATGGGCTTCATTCACTCGGCAGGCTTTATTTGGGCTGCGTGTTTGGCTTTTAATGATATCATTAAAAATGCGGGATTTACCAGGCGTGGGACTTGGCCACCAGCGCGGTTCTGCCTGTGCCTGGCTGGTACCAGCAGGAGAGGTTATGGCCGCTCCAGACCTGTTTATCACGGCCGGCTCTGGTGGATGCTGTGCTCTAGAGGAAGGACATATTCCTATCAATCCCTCGCTAACTTGTTTCCCTGTGTGTTTGCACATCAAGCTGAGAATCGTCTCATTCGCTGTTGCTAATTACAGTGCAGGAGGTCTTAGCAGCTCCTTAAAATAATACAGAGTAAAACAAGTCTGTTTTTGTAGCGCTGAGATCATCCAGTAATGGATTGTGGGTTTAGGGTTTTATTCTCAGCGTCTCAAATTTGTAGCCTTACTGTCTGCATGGGTTCGTGCAGTGCTGTGATCTGATCCAATTTGCTTTCAAATGGTGCTTTAATAAAATACTTGAAACGAAAATGTAAGCCTTCAACTATAGCAGATATGTTATTTATGTTAAGATAACCTTACCTGTTACATTTTCCAGGCTTTTTCTTCTGTGTCTGGTTTTGTGGTTGGTGTGGGGAGGGGATGGGGTTCTTTTTTTTTTTTTTTTCTTCTTCTTTTTGGAAAAAACAAGGTGGTTGTATCTGCCAGACTCAGGCAGCCTCTGTACCTACGTCATGGAGATGCATCCATGGACACTGCTCCCTGCCTTGCAGAAACATCTATTTATTTAATATTCTGTAGTGCACAGCTCTCTGCCTGTTACATTCAGTAACCGTAGATGTTGATAACGTTTGTTTCTGGGAGATTTTTCTGTGCTCACTAAAGCCACTCTGAGTATTTTGAACGTGGTTTTACATACGTGGTTTTGCACACTTGATAAATGCACCCCAAATTAACACCATCTGTTGATAGGGGCAAAGCTTTTAAAGACCTCCGTGGGGAATTCCCTCAAGAGCACTCCAGGTAGGAGCCTCACAAATCTACACAAGGTTACTCATACCTGCTTGATTTTGCCCTTTTTTTTTTTCCCCTCCTCATCGTATGTGACATGGATACGTAGTAGTTCTAGAAAAACCAGTTTGTTGTTGCACTGGCTCTTTCCCAGAAATCAGTCATCCTGTAACTGAAGATTTTAAAATCCATCCTGAAGAATGATCTGTCTGACCCTCGTGGGTCCCACACGACTCCAGATCCGTGTGAATTCTGGTCATGCATGCGCAAGAGTTTGTTCCGTACCTTGGGCAGTACGGATGTCCATGTGGGCATGCACTGATCTGTATGGGCTAAAATGGAACATGGGTTGTAATTTGGGAAAGGAAAAGAAAGGTTGGGACGGGCAGCAGGTGAGTGCTGGTGGCGTGCAGGGCACCCCCAGCTGCCCTGGGCTGTGCTGCAAGGGGAGATTTGCAGAGCTCTGCCGTGTGATGCTGCGAGCAAACCCTGTCAATAACGGGAGAAACAGCCCCACATCAACCTTGAGAGCTCCCCAGAAACCCTCCCAGCTGATGGGCACCAATCCTGAGGGGAGGAGCAGATGCTTGGGGTTTGTTTTTGTCACGTTCTGAGCTGCACTCTGTTTTAAATTGAGAGCGTGTGTATTGCCTGTGGGTTGCAGTTTCAGTAGAAATCAAAGGGTTTCGGTCTGGATCACACCGAAATCCTACAGGTTCTGTATCCTCTCTTCAGCAGGGGCCAGAGGAAGTATAAACACCTTCTTCTGTCAGCAAAGGATGCTCCCTCTTACCCCTGGCATAAAGGCACATCTTGTTTCCAGTAGATTTTATATCTGTGAAAGGTTGACTCATATTTCAGGTCTACAATTTAGTAACCCAACATTGTTTTTATTGCTCGTGGAATCACTTGGGACATTCTACTAGAGTCAAATCCCAGTTGTTGCTTGCATTTTATAATCTTGATCTCAATGACATCCTTCCTCAATTTCTTGCCCTAAGAGGTTTGTCCTATTGCAAGTTTTGAAATTCTCCATTTCAATTACTTTACTTTTATGGCATGGGACAGGATAAAAAAATGGGAGATTTTCCTTTCTATACTAATTAATATATTTTTTATCATTCTCCTGACTTCTTAAGGCAAGAGCAAATGCAGTTGTTGTGCCAAACCACCCTCCTTTCTCAATCCAAGGTGTGTTAGAGCTGCAAAGAAATTTCCAAATGTTTTTTGGGAACTTGCAACCACATTTAGTGCTTGTGCTTCTCCTAAAGGCAGGACTGCAAAAGAAGCTGTATCAAAGACTTTCCACCAGCCTTGGTGGCAAGTGAAGGGACAAGTTGAAAACAGGCTAAAGGCTGTAGTCAGTAAATCCATGGCAAGCGGTCTTTGCTGGTTCTGGTTCTCATGGAAGAATTTCTCTTGGTCACTCTGTAAAATGAATGATCCCCTGGTCCACAGGTGGAAGCAAATAGCCAGCAGCCATTTATCCACCAATTATCTCAGAAACCCCCTGTCATTCCAGAACAGCCCTGTGAGGAAGAGGTGACCTGGAATGCAAACCCTTCCATGGACCAGTGCTCTTCATTTATATAAATTCATGTAAAGGCATTGGAAAAGCTGATTTTATTTCCAGGCCTGTTCTTTATGCACTTGCAAGTGATGTCCTTTTCATCTGCAGCTGCATATTGAGCAGACATTTTCCGTATCTTGATCTCCAGAACCCTCTGAGGAGCTCCCACATCTGGTGGATGGGTTTTAAGATGCGGTGGGAATGTGTCTGGTGCACAGATGCTCCGTGGATCTGCTGGGGAGGGGAGAGCTTCAAGAACCACTTGTTAGGTTTAATGGTGATTGGATGGGAGATTTCAATGGTTGTTTTACAGCTTTGAGGACCTTTGTTGATATTTTACAAATGGAGGAAACTAAGAGGTGAGATAATTTGTTCAAGGTCATCCAAACGACTACTGCCAGTGCTGAATTAAACCTAGACAGCTTGCTTCAACTTCTCTTTTAATTGTGCATTAAGTGTCCAAAGTTTTCAGCTAGATAAGTTTATTTAAAAATGTGTTTAATTTCCTCAGGAAATAACCATTTTGTTCTGTACACAAAAAGTCCTGAATATTCAGTGCTGAACAAGCAATTGATGAGAGGCCATACATCGGTGGCAAGGGGCCAAGATGCTGTGTATAGATTATTATCTTTATCAAAAGCTTATGTATGAGATTCAAAAAGCTGTTTCAATATCAAAAACTAATCATCACTTCGTGTGCCTTGTCCTTTAAAGCTTGAATATCAGACTTGTTGGCAGCAGCAATGAAACTATAAAAAGAACAAAGTTGGGAAATGTTGTTCTTGTGTTTTTTTAAGCACAAATCTGGTTATAAGTATCAGTACCTTTTTTTTTCACAGACAATTATGCATTTCACTTCATGTTTAGTGCCTGAGTAGTTACTCAGCTTGTGACAGGCTCCAAAGATAAACCCCAAATGGCTGGGACAAATGCTGTATGAAGAGCAAACTTTCTGGTTTAAAATTACCGAGTCATTTATGGGCCAACATTGCTCATCAGAAATATTTTTAATATGAACACTGTTGTTGTAGTGCAGAAAAGCACTGGTTGATGACACAATGAAGTGAGCAGCACGAGTTTCTTAGGGCTTGTTTTTTGGTTTTTAGGGTTTTTTTCGTTCACTAGGAGGTGGAAACCAGTTTCAATTAAAGCTGTGTGTGCTGTTGTTTTTTGTAACTACCAAACTTGCGTGAACACAGTACAATGAAAATTTCCCTGCAGTTTTTCTGTTCATTAGGGATGGTTCAATTGTGCATAACTAATTAGCAGTTCCTAACTCCAGTTGGCCTAGAATTCTCATGTTTTTAGTTGTAACATTGATTTGGTAGCTGCAGCTTTCATTTCATTCACTGTAAGCCTTCAGTGAGCAAGTTTTCCAAATTTAGAAGGCGTCACTTGATTTTAATAATGCATAAATGAGGGCAACTGCTCTGCCAGAGCACTCTCCTGTCCTTTGGGATGACTCTGGAGGAGGAAAACGTCCTTGCAGCCTCCTGGCATGGCACAGCTCACTGCTGCCAGCATAAAGTCAAGAGCCAGGTGGGAACTGGGGAGGGAAACCCGGGGTGTGACAAATGTGGAGCTGGTGATTGACAGAGGGAGGAGGAGGCAGGGATTCCCTGGCACTGGGACTGAAGGTGGGATGTGTTTGGAGGCAAATCCAGCAGTGTTGTAGGGGAGGGAGGAGCTGGTTTTTGAAGGGTGTCAGCTCTCAAGAGTTTGACCAAATGACCAAATGTGGAGTGTAAGGAAAAGATAATCTTACCAATCTGTGTATTTTATATGGGAAGAAAAAGCGTATATTAAATCACCGTTATTAATTTAAAATGCCTTTTGCAACAAGAAACTGTTGCTATTGAGGAAAATAACCTTGCCTTTGGTATAACACTGTCATATTTCAAGGAGGCAATAGGTTCCTGAAAACCTCTGGAACTGAGCAAGAGCGACAAAAGTTTTACTTTGGTTTCTCTCTAATTTTTGCTTCATATGAAAGTGTCCCATTTCAAAACGATGTTTGTGAGACATTTCAGTCTAACTTTAGTTGTGGCCTTTCGACTGGGTTCCCAGCCCTCCCAAAAAGGAGCTGGCAAGCAGCTTTTGCATGAGGCCAGCGTGTGCTCAGACAGCTTCTTGCAGCCAGGTAATTAGATCAGCCCTGCTTCCCAGCACGCCCTTCACCCCCAGCTCTGCGTTAAGGGCTCTCTGCCTCTGCAATCCAAACAACAACAGCACAATTAAAGGAGGGATGCAGGCACAAACAGCACAGCTCTGCAGGCTGGGAGGGCACACGCAGGAAACCACGAGGGTTTCTGCAGAGTTCATCCTGAACTCTGTCTCCTCAGCCACTGCAGGAGGTGTTCTGAGGGGTGAAGTACAGCTCATGGGGCCTTGACACCGCTTCTTTGTCCATTTTTTAAATATCAAGCCCACACTGGGCAAGGGCTGGAGAAGCAGGGCATGCAGCTGTGCTAACTGAAGTGTGTAACGTGTTAAATCTGAATTTGTAGTGTACAGCAGCCTCACCCACGTTGTGTTCCATGTCCCAACAGCCAGCTGGTGCTGCCCCAGACAAAGTGCATGCTGGTATTTTCAGATGATCTAAGAAAGAAAATTGCTGGGTTTTTTTTCTGTTTATCTGCAGCTGTGTCATGTGCAACCCTTGGCTGTGTTGGTATAAATAGCAGAACACTGTATGTGAGAGAGATTACCTTTGTGACGAGATGTGAAATGAAAACCAGATCTCTCAGTGGAAAATGCTTTCTCCTCCATGTTCTGTGCCTTGCTCTATCTAAACAAGCTCTTCCAGGCTCTAATGATATTTTAGGCAGTTGAGTAAATAAGGGGTTGGCCACAAATTTGGACAGATTCTCTCTGGTGTCACCCCCATCTCATCCCTGATCCCTGTGCTCAGGATCCAAGTGGTTTTTTTCTTTTCTCCTTATCTTGAAGAGACAATAGAAGTGCCTCTGAAACCTAACAAAAGCTATAGTAACACGTTGAGTTGAATGGGTAATATTAGAGAAAAAAGTTTGCCAATGTTTCCTTCTAAAGTTTGCCTTCAGAGAAAGGAAATGGAAAAATTGGCAAGGAAATAATGAATTTTAGGGAGGTACATTTCAAAGTAATGATACTGAGGTGAGAGATGAAAGGAATAACAAATTGCTTGGTAGACTATGGAACTGAGTAAAATAAGAAATTCTACTTAGAACCTATTCAGGATTTGATAATGGCTTGCCAGTAGCAAATTGTAACCTGTTGAAATAGGAAAAGCGTGGAACAAAAGGGTATTGAAAACTATAATACTGGATGTCTTATTGTTCATCTTGCAAAAGTGTGTGTGGAGGACTGCCTGTTTGAAATGGGTGGGGTTTGCCATTCTGTAAACACTGCAGGACACTGGAAAAGCCATGGTTTCTCCAAAAGATTGATGCTAAATATTTAGCATGTTTCCCCAAAAGATTGACACTAAATATTCCCACAGGGTCTTCCAAAAGTAGTGACTTCATTTTATGCAGTTTTAGTACCCAGTTCCTAATAGCACCATGTGAGTGACCCATGGAAATATCATATCCAATATCAGGTAATTGTATCCCATTAGGAATGCTCTAAACTACAGAAATCTCTTTTAATACCACTGAAATAGACTGATGTTTGAGGGGTTTATGCATTTATAGATAAGGTGCACTGCAATCTGCATTTAAAGATGTGGTAAGACTTCAGTGAAAATATGTTTGAGTTTAAACCTGTGTTTGAGGAAGGGAATAACAAATGCAGGCAGGTTTGGATACAGAACCTCCACAGAAGGAATTTGGACCTGGCTGGCTGAACACAGCAGCAAAGGGTAATTACAGGCAGGTGGAAAAAATGTCAAGAATGGAAAAGAGTAAATTGGCAGAGAAAGCAATGTTGTAGGCAGCAAAAAGTGAAGCCATCCATGATGAAGTGAAATGTTACCTGCAGTAATGACATTGCTTCCAAAGCTGAGACAGCTTGCCTTGAGGAGTGACCAAAATGTGCAGGGAGGTGATAAAACCTCGAACAGACACCGTGGGTGGGAGGGCAGCCTCAGACCTGGGTCTGCAATGAGAACTCCTTGCTTGGTTGCCCTGCTGCTTCTAATTGAACAGCTTTATCTGTGCCCAAACTGGCCCCCTCAGAGAGAGCTCAGTGCCCCAGGCTGGCAGGGACAGGGATTGGAGGCAACACGAGCTGCAGGCTGCTACAGGCTTGGGCAAAAAGTGCAAAGATTTTGTCCATTTCCCCATCTCCACAGATGTGGAACAACAGATTCCTAACAGCTGGTGGCTGGGCTCAGATCCTTCTTTCTGCTTTGTGAGCTGAAGTGATACAAGTGTTTAATTCGGAGGGCACTGGATGTTCAATCCAAGGAGGCTGTGCCTGGTTTCCCTGCAGACCCGAGGTGTCTCGGGCAGTGCAGGGCTCTGCAAGCACCAAGCCTCAGCTCCGGCTGTGCCAGGGAATGCCGAGGGATGTGTGGGCTCCCGAGGGATCCTGGCTGCCCATCACCTGCTGGCAGGGCTGCCAGGGCACGCCTGCTCACTCCTTTTGGAATTCAGATTCGGGTGGGATTCATTTAATTCTCGGATTGCGCCAGGTCTGTGTGTACACAGCTCTGTGCCTGACCTCAGGTTTGTTCTGCCTGACCTCATTTCTTCTTTATTCCTTCTGATTTCTTACTAATAAAACTGATTATAATTCCACGGAAATGGCCCAGATTTAGGGGATTAAACTCCAATATGAGCTCAGTCACAGTCTCTTAAGTCTCCCATTTGTTCAGGGAAATCAGGATGGTTGCAGAGAGGAAGATTCAGCATTGTTTCACTGCCTCTTAGTTTGCTTCAGTGGCTTCTTCTGCACTGAAGATCACTTCCAATGAAAGCTTTCTATGTATGCACACACTTCAATATTGAGGGAGTTTTAAAAGATGTTAAAGGTTTCTAAATAAATATTAGAAAACCACCACGTGAGATTTGTGACCCTGGAAGTGTGATAAAAAGGTTTAATGATAAAACATGATAAATACATCCAATTCCACTGAGTGGCAATGTGGTTTCATAGCGTGCTGTGACAGCAGAAGTTTTTTTACTTAAGGGTTGTTGTCTCAGCCATCTACTGTTCAAGGTAAATAAAAGTCCTAGGGATACTTTTAATTAGGAGAAATTATTTATGAAGTCTTTGTCTTTGAACAGATAACCAAAATTAATTTTCCTGAGTCTTGTGTGGCTGTTCCATACAATATATATCAATAAATGACAAGAATGTTTGTGACTGGCCTTTTAAAATGTCTGTGTGTATGTAGTCGTGTACATCTGTATGTAGAAGGGTTGTTTGGAGAAGAATTTGTAGGAATTTTCACTGGTGGATGTTGTCCAGGTGGAAAATAGTTCATGGCTGTTGATTTCGTGCTATTGGGTCACTCTGGAATGAAAGGAGGCTCTTCCACGGTGCCAGTGAAAAGTCACTGAGCTATTTTGAAGACAGGTCTCATGAGGATCTATTGTGTGGGTTGCAGTGCAATGAGGTTTAGAGATTCAGGGTTTGTGTCAGGCTGTTCTCTGCCTAAATTCTTCTAGTTGGACGCATGTTCTAGGATTTTTGTGCTGATTAATTTTCTTGCTGAGGAAGAAACGTCTGGTGTGAACCAGCAGCAATCCAGCGTACAGGAGGGTCAGATTAACTTCCTTGGCAACAGCAACACATGAGAGGAGTCAGGGGAGAAGCACTTTTGGGCAGCCCCCGTCGATTCAGGTGGCTCATTTTTTGGGAGCCCGCGTTGGCTCACTATTTGGCAGCCCCCATTTAGTCCTATAGATCACTATTTGGCACCCCCCCTGGGATCACTATTTGGCAGCCCCCATTGACTCAATGGATCACTATTTGGCACCCCCCCGGGATCACTATTTGGCAGCCCCCATTGATGCAATGGATCACTATTTGGCACCCCCCTGGAATCACTATTTGGCAGCCCCCATTGACTCAATGGATCACTATTTGGCACCCCCCCGGATCACTATTTGGCAGCCCCAATTGATGCAATGGATCACTATTTGGCACCCCCTCTGGGATCACTATTTGGCAGCCCCCATTGACGCAATAGATCACTATTTGGCACACTTTGGGAGTCCCTTTTTGGCAGCCCCCATTGTTACCCATGGTTCACTATTTGGCGCCCCCATTGTTTCCTGACACATAATTAGTGTGCATGCAGGTTTACATCGTTTCTACTAAAATCACTTCCTCTGGGCTGGTCTTTGCCCGTGCAGGGTGTGGGTGGCAGCAGACTGCAGCTCTGCCCTTGCCAGGCTGGTGAGGGTCTCACAGCAGGGCTTTTCTCTTAAGTCTTGCAGTGGTTTTCTTCTTTTATTTGCTAGAAGGCTTTTCCAAAAAGTCAGGCAGCTAATGAAGCTTTGGGGTTATTGCTTGGTGGTTTTCTTTTGTTGTTTTGGGTTTGTTTTTTTTCTGAATATTGTGGCCCATTATAAATATCCTTTTCAGCTCCCCAGATCTTTGGCTGCTGATGACAAATCAGCTCCTGAGTGGTCTTTGGAGTAAAATACGAGTGCACAGTGAAACGAGGTGGCAGAGTGTGATTGTTACTGTCCAAATCCCTCGGTGATAATGTCCATGGGTTTCAGGAACAGCTCTCTGGAAGGCTTTCAGTGTGGAATAAACACACCAGGTGCCGTTAGTCTGCAATCCAGGCTCTGTGTGACTTTACGTTGTAACAATAGAATTAAATCTCTATTTTCTGATTTGCTGGGCTCGTTACTGGGCTGATGGAGGCTTTCCCCTGAATGTTTGTTAGTCACTTCTTAATTGGGAGATCTGGAACGGTGCATTTGCGATGCTTTCTGTGGGACAGAATCCCAGTATTGGTTTCAGCCTTTTGAAAAGCTCGTGGCAAACTGCTCTGTCTGTCTGTCTGTCTGTCAAGATGGGATGGACACTTGGTGCATGTAACTGTTTAGCAAACACTACTGTAAGGTTTAAAGCACATGACTTCATTTCAAGGCTTGGTTCAGCTTGTGAATTTTCAACTGAGTGTTTGGAAGGAAGCAAACCTAACTGGTATCAAGAAAACATTTCTTTTTGAGGGATGAACAGTAGTTCCAAAAGTCACTTTTGTATTCTTTAATTAGTGTTTTAGAGTAGGGGGTTTCTTTTGATAGATGACTGAAATTCTTTAGATCTAGACTCTGGACTCCTCAAAATGAGAATAGAATTTTTTCTCTTCAAGGACTTTAGCGAGTAACGTTCGTGTTGGAAAGCAGGATTGTGTGTAACCCACAAATCAGAGTTAATGATGTTAATCAGCAAAAGCAGCTTGTTGTAAAGCATCAAGGTCCTCATCTCTGCTGCACCAGGGCTGGAGTGGTGTGCTGCTGATCTCGTTAACACACGCAACTAATTTCATTTGGAGCAAGAAGCAGCTCAAGCTGCGCATGTGTGAAGGTGTGTACACATCTCTGTCTGTCTGCAGTAAACCAGGAGCATTTTCCTGAAAGAGGTGTCCAGGGCATAAAATTGTTCTGCATAATGAGGACAAATTCTTCAGTTTTGTCTGAAACACTGCCTGGAAACTCGGGGTAAAACCCATGACTAAGGGACCAGGAGCTGTTCCGTAAGTCAGTAAATGGAAAATAAATTGGTTAGAAACAGCTCTGATCAGACAGTTAAAATTATAAATATTCAATCATCTTTAACCCTCTCGAAAATGCTTCTGTTTAGATTTCAGTGCCCAGGACCTGCCTGTGTAGATTCTTTTATTGTATTCGAATGGAATAAGGTTTTCTCTGTCCAAATTCGAATTAAACTGATGCACAGTTCTGGGCTCAGTGTGCAGCCACTTAACCATGTTAAAAAAAATAGAGCAGACTTCAACAACTGCGTAAATGTTGACATTTTTATTTAGAAAGACTATTTTAGAACCTGCTTTTGCTTGAGTCAAGCATTACTGAAACCATTTGGAAAGGGTGAAGAAGACAAATCCACGTATCTGTGTTTTTCACGTCGCTGTCTTTTTTTATTAACAACTTCTAAGCTGGCCCTTTACGTTGAAACCAAAATGGAACATTTAGGGTGAAATTACTGTGGAGGGTTGGAAGCGGCAGTGAAAGAGACAAAATAGTGCTTGGGCACGTTCTGTTCACAGTTCCTGTGTTTGTTTACTCTTGTATTGTTTCCACGTGAGCTGTGGAGTGTCTTCATGGGAGAGCAATGATGTGTTGGGGAAATAATGCGCTGTGGTTAGTCATGACATTTTTACTTGCTGGTCCTTTTTACGAGAGCTGTCTCAAGCTGCTTCCTGGGGATTCGCTGATTTTTCTGAGAAGTTCATTCTTGACTTTAATCTGTCACCCTTCATTTCAAATAGGCAAAAGTTATGGCATTAAATGAATATGACAGAAATGGTGATACTCTGCTCGTAAATTTCTGGCTTAAGCTGTAAACTGATGCAAATACCTCCACAAAAACTGGAATTGTGAGGCTCTTCCAAGCAAATAAAAATATTCAGTGGAGTGCAGGTGCAGCACAGCTCTGTCACCAGGAGAGCTGCGTTCCGTGAGCACTGTGACATCTTCCAGTTCCCCTTCCCACGAGCCATTAACAAGCACCTGGGGGGTCTGGTACCCTTCACAACCATCCCTGGAGGGTGGGAGAGCCACAATCCGCCAGGAATTGTCAGCTGGGAAATTCTCTTCCTGTTCACCCTCTGTTTTCCTGGAGTCTTCTCAAGGAGAAGTTGGAAGATAGCAGAAAATTTAGACTTTTACATGAAGAATTCCTCACGGAATGAAGAGTGACATGATTCTTATTGTGCAGTTCAAGAGCTTGCCCAAAAGTAAAACACTTGCCATTATTCACACACATTTTCTCAGAGGTACCTGCCTGATTTCTGCATAAAGTATCCTTGTGGCTAATGCAGGCATTGTTAAAAAAACCCCTCTCCAGTACTTGGCTGGGATAAATATGGGTTTATCTTATGCTTTTTTCGCTTGGAGAAGTGGTACTTCCATTTACAGCAATAGCATCTCTTAGGAGAAAAACCCAAATCAAATGATTGGGACTTTGCAATTCTCTTGTGGCTCAGCCATTGGGAGATCACCTTGCTGGAATTTCTTTGTGTTGGGATAATGGGGATTGTTCTCCTGTTTCTGTAGCCTTCCAAGAGCCTATTATGAGCAGCATGATTGAATGCAAATGATGGTTCCACCAAAAAGGCACAAGGCACTGGAAATTGGGTACTGGAAATTGGCTGCTCCTCTGCTCACCTCGCTCCCTCAGTTCTCTTGGATATGGGAGTTTGTAGCACAGCCAATTTTCCCTAATCCACGTTTCTGGAAGTTTTGTTGTTGCTTTCCTCTCCCCAACCCTTCCCCTCTCCCGTTGCTGTGTTTATTCCTTTGGTCATTCAGCTCTCACTGATTAGAAATGCTCAGCTTGTAAAGGGCACATGGGCTGGAGGAAATTCTCCTTGCTCCAGCTGTAGTAATGGATTTGAAAATTCTCATGACTGGTTATTGATATACTCAATTCATCACTGATACGTTGAATTACACTCAGTACCTGAGCAGATTATTGTTTTGCCATACATTTAAATTACAGGATCAAATGCATTTAGGTTGCCGTAATTCAAAGTTCTTTCCTTGTGCTCTTGCTGTCTGTGTGAAATTAACTTTTCCCCTTGCTGTTCCTCTTTAACAGAATTTATCAAAGACAAAACACCTGTGCTCCTAATTAATTAGAATATTTATTTGTAAGAATCTATTATTACCACACATTCATGTTCCTCCTTATCCCAATATCTACTCCTTCCTCAAAGCCCAAGTGACTTGCCAGATTCCCTGTGATGATCTTGGTGTTTAAAAAGAATCAAACTGAGGCAAGAGGTGTATACTACTTAAATTTAGATATTGGTTCACGTGAACTGACATCATCTTGTGGTTTCGGTAGCAAAGCACACTCTGGCAGCTATTTGGTCCCCATAACTGGATAGCACAGTTCAGAAATAAATTACTGTAATATCCGATATTCCAAACTGCTTTTTGGTGAGTTTCAAGTGCACTGGAGCAATATTGAAACCACATTTTCATAGGGGAGTGTTTTGAAACGTGCGTCAACTTTTTCCAATTTTCCATGCCCTTTTCTTGGACACATTTTTAGCATTGCAGCAGTTGAGCCTTTGAGAAGACAGATTGAGCAAGTCCTGAATTTTTCGAGTGTGTTGCAGGATGCTCCTGGAGAAGGAACATCCATTAATAATTTCCAGTTTTTCATCTGACTCAGGATTGTGATTAAAGACAGAATCATGTGGAAGAAGTAACAACACTCCTAAGCAGCTGCTTGCATTTTGCAGTTAAGGCCAAGAATTATTGGAGAAGCAAATCCTCGTGGCAGACTGGGGAATGCAGGGAAAATCTCATTCACCTTGTCAAGAATGGCAGGGCTTTCCTGGACCTGTGATTTGTTACTGGGTTTGCTTGAATCGTGGGGCACAGTGTTACAAATTGCAAAATAAATCAGGAGGAGGATGAAATTGAGAGTTGGACAGCTTTGAGTTAAGGCTCCAGTTCTGCAAGGATGGGCAGAGATGGGACAGGAGATAATTTGGCTCTCGGTCAGGTATTGATCCAGAAAATTACTTGAAAACAGCACGATTTATTTGTGATCAGTACAGGGACTGCACACAAACCCATATTTGCCTTTTTGGGTTTTAGTTTTTTTACAAGTCAGGAATGCTCTTGGTGATGAGATGTAGGGAACTCTCTAAATTTTAGGTTTTTAAAAAAATGTAGCAGTAAAGAATTATCACGTGCGTGAGAAATTCCATCAAACGAAGCAAATGGACTTAAATCCTGGTCCAAGCTGTGCCCAATCCCCACCTTGTGCCCAGCCCAGAGCTCTGGGTGCCACATCCAGTCATTCCCTGGACACCTCCAGGGTGCACCAAGGTTCACTTTTGTAGCTTATTGTTGGTAGATTAAGTATTTGTGGAACACAGTGACCTTGTACAAAGCAGTGGAATTCAAAATAAACAAAAAGACCTGTTTTTCTGCACTGAATTATTATTTATCACTGTTTCTTTGCTGCTTTTCAGCCACATCCAGAACGAGTAGCAAAACATATTTATCCCCACGGGCATCTAGCAAACGTAGAATTAAGTACATAAATACTAACAGAGAATTTTCAGTGATGTAATTGTAAGGTGGCTTCAGTCTCGTGTTCCATGTGTTACCCAGCTTGGAATATTAAAGGTCTTTGGGTGGCAAAGAGCATATTCTGTTCGTTTGACTTTTACACATGATTTTTTTTAAATGATTATGATATAATTCCTGCAGTTCTGAACCTTGCCTTTGGAATTTTTTTCTTTCACTTGGCTTATCATTTGGAAATCATTTCAAGAAAGGAGCTTTGACCTCCTTTTGACAGCTGATGGACTGCAAAGACTAAACCTTGTCCATTCTAGCAAACCATTGGAACAGATTTGCCACATTTCTAAAGCAGAGGCTTTTCTCCAAAGGAATTATATCACAAATTCAGAGTTTGGATCTGTCTCCTGAATTTCCAGGGCTGGTAAGGATTTCGTGACAAATGTAAAATTGTGTGTATTCGTCCTGTATCAAAAACCAACATGAGTACAAGGAAATACTTTGCAGTTTAAATAAATATAATTGTTTGGATAAATTAGCGGACATGGAAATTGACACTAATTTCTCATGACGATGTGTTTGATTTCATCCTCGGATTCCAGCAAAAGCCTGAGCAGAGATGCTGGGGGGAAAGGGGAGGGCGGTGGCATCAACCACAGAAAAGGGATAAGGATGCGCTCGCACAAATTCCTAATTTAGACGTCAAAACGCTGCAGGTTCAGCCCTGAGAGGAAGATTCACTCGTCACAGCGATGTCTGTGAGCTCGGAGAGAAAATCCCTGGCGGGGGGAGAGGCAGCGCCGTGACTCAGCTGCGGCTCCTTCCCCGCGGGGCCGGGGGCGGCCGCGCTGCGCTGCGCTGCGGGCGGAGCCGCTCCGGGGCTGCCGCTGCTTCTGCTGCTGCTGCCGCTGCTTCTGCTGCTGCTTCTGCTGCTTCTGTCGCTGCTTCTGCTGCTGCTCCTGCTGCTGCTGATGATAATGATGATGCTGATGGTGATTCTGCCGCTGCTGCCCTCGCCCACGCACCGCCGCCGGTCCCCGCAGCTCTCCGGGAGCGCTCACACACGGGAGAGGCTTCATCCTGGGTGTGCGAGATTATTGTGTTACAGACAGCGCGTTCCTAGAGTAAAGCAGACAGGCAGGAAGGTGGAAAAACACATGGGACAGCGTAATCTTTAATGTGAGCACTGGGATATCTCCATCCTCTGTAAACACTGGGAGTTTGTCACATTTCCGGAGTGAAGCGTGGCTGTGTTTTTCAGCAGGGGTTTAGTTTATTTTATTTTGTTTTTAATTCAGAAGAAAACGGTCGAATAAAGACTTATTTCTTTATGCTAAGATAGCTTACATTGTGGTAAAAGCTGTCAGAGGTTTTACCGAGGCTGGTTTTCTTTAAAAGGCCAAAGATGGTGGGCAGCTGCCGGAACCTGCAGGAGGTGAACAGTGGAGGGCAGAGGGAGGTCAGGGGTGCTCGTGTTTTTGGGAGGACACAGCAAAGGTCACACTGTCCAGGCTCTGCATTGCTGTGTCTTTGGGAATGAAAGGAAGGCGAAAAACATGTATTTCCTGGATCCCATAGTGTGGCAGCTGTTCTTGTTCCATTGATTCCTGGTTTTCTGTTGTCACGTGTGTTCGTTTCCCAGTTTAGAGCTAAGTTATACAAGAGCCCAGACACAGATAGAATGGTAAAAATTGAAATTATTTACTCGCTTGTCGCACTGTTTGGAAGTCCTTGAGGATTTGTGTGTGTGCACTCATTCTCCTCCATTTGGAGTCTTCCAGGGGATCTGTTCCCACGGCACCTCACAAATCCCATTCTTCCTAACCAGTGTTGGCATCTTACCAGGTGGACTTGACCATGAGGATATCAAGTGCTGAGGTGAAATGTCACTGACCAAATATGTTATTTAAGTTCAAACCTAACTCCAACCCCAGCCCAAGTCCCCATTTTCTGCATCACACCCCTGCAATGTGTCAGGTTGCTGCTGAGCAGCTTTTCTTCATGCTCCTGTTTGAAGTCGCACCCATGCTCAGCTGATAAACTGAGATTACCTTTTCCAATTTACAGATTGCCTAAAAACCTATGAATTGATACTTTAATAAAATTCCCCTTCTCCCTTCACTCACTGACAGCTTTTTTAACTCTTAAAATGCTTTTCTTCATTGAATACTTGTAGATGATGAAACTAATTACAGTGGCTTGAACACACCTCGGTGGTGTTGGCATTTTGAACCGTGATTCGTGGAGATCAGGCACACAGCAAAGATCTGAGGTTTCAAGATGAAGCTAATCTGTCAGGCTTTACAGTTATTTTAAAAGGTGCCAGTTGGGAAGACGTTCTGTGAAGTTTAGAATGCAATCCTGAAAGACTGAGGGGATTACAGCCTTAGTTTATTTTCTGTACAAGTGCTTAAATGTTATCTGACAAATTATTCTCGCTCTTTTTTTCCTAAACCCCTTTGGCAAACCAACAGAACATTCCCCAGGCTTCCTAGCCTTTTCTGATGTAAACAATTAATCAATCGGTTCTGAGCTGATTATGGAACACTTTTCCCCAGTCAATTGCTCTCAGGAACTCTTCGGTGCAGCAAGATGTTTAACGATGAAAGAATTGGCCAGAATATTTATGAGCAACTTGGATTCCAGATCAATTTTCAGTGGGAAATTATTTGGACAGGTTCTGCTGACTGGTGAGATGAAGCTTTGGATTTCTGGGTCCATTTTAGATAAACAAGTGGCAGCAGAGAGCTGGTTTGAGTGAATGTTTTATTGTAACCAGGGAGATCAGTATTTTAGATTTAGTTCTTGTCAGTAATGGTGACAACATTAAAGTACGAGTTGCAGAAAGTTATTTTGGACTGAATAATCACAGATTTGTTTAGTTTCAGATCAGAAAGGCAGTCATTAAGAATTTCCCTATTGTTTACTGATTGAAAATCTTGAGAACTTCCTTCAATTTTATTTTCTTTGTATTGTCTTCAGAATGGCAGTTTTATGGATTGGTTTTTTTTTCACTTTTCCAAGTGGCATCCAGGTTTACACCTTGGCAAGATTATCTTGCTGAGTAAACCAAATTTTCTGCTCAGTTTTTTGTAGAATAAACCAAGTTTTCTGCTCAGTTTTTCATAGAACTTTATATTTTCAATGTCTATTTAAAATTCCAGGGTTTGGTTTTACTGTTTCCGAACCCTGCAGTGAGAGAAGTTTTGCTTGGCATGCAATCCACTGCCCTGCACCTGTTCACGGTGCTCCAAAGCTTATCCTTGCATAATTGAGGCAATGTCATTAATGGCAAGCATTTTGAAAAGAGTATTTTAAATATATATAAATGTTTACTGTCTGCAGAATAAAGCACCACAGTGCAGAACAACAGGCTCCTTATATCGGAGTCAGGGTGGTTTCTTCATTATCTAACGTATCATAAATTCTGTATCTAAATCAACTTACCAAAAGAAGGGACCAGAAACTTAGTAACAAAAATATGGAATATTTAAACTCTACGTTCTGTTTGCTCATGAATCTTGCAAAGTCTTTGGAAATTTCTGCAGGTGGAGTGTGCAAACGCAGCCTCTTGCTATTTTGTTTTTATTGCAATAGAATTCTGTGAGTTAAGCCCTTCAGGCAATTCTGGACTGTATTTCATAGTGCCAGGTAGTGACCTCAGAAGCATCCTCCAAGTGCCTAGGGTGAGCTACTCATCTACAAATCAGACAAAATCTAATTTAGCGCTGGAAATCACTTTAAATCCCGTGGGTAGTGAAGGCACCTCGCTGCATGTGCTGCCCTGGCTGCTTTATCCGTGTTCCTGCAGAGGAGCCCTTCCACCTCAGCTGAGCCGTTCCAATCAACACCCCAGAGAATGTTTGGTAGAGGGAAAAGCTCATCCTGGTGACCTCAGGAGAGCTGAGCCACTCCAGAGGCTGCAGCCAGCGCTGAGAGTGTGACACCCTTGGTGTTCCAGCTGCAAGGAATGCAGAGTGGTGTTGGCCAGGGTGGGAGGGGTTTGCTGGTTCTAGGCCATTGAAAAATGCATCTATCTATAGCTGAATGATGTAACATGATAATATAATGTAATAGAATGTAATGTAATATAATATAATGTAATATAATGTCATATAATGTCATATAATGTCATATAATGTAATGTAATATAATACAATGTAATGTAATATAATGTAATGTAATGTAATATAATGTAATATGATATAATAAATATAATAAGTATAATATAATAAATAGAATAGAAT
>VZRS01008368.1:0-78262 GCA_013398055.1 Ifrita kowaldi
CAGCCGCAGGCCGTGGGCAATTTGTCAGAAACACAACCCTTGATAATCCATCCCAAGGCCCTGAAGAAGGGAAATAGCTACTGAAGCACTGTGAAGCCTTCAGCAAAACTCCACTAAAGTACAATACAATAGTTAGAAGAAATTTTGTTAACACCATGATAATGACTAAAATACATCCCATGTTTACTGGTGTGGATCTTCTTGGCTGAGCTATGGGGAAAAGGGCCATCAAAATAGATAAAGTCGGCAGTGTTGGTGCTGGGGGAAATTGGTACCGTGTAACAACAAAAACTGTCCAGTGCTATGCACCATGTGAGATTCTGTTGGATGCTTTCAGCCGAACAATGGCAAAATATGCTTATCCTCTCTTGTAAATCTGTCCACAGGCTCACTTTGCAAGAAGGTAGGATTTTCACTGTAAGCATGTCTACAGGATTGATGAATAACATTTTGCCAAACTTTGGTATTGAGCAGGACATGGAAGAGCCTGAAAGCATACAAAATAAACTTAAGACAGACTTAGTTAAGAGCCTAACTTGTCCATTGTATATGTGCACATGCCTTGCAACATGTTTATTTTGAAGCAAAGTGGTTAAAATTTTACATTAAAACCCTTGTTTTATGATATGCACTTAACTGCACTGCATTTCTCACTTCCCATTTTCTAAGTTTTGAGTGCATGACTTTGAAATGTCAGGGTTCTTTCAAAAGGGTGTCTGTGCATGAAGGAGAAAGAGGCTAATTTCCTAGGTTTTTAATAAAGAAAAAAGGAGTAAAACAAAATATAAATTCCATTAGGTAGCAACTGAGTGGCGTGCACAGGTACCCTTTCAGGCACAGCAACCTTTCCATCCGCTGTAGAAACCTCTTGTCTCTTGAGTTAGTCTTGTGACTCCTGGGTGTTCTCATACTTTCTGCTGAGATGCACTAGCAGATACCAAAATGCACATTTTCGCAGTGGAGTTGCACAAAATGCTTACTGGTAAAAGTGGGATTTAGGAACTGTGAAGGTGTTCCATACATCTATTCCATTTTCTCTAAGTGCTACTTGTGCTAGTATATTATGCCACATCTGACTTCCAAACTCTTGCTGAGCTGAATCCTCCCTCAGAGAACCTGAGCTTAGCAATCAGCAGGAGAAACACTGAGTTCACACAAAGAGAGAGAAAGAAAGAAAGAGGCACTTCCTGGCCTCAGGAACTGGCAGCAGGCAGGAAAACACAACGAGCGCGGACGGAATTTCTAAGCATGCAGAGCTGCCAACTGCCTCAGCTCTTGTCTGAGCATGGACAAACTCAGGGGCCTTTTGAAAGGCTACAACTTAGAGACAGAAATGGCATGCAACATATCCTTAGTCCACATTTCACTTTCCACCTGTTACATTTTGAGTCTTTGCCACTCAAAATAATATATTCAGTGTTACCCCAACAAACAGGTGTAAGGTTTTATTTTTGTTTGAAATGGATGATCACTAAGTATTACCTGAGTGTCTTTCTGAGAAATGGGTGAGGTATTTTGAGTGACAGTGTCTTTAAAAATTGAGTCTAAGACAGATAACAAGTCTGGAAAATTTTAGCCTGAGTGGTTACTGTTTGACAGAATTTTAAGCCACTGAAAATAAAAATTTATTAGGAGTGTTGGGAAACTTCAAATTTAGGCAGTGTTGCCACCTCTATTAACAGTATATGTGAAAATTCAACAGCTAGCTACAGAAAATGAGACTCATGTATTAGAGCGTTGGTCTATTAATATGCATATGGAGAAAGAGAGAAAATAAAATGCTTCTTTCCGTATTTTTTTAATGAGACAGAATCATACGTTAGAAAGAAAAACAGGCATACTTAAGAAATTAAATTGAACAGAAATAGGAACAACTCTGGGTTTATACATTCCCTTGACAAATCTCTCAAGTTTTTATGACTGCATAATCCAGCTCCTGTCACAGTTTTCTGCCATGGCATCTTTCAGATGATTGGTTTTGTGCATAGTTATTAGTCTGATGCTGCTAATCTCTCATTTCTGAAGGAATAAACTCAACTGCTTCTAGCTGAATGCTTATACTTTCTTTAAAAGGATGTAATTCAGGTGGCTTAATGGGAAAGCGGACAATCCAGATTTAAAGACGATGTTTGATCTTTTGTACATGCCAGGTGGTCTAGAAACTGGGCAGTATATGGACAGTATTTTCCTCTTGTATCTGGAAGATGACTAATAATATTCAAGTTTAGTTCTTCCTGTTAATTAAGAAAAACAGTTGGTGGGATTTCCTTCACCTGTAGGGTTAAAAGCAATGCATGTAGGCCAACCCAGTTCCCCATCTGTGGAGAGGGTGTTTTGTCCCCACAGGGGACAGGTTTGTATCACAGAAGGATTAACCCGCCCTGTGCAGCTGCTTGTTTTTCCCTCTTGATGTATTGAGAGAATGATCTAAATGATTCGTGCACACCAGGCACACAAGATGGCTACACCTAATGGAGATGAGACTCAGGCTGTAATAATTGTCCCTCTTCCTGCAGGGATGGAGCTTACGTAGACATGAATGTTTTGTTGTCTTCTCAGTGATTTCATCAGTTATTAGCTGCTCAGGTTTATTTCATCCTGGCTTAAGAGTAAATTCTGAACAGATGTAACAATAAAAACTTGGTCTTCAACTATGTAGGATACAGGTGAACCCTGGTTCTGAGTCTTCTCTTCATCATTTTATGCTTTTTGTCAAGACATTCCTGACCTACCTACTAACATTAACACAGAACTACAAAATTGTCAAATCTTGCTTGTAGACTTTATCTGCTGCTTCAGCCAGAAAAAGAAAATGATGTGGAGAAGACGTGTGAATAAAAAGTGTGCCTTTTAGAGTAAAGTGCTACTTTGAGTGTGTTCTTAATATTCATGTGAAGCAACCAAAGCACAGTAAATATGTAAGTATTCCTACTCATTCTGATCTATGACCTTTATTTTTGCTTGTTTTCAGTCTTTGGAAACTAATTCTTCACATTAATTCTTGTCAACAGTAAAGAATCATAAGCATTTTTGCTTTCACCAGACAAGAAACGCTACAGCTTGTCTTCTTTTCTAACTCCCTCTGCAACCTATTCTGGTTTTGGATATCAAAAGACTAAGCATCTGTTCCCTTGTTGATACCAGCCTTATATCCCGGGAGTCACACTTTTTTCTTCCATTGTCACTTTTAGATTTTTGCCCAATATTGAATAGCAGAGAAGCTTCGACCACAAGAAAGTCATGATCCCTAGCTGGGACCTCTGGGTTTAGCTGCAGTTTGAAGGATTATGGCACGTTTAGAGAGAAAGAAGAGTGGCACTACCTCTTGAGAGAGTCTTGGTGATCCAACCTCCAAATTTCCTTCAGTCTGTGTCCCGTCTTTCATTCTCCAGAGCACAAAAGACCTGTGACTGCCTTCTTTACATCTCAATTAAGCAAGCTCAAAGTCCAGAGGCTGATGAACAGAGGTTGTCTCTTCTCCCCTCTCACCATGTGACCTCTGAAACACACCCTGAGAAATATCTCTTTGTTCCTCAGGAGAAAGGCATTCTCCCTAGTTGTCCTGGGCTGTTTAAAATATGCCAGCAAAGAGGGAAGGATGTCTTCTCCCTTTTTTCCTTGAAGTTATGCAGAAACCAGAAGCATTTACAGTCGTAGTTTCCTAACGAAACTTCCCACCTTGCTTTCCCCCAGAGATCTCTTTGTCCACTACTTTTCTTGTCATATGTAAAATGAGAGAGAAGGGCTGTCAGTGCCTGATTCATTCTTCGAAGTATCTGCCACAGCAGTGTAATAAATAACCGTAAACTTTGTGTCCTTAAGATGAGAAATCAATCCACAGAAGCAACTTTTAGATATTTCTAGAATAAGAATCCAAGGAGGAAGAAGATTAAGTCGAGAAGTGAAGAACTTGGCTGTCACCTTGCCTCATGTTTTTTAATTGAACACAACTGTAAGAAGAGGCAGCATTCAGCTTCAGGGTTCTCTCTGTGTGGAAAGCAAAGGTGAATTCCCTGATTCACTACAAGAGCTTTCTTCTTTCAGCTGGATTATTGATTTCTTTGACATATTTTAAGCATCTCTTTCTAGTTTCTGCTTTTTTCCTTTCCAGACTCTGCCTGCCCTCCTCTGGTCTTTCCACACCTTCACAGGCAGAGAATTGAAATGCTGAAATATCTGAAACCCAGAAGATACTATAAGAAGGAAGAAAGAACGTGTGAATAAAATGAAACTGGTTAAGGTAGTAATGCTGAATATAATGCCTGCCTTTGTCTTAGTAATGTGAGAAGTTTCTACCAAATTTAGGATCACTGGCCTATTGTCCAGGCAGACTTTTTTCTCCCACCTTGTCCGTTCACCTCAAAAGTCTCATGACGAATGACTGTGTCTGTGTGGGCAGAATGTTTATGGCAGGAAAGAACAGTGAATGTACACTTCTTGGGTCATAGTAAAGTATCTACTAAAGTACATATCATCCAGTCTTTTTAGATTACCTTTTTCAATTTTAAGATGCCTGTGAAAATTTAGGATTCAGAAGTTTGTAGAAAAATAAAAATCAAACATTGTTAGCATGAAATCAGGAGAGAGACTTGTTCTTTGGTTGTGTTATTTTCTCCTTCTTCCCCAAGTTACAGATAATTTCAAAAATTCTGCTGGCAATACACAGGGAAAATATCTTCTCAAGTTTGTCAATACATTTCTTAATTTTTTGTTCCTGCTCTTCCTGACCATGTGATGTAGCTGGGCAGGGATAGAGCAAGAGAGAAAGAATGAAGATATCCACAATAATGGGGCAGAGCTGTTAATTTCCTATCTGACGTGTGATGACAAATGATGTGTCAAAGTAATCAGTGCTTGGAATGGACTGATACATACAAGAAAAAGACAATGTATCTTAGAGATTTCTGTTAGTCTTTCTTAAATTTTAAAAGCATTTGCTTAACTTATTCTTTGCATGCTATTTTAAAATATTCATGAGGATCAGTGATGTTCAGGGTGTTCATACTGAACAGTTGGAAATCTTTCGTGACTGATCTGATCTGACTCACCGTGTCCTCCTCGTAAGTGCAATGTTTGCTGTTCCCCAGGGATACCCCCTTTCACAGGGAAAAGTGTAAGAACAGCACTTTGGAAACATTATGCAGGAAGACTTTGCAATGCAGTTAAGTGCAGTGCAATGTGGCTGAAAACACAGCCCCCTTGATGTCACTGGAAACCTATCACAGAATTGTAGAGTGGTTTGTGTTGGAAGGGACCTCAAATATCAGCTAGTTCCAACCATGAGCAGGGGCATTGTCCACTAGATAGACCAGGTTGCTCAGAACCCCATCCTACCTGGCCATAAATGCCTCCAGGGATGGTGCCTCCACCACTTATCTGGGCAACCTGTTCCAGTGCCTTGCCACTCTCATAGTAAAGAATTTCTTCCTAATAGCTCGTCTAACTCTACCCTCTATGCTATTTCAATTTAAAACTCTTACCCCTAGTTCTACCACCACACTCCCTGACAAAAAGTCCCTTCCCATCTTTCCTGCAGGTCTCCTCCTAGTACTGGACGGCCACTATAAGGTCTCTGGAACCTTCACTTCTGCAGTCTGCACGACCCCAGCTCTCTCAGCCTGTGCTCAAAGGTGAGGTGCTCCAGCCCTCTCATCATCGTCATGGTCCTCCTCTGGACCCACCCAAGCAGGTTCATGACCTTCTTGAGATGGCACAGGACCCCAAAGCGGTAACTGGAAGTCAGACTGGATACTTTACTAGGAAACTGTATGAAGTAATTGAATAAAATCCTAAGTCTTCAGTAGCTGTAATACGTTTTGTCCCTAGCTGGCATGCACACACCTCAATATGAGGTATTTTCTTCAACTGAATCCTTTTCTGAAGGGCAAGTTTAATAAAATTACATCATATTGCAGCAGAAGTTACTGGCTTTTCAGTATCTGAAGTTAATAATTTCTTATATTGTCCTTTAGAAATTTTCCAGACCAAAATAATTTGTCTTAAAACCTTCAACATATTACTTAAACAGTTTCTCTCATTTAAAATACTGTGAACTTCCTAACTAAGGCAATTTCTTTGTTTTTTGCTTTCACATTTATGATTTCACAGTGATGTGGTCATAAATTAAACATCTACAAGTGTTTCCAATCTTTTCTGATTAAACTTTGTTATTTTTAGCTGCATATAAAGGTCTGCAACCAGCTTAAGCCCTCTTTTAGATGGCATAAAAACTACAATGAATGCCAGTGTCTAACTAGATAGTTTTTACTTTGAGGCATATTCTGTTGGTGATGAGCATGAGTAAATTTCCCATTAGTTTGTATGAATCACTAGTTTATACTGTAACACCTTAATTTCACATCAATTAATTGTGATTATTGGTTTAAGATATTAATGTGGCAAAAGGTTTTGAGAAAGATGAGTAATCAAACTGTTTTGAAAAGCAGCTGTTTTTTCACAGTTGACAGGAACTTGTACTTTTTGTGTGAGAGGGATTACAAAAATTTCTGCAGTCATACAGGAAGAAAAAGATCCCCTGTATTTTTAAACTCATGTCTATTGAACTGAGTGCTATATCAGTGAGATTCTGCAGTCTATCTTCTCAATTCATTCACTAAAAATAATTTAAAAAAATAAATAGGCATTGAGGGGAGGAGGAAAATACAGAGGAAATTAGAAATAGTGGGTTTTCCTGAGGCAGTTAGATATCATAGGCCTCCATTATGCTGAAATAAACGGCTACTTTGCAATTGTATCTTCTCTCAGCAAATAAGGGAGAAGGAAATACAGTGTGCAGCTGATCAAACAGGGAAAGATTGTATAGGTGAAAACATACCTAAAACTTGCTTTTAAAGGTAACTGAGACTTATTCCCTCTGTGCTTATGCCTGGTACTGAGAGTTACTATTGCATGAGACCATGAGAACTAGGCTATAGAATCACGGAATCATGGAATGGTTTGGGTTGGAACAGACCTTAAAAATCATCTTGTTCCATCACCCTGTTGTGGGCAGGGACATTTTTCACTAGAAAATTCGGAAATGTTTCTTACTGCAATGGACATGGACATTGACATCAGTTTAGAGGGAGTTTTCAAGGTGCTTTCATTAGCTCACGTTTAACAGTCATTCTTTACTTACCTCTCTACTCTTAGCATTCCCCTCTATGAGACTGGCAACTGCCCTAGCAATGAAACTGGCCCCTTTTTGAAGTCTCAAGTGCCCAGCTAGAGCAGACAGGGAACATCTGGATCATCTGCTTTACTAGTTGTGTGTACTCCACTTTCACCCTATTTTCCTTCTACCTAAAATTCACCCTGTCTTTTCATTTGATCTTCTGACTTATTTCCTCCCTGAAGGCTCAGATTTGCATCCAGTGAAGCCACTATGAATGTTATATGAGAAAATTTAAGCCTTTAGACTGTGATTTAACAAGGTACTTAAGCACATGCCTGGCTTAGCACACAAGAACCTTCTCATTGAAAGCAGCAGAAAGATTGCTACTGGCCTAATTGGGAACAAGAGGGATCTATGAACCATTAAGCAGCTGCTGAATTCCACTGCAGCCATGGTTATATTTCAATGATAGGCTGGGTGTGAGCTCTGTGAACAGTTTATGGTGTGCTTGGAAACCTTAAGAATGAAAGCACCTCTATGCCAACTGCACCCAGCCATGGAATTTACCAGTCTAGACCATATATCTGTGGGTCCACAGCCACCAAGAAGCTTATAAAAAGGAAAAAGGTGTTTTGCAGAATGAATTGAGAACTATATCTTCCCAAATTGAGGGTAATCAGTGAAAAATATTTCTCAAGACTCTCCAGAAAAAATGGAAATTATTTTACTCGTCTCTATCACACGCCAGAATAGGATTTTTAAGCACTTCCTGGTACACACATATCCATGAATGCACACGTGTTTACATATAGCATATTACACGTACATCTCCTGAGTCTAGCAGGGCAAGACTAGGGATAATATTTCTGAGTTTGCTCAGATCTCTGTCCTCTGATGTTCCAGAAGGGAAAAAAATCACTAGCATTTAACAATAAATTCTTGGAAAAAATGCAAATGATTTGTTTTACAAAGGTCAGAATATTAGCACAGACTGATGAACTCACCCACAGATACTGTCCTATCTTATTCCTCCACTGTAATATTTGATACTCCTGTAGGAGGTGTTTGATATGTAGGCGAGTGTAATATAGTCATAGATACATTGTGAGTCTGTAGGGAAATGGCTATGACCTATGTGAGACACAAAAAATGTGATGATAAATAGGAAAAGACAATGCCTTTTTTTGTAGGTTGGTGTGATCATCTCACTGCCCTTTATACTCAGGTCAATTTGTGGCCCGATTAAAGCTATGAGATCCACACCCCTCCATTTCCTTGATCTCGTACCCACTCTAAAGCATCATAATCCATTGGATGCCAGGGAAAATATCTATGCCCTCATTCATAGTTCAGTGGAGGACTTGTACTGCTCTGTTGTGACTGCACTGCCTTTTACCTACAGGAAGATGTGAGCCTGCAGCAGTGCCAGTGGAGCATCCTGGTCCTCTTCCAGCTCAGGCTGTTCCAAGAGACAGGCTGCAACTCATGACATACATCCCAAGCACAGGCAATATCAGTTTTACACCAGCTGCAGTCCCGTGCTCAGAGTACTCAATAGGAGGATGGCTTTTGGGATCCATTTAAAATGGCTTTGGTGTAAATGTGGTATGGACGAGTGGCCATTTAACACCCACTCTGTGCCTTGCCTTGCACTAGGCTCTGGGTTAAGTGATTCGGAAATGCTGTCGTGGTGTTATTGCTGCTGCTTACCCATAAACCCCTAAAAAGTTGTAGCCTAAACAAGTCATTCAACAGCCTCTGCCTTACTCATTGAAGACTGTTCATGCAATGCACACAAGAATAGTGTTAAAACTCTGAGCAAGATAGGCTACCATGGCTTTAGGGGATCACACAAGATACTGTGTCCATAAATAGGCTATTTTTCTTAGAAACTGAGCAGTCTGTGGTTATTTATCTAAGATCTGTGCACCGTGTCTGGAAAGCAAAGCTTCTTCTTTCAAAGTTGTAGCTGAGGTCTGCATGTCATTTATATCAAATCAACACAGAAAAACAGCTGAAAATAATTTCTAATTTAGGCTTTTCACACTAAACTTTTAAAAGAATACTTTCAGTCCTGCTTGGCTACATAATTTGGCACCTCTGCATACCTCTTGCCACAATCTCTTTAAAATATCTTCCTGTTTGTGCCTGTGGTTACAATAATTCCCATGACATCTGCGCAAGCAGCCTGAAGAGTTACTTTTCATGGAGGGTTTCATATGAGGTGAAACTTCTAACAGCACTAAAAAGCATGCAGAAGCAGCAATTTCAGAAGCATCCTATAAGTGCTCAGGCAGACTTCTTAGAAAGAAGAGATCTGTGTTATCTTGAAATGTAGTGAAACTCTCCTTTTAAGGGTTACACTTTGACACCGATAGACACAAATCGCTCATTGGTCCAAGAGCTTGTATGCGGAAATTACTGAAGAGCTGCTCCCAGTCTGCAAGTGAGAGCTGGAGAAGAGCAGAAAGATCGCTGTCCCTAAAGGAGTGTATCACTTCTGCAGAATGGTTAGACCAAGGAAAGCCATCTGCAAACACTGAGTGTTGTGTTATTTGGAACAGCAGCAGTCATCAGCTGGGGGAGGCTGTGGCCTTAGCTCTAAAACAGAGTACTGTCTGATTTGGTCTTTCTCTTAAAGCTGCACATAAAATGTCAAGTGCTTTAGAGTTTAGGAAGTGTTCAAGGATGTTTGCCAAAATTTGGGCAGAAAGACATTGTCTTACTGCTTGTTGACTTTAAAGGGCACACCTAATATTCACTTACTGGGTAAAGAAGAGGCTAATATTTAAAGGTTAATTGGCTTTACAGCTTTATAATTTAGAAGGGGTAGGTGTTAAAGAAACTATATTTGCATGTGGGGATGGGAAGGCAAGGGACTATAAACTCAGAACAATTCCAAGTATCTGGGCAAAGTCTTAGAGTGATGCTGATGAAAATAATTGAGCAGTTGAGTTCCTCTGCTGCCTCAGGAACACCAGGAGAAATAACAGAGCATCCTCCTGCATCTTCCCAGTCACCTAAACTGCTTTGAGAAATGCATTTGCTCATTTCCTCATTTTCCCAATATACCACCTAGTTAATTCTCCCCACGGCCTCTTCAGCCAGCCTTGTGTATTTCCACAGGGTCCCAGTTGAGACCAGTTGATTAAGATGAATTGTGTCTCCTGCAAATCTGTTGTTTCTTTGGCTTGCCCTAGAATTCTCAATCTGCCTCTGATCACTGTTGTTCAAGTTTTAAGGCAGAATATTTTACTTCTGCAGCATGTCATGTGCTCTTATTTTTAGCTTGTTTGGGCAATTCCTAAAGTGTTTGTTTCTAGTTTAACTAATTTCTTAATAGCTGCATCTGTTGGGTTGGGGCTCAGTTCAGGAAAAACAATGACTGGATTTTATTGTTTATGAATTCTCCAAGTGCATGGCTCTGCACAGATAACTAGACAGAAAGTCACAATTTCAAAACACTATTGCTAGATGACTTAGGCTCTATTCCAAAAATAATTAGGCACTTAGAAAGCTGATTTTCTATGAAAATCAAGAATAGCAGGAGACCTTTGACTTGAGATCTCAGCCTAGGAAAACGAACGAATGAATATTTGGAATTTTACCCTGACCATGATTCAGTAAAGGGCATCTTGTAACCTACTCATTACAAGTAGTCCCATTAAACTCTGTTTACCTCACCATGAGTGAACTGGGTTATGACCTCAGTGGGGACACCAGCAGTGAGTAATTGAAACAGATGGACAGGATGTTAAAAGAGGGAATATTATAATTGTACATGACTATTATCTCAGGGTCTGCTTTTGTTCCTGTATCATCAGCCTGGTAAATATTATTACTGTTTCAAGTAACTAATAGAAGATAAGTTGGCTTGGTGTGCTTTTCACTTTCATATCACTTTGCTAATGTGTAGTTACTTGGACTAAAGTAGTTCAATCTGTTTCAGCTTCTTTGTGGATATTTCTGTGTTTTTATTTCCTTTTGGATTCTTTGAAACTGTGGTGTGGGGAAGGTGGATAATTGAATAAGAAGGATGGGGATAATACTTTTTCCTTCACCTTAGAAGTTTTTTGCTAGGAAGCCACTCTGATGAGAGGCTTTGGCCCTTACTGGCTTTGAAGCAGGGAATAGAAATTTGACAAAGGATGGGCTTGCTATGCAGAGTATTTTGCTGTCTTTGTAAAAACATGGCCAAATAATGTGTGTCTGAAAATAATAGCTTTCCACAAGCTGAGACATTGTTTAAGATTGAGGGAATCAGTTCCCTGTCTTGACAGAACAGCCCTCGTCCCAACTGTGAACAAGGACACCCATTACCAGAGCTGCAAGGTGGAGCAAGACTTCTTTGGAACTGATCTTCCTTGTATCTTGCTCCCTGGGACCATGGTGGCAGTAGTCACGGAAAATTAGAAAAGATTGATTGTCTCTTCTGTCAGAGTTCCCTCTGCTGGTGCCACCACTGGAACTGTGTCCAGCTGAACCAAGGGTATGAGTGGAGGTGAGAACGAACTGTCCAGTACCTCTGTCAGGGGGAATAGATGAATCTCATTAGGAAGTCTCAAATGTGAGAACATTGCAGCTGCATTGGAGATTCATCCAGAAATCAGTGTCCACTTTTCATCAAAATCTCCAAATTAATTTTTGCCATCATATTTAATTTTCTATGCTACTCTCTTAAGAGTGAAAGAAGAAAATGGACTCTTCACTCTTCAGAACTTCAGGGAAAACCTGATCTGAAGCATTTGCTTTTCTTAGCTGGAGTTTTGCCAGCTCATCAAAGCTAATATCCCTCCTTCTGCAAATAAATGCCAAGGGATTTTTAATTAGCTAAAATGACCAGCAGTCAGGACCTTGATTTCTCACTTAATCTGAAAATAGCACAGTGTCCCTTAGCACACTGCTAGAATATTGGCACTGTACCAACAGAGAGAATATAGTGCCATTTACTTAATCATACACTTCCTGCAGCTTCTCCTACATTTCTAGTTGAGTTCATCTCAACAGCTGGAGAAGAGCATTGTAGTTTCTACAGCTTGTGGTAAGGGAATTCATGCTTTCTTTGGTAATTGTTTGTAGGGCTGTTTCAGATCTTTTGGGTTTGTTCACTCAAACGTTAATACAGCAAACTCTAGTGGTCAGCATGGTGCAGTGGAAAGGAGTGAAAAAGGCAGTCCCAACCTATCTGCTATGATTTATCCACAGGTGAAACTTGGACTTCACCCCTTGTACTTGTTCTACACCACACTGCTGTTCTTGGCACAACTCTTTAAACTAATACCTGCACCAACAGAGAATAAAGGCTGAGCAAGACATTTGCAGGCGTCTCAGTGAGGTGTACCAAAATCTCTGCAAGTAGTCATAGGACCACTGTACTAGCAACCTGAACGAGCGTGCCTGCAGGAATGCTTCATTCCCACAGCTCCTAAGGATAGATAGGAAAGCTCTAACCTTGCAGGTTGGCTCATACTTGCTTTAGGTGCTAAGTCAGGATTAACAGAATTTAATAACTTCAAAGTATCATTTTGACAAAGCTCCCATCTTGAGGTGCTCACCAGTGGATCACAGTAACATAGCAAATGCTGGGATGAGCAGTTCTTAAAACAGCTATTTGCTGTGTCCTGCAGGAAAGACATCCCAGTGTCAGTGAAGGCTGTAGAGTGGGTGCAGCAGGGAGCAGAATGTTGTGGTGGAATTGGACACAATGGGAACATGCTGCCAAGGGCCAACTTCCTGGCTTTGCACAAAGACTTGTGACCCATTTTAGCAGAGATCTGTTTGGTTTTGATTTTAACTGGCAGTGCTAAAGTGGAAAAAAAAAAAAGAAGGCTATAATGAAAGCCAAATATTCTGGTATAAATAAGTATAATCCTGTCCAAATCAACAGAGGCTGGTTTAATTCAGAGGTAGGCACTTACATGGATGTCAAGTAGTTCTCTCCTTACCTATAACTCATCTCTTGGAAGAAACAACAATAGGATGTAATGTCACTGTTAACTAGAGTCTGAATGTGATGACCCCACAGCTGCCTTTTATTTCCTTATATTTCTGGGCTAGACAGCGCGAGTCAAGTTCATTCCAGGAAGGGCACGGTGTGGGGAGGGTGGGGGCTGGTAAAGTTTCCACCTATTTTTCTGCTTAGGAGCTTGTCCTGCTCTCACCAGCACTGCAGTGCAGGGCCTGTTTTTCATGGCTTCTGACTTCCAGCACAGGTGACCAACCACACATTTAAATTTCTTAATGCTTCTGCTCTACACTTGAACAGCTTCTTCCCATGGAATCCCACTAGCACCAGTAAAGTTTTCCTAAGGATATCCTGAAGCCTCAAAGCACCACTGTGAGTAGAAAAGGAAAATATTTTTATGCCCAGTTTACAGACAGGGAAGTAGAAGTTCTTAAATTACTTCCTCAGCATCATTGTAAAACTAAGCTTACATAAAGAATGAGTTAGAATGAGAGCACAAAGGTTTAGTCTTCCAGCCCTGTATTTATTTCCATGTTTCTCGCTCTTTCAAGAGACTCTACATTATAATTAAATTAACAACAAATATGATTAAAGTAAGTGGTTCAGTTAAGGTTTTCTGGAACATTATATATAGAGACTGCTTTCAAGTAAGAGTCAACTTTTTCTTTCTCTTTCCTTTTTTTTTTCTGCAGTAAGCCTCCATTTCCTGCTTTCTTTGAAAAATTGTACTACGAATTATCAAGAGGTCACATATTCTAGCATTCAGCAGGAGCTGCCAAACCTGCAGTAAATATTCTCTTTAAAGTAACATCTTGCGTGTTTCGCTTCACACGTGGCCCCTGGAGCTTATAGGTCATGCACAAACACAATGGTGGTCTTTCATGACCACAAGAGTTTCTAAATTGCTGTGTTTTGCATTCTCTCCATCTGTGTGACTTATTCTGGTCTTATAACTTTGCAAAGAATAGCCCTGGCATATTCAGAATTTTGCAATTCACACCCCTCTCCCCTCAAATGTGAAATGAATTGGCTCACAGCTCTTTGCAGGATTGCATGTAATTCAGTTTCGGAGGTTACTAATGTTCTCAGAGGTCTTTTACAAGCTAAATTTTTCTATCTGCATCTGCTCTAGGTCATACCCAGTGTCCATCTAGCCCTGTGACCTCCTGCTAGCAATGTCCATGCAAAGAGCTATTGAAGAAAGTAAGAAAAGGGCAAATACACCAAGTCTCTGCAACCTCCCAGCTTCTAGGTCAAATGAGTAATTGTATAATTTTCTGATGTGAGCTGCAATGCACCCAGAACCATAGGTATGGCGAAAGAAGATTATAAAGAAAGGGTTGGGGGTAATTTTGATGAGTATAAACCACATGTTTTCAGTCCCTACTGAGTCAAAGCTGGACATGGAAATGATTGATCAGCTAAGAGTGAAAAATGGAATTCACAGAAGCTCAGGCCCTTCCTTTCAATGAGGTTTTGTGGCTACAGGGATTCATGGCTACAGGAATTAGAAGACCAGGATTACAAGAACTAAGAAAATCTGAACTACAGATTCATAAGAACTACGGTTTTTTACCCAATATTGATATATGCTTAAATCTTAATTTTTTTGTTCCCCCAGAAAGATTAAATGAAGATTTCTAATTTTTTTTAAACTTCAAGTTATTAAATCAGCAATGCATTTAAATTATAATTAAGTCACTGCACACTCCTTTTGGGTCAAGAATTTCTAGCACTCATTATTCTGAGCTCTTATAAGTATAAGCATTGACTATCTACATGCTAGCTGAGCACTGAAAGGTCCCACACAGGCCACTGTTGATCCTGTCTTGTAGCTGTTTGTGGGACTTTTAAAGAAATGACTGGTGACATTTACAAATTAAAAAGTACATGGATCCCAGCAGATTAGTGCACTGGTCTCTTGCTTTCAGGGTTGGTATCAAAAGAACTGAAAAACTTTTTTAAAATGCAAGTGAAACCAAGTCTTACTTGGAACCTCAAAGCACCAAAATTTTATCTATTGTTATGTCTTTTTTTCTTTAATATGTAGTGCTACATACACAGGAGAAGTTTGCATCGTGTTACTGCAAATTCAAACCCAGTTATCAGATCAAACTGTGTATCTACTGTGCAAGTGTGATAACGATAAGATCATGAAAATGCCATTTAGGGTTTTTCAAACCATGTTCTTGGCTTCCCATGTAGTACTCTGTAGACCCACAGTGGGCCTTTCCTGAGTCCAGTCCTGCAAAGAAATTGTCCACAGCACAGGGTTCCTACAAGGCCTCAAGCGAGATCAAAAAGTATACTTCCTGCAGAAGAGGTTTATAAAAGCTATGCATTAAAGAGGTTCATGGCTGGTGAAACTCTAGATATCCAGTTTTAAACCAAACAACACAAAAAAGACATTCCACACGTAATGTTATCAAAAATCTCGCCACTGACTTCTTACAATTCTATCAGGAGATAAGACTATTGATCTAGTAATCTGATTTCTTTGTACTGTTTAATTTCCTTTACATCTCTCTACATAAAAGCAAGTATTTCAGAAGGGAAGCCCTTTATTTGAAAGGAAGGAATCAGTGCTTAGTGGTTAAGGTACTATATTTGTTCAGCACTAGTGCTGTCCAAAATTGTCCACTATTTTTCTTCTGAATTTGTTCAATACCAGTTTCTCTTAAGGTGACTCTACAAAGGCTTCTTTGGACCCAAGTATTCTCTCTACAAGAAATTCCTGTTTGGAATTGCATTCTTTATCTAAATAGTTTCTGCATGTTCTTACTCAAACCAGTCTCTGTCATCACTTTCTTTCATCACAACACAAATTGCTTCTGTAGCATCATATCTGCATCTGTTCTTTCTATAGGAAGCCAAAAGGTAATGACAAAGGCTTATCAACATTGCTTAAAAACAAGAGGAATTCTCCTTGTTTCGTCCCTGTCTTTCTAACACAAGTGTGTTCTGAGTTGCTAAAGATCCACATAATTTCTAAGATGGTCCCATTTACAATGAGTGAAAAATTATTCTTAGTGGCTTGAGTTTTCAGATCCACTCTTCCTTCCATGGACAATTGAAATAAGTGGTATGGACTGCAGTTTTCTTCTCTTTGTTTTGGAGGACACAATGCTCACTTGTCAATCTTCATTTTTTCACTTATTCAAAAAAGGGATGTGGAGCAGCCCTTAAATACAGAGCATAAACAGGTCCCTGGAGTCATCACGATGGTCAACATTGTAGATGTACAACCAAATACCCACTAATGGTTTAATTCCTACTAAATGAGGAAAAGAGAATTTTGGAAGCCTAAACTTACAACTCACTTTCAAACGAGTGGGATACGTCCAGTCTCTTTGAGAGCCAAAATTATAGAAAAACTTTTAAGTTTAGATAAGCTTAGGTTTTTTCTAAACTTAAGATTAGAACCAATAGTAGTTTCCTAGATGGATCACACATTTCAATCCTTTTTAAATGTTCCACCCTTATCCTTTCGTGTGTTGGCCAAACAAAGCCTCATGAAACAATTCTGAGTTTGCAAACTGATCAAAGAAGCTGATATTGATTTTTCTTTGTAAAAACAGTTTTTCTGTATGATGCCAAAGTGGCTATAATTTCAGTGTAGCTTGAATAGTGTTCCTTGTTTAGGGAATAGAAGTTGAGTTTTGTATTTGACCTTCAATGAATTCCAGGTGAATATTTTACAGTTTTGATGAATATTGAACACTTTTGCTAGCAGTAGTGCCTGAAAGGTATTCATTTATAACTCCATACCATGCTGGCTCTTTGCAGCATATCAGTTTTATGAATGCCAGAATAGACTCAGCGTGATCTTTAACATCTCTGATGTATGATGTGGAATAATGGCATGATGCTGAGTAATCTGATTGACAACCTGAAACAGTCAATCAGGTACATGTATCTGTCTGTATTTTTCTCTTTGACATCGTCTTGACTTCAATCTGCCTCAACTCGTGGTGAGGGGATTCTGCATTACAGCTTAAATAAAGCTTGGTTAAAATCAAGTGAGTAAAATTTTGTCATTAAAAATGGAGGACTAGATTGCTAAAACACAGGAAAAATGTGCATAGATTTTAATGAACTGTTTTGGTTCAAAACTCCAAAATAAAACCTGTGTATTGAAAATAAGTGATTTGATTTTAGAATTACAGTGCTTTGCTTACTTAATTTAAACAAAATTTTGATAATAATAAACTTAGTAATATCAGCAGTTTCAAACTGCGGTGAAACAAAATGTTCTGCATTGAGTTCACTTAAATGAACTGAATTTGTTTTGCAAAGTTATTCCTTGTAATTTTTTTTTTTATGGTGATTCAAACCAAAATTATCAGAAATTTTCAAAACAAAAATTAAGTAAACCCCAAATATTCCCTCAGTTGTAACACTGAAAAAATTTACCATGGACCAAAAAATACAGAGGTTTATGTCAGGTTGCTGCAAGAGAAATAGACCTCATGTACAATGCATAGTGTTGTCTGGGTATTTGTGAGCAAGGAAACAATTAACTCACTGAGTGCAACTGCTTAATGAGGCTTTTTAAAAAGCCCACTGTCATAATATTTATCTCATGAACTGGTTTTGTTCACATATCATTTAAGAATAGCTTTTAGTATGTTTAAAGTTATTCACTGGTGTATTTTTTGTTTTAAAGAATGATAGGTTTCCTCATACTACAGATTCCAAAAAAAAGGATTAGATCTATGAAATTGACTAGTGTGGAGTGTTTTAATATTGAATATGGGCCTTCTCTTTTATTACACATTTCCTCTGTATATAGTATTCTATGTTGCAACACTTACAACAACATTTCTGCTTCTTGTTTTGAAGTCAAGAACAACAGCACCTAAAACATATATGATTAATCCCAGCACTGAACACCTCAGCCAGTTGCTTATGTTCTTTAGACAGTCAGTGGAGAGAAAGGATTATCTCAGGAAGCCAGGGATGAATGTGTAGAAGTGTAGACAGGGAGCTCCTCAGTCACCAACAGCAAATGGCCAGGAGCATGTCCCCACTGCATGTCCCTGTAACTCATGACTCACCACTCAGTCCCTGCAGCCCCTGTGCCCTCTTCTGAGGTTAAATAACCTTCATAGCAACATCCCCACTGAGAAAAAGGGGATGTGACACCAGTGTCTACTTCTGTCATGGTAGCTTAATACCCACTAAAACTAGGAGACCTTTGGTATGCAGGCACGTTGATGTGTAACTTCAGCACCGTGGGATGGCCTTCACCACCAGGCTGTTGAATATTTGGGAGAATCAGAACGAGCAGAATTACCTTCCACATCTCTTGTTGAGATTGATTACTCAGATATGCACAGACAAGATTTGAAGCAAATGAGAATTTGGCCGGGGTAGAGGAGGGAATAGTAGTTAGAGAACAGCTGAGAATAGGCAAGCATGGCATTCTGGTACCTGGAAGTTTGTACATCCAACACCCATTTGATAAAAGACAGATACTGTGGGAGGGAGAGAATATTCTTGTATCTGAGACTGTTGACTGAAAATCCTGGTCCTATGGAGCCAAGTTAACTCCTTTCAATGGTAAGAGAGAGATATAGGATGGAAGGATTCAAAGCCAAAATGAGGCTAGAGAATGAAAATTAGAGAATAGACTAGGCTAGAGTAATTTAAGACGGAAGGAAGATACAGTGACCATCTAGTCCAACCACCTGGCCATTTCAGGAATGACTAGAAGTTAAAACATGTTATTAATTACATTGTCCAAATGCCTCTTAAACACTGGCAGGCTTGGGGCATCAATCACATCTCTAGGAACCCTGTTTCAGTGTTTGATCACCTTCTCGTTAAAGATGTCTCGACCCCAGGAAGAAGAACTCAGCACCTCCATCTCCCCCTCCCCTCTTCAGGAAGCAGTTAGAGAGCACCTGGTCCCCCCTCAGCCTCCTCTACTCCAAACCAGACCAGCCCAGAGCCCACAGCTGCTTCTCACAGGACATGACTTGCAGCGCTTTCACTGGCTTTGTTGCCCTCCTTGGGATGCATTCAAGGACCTTCACATCCTTCTTCAGTGGTGGGTCTCAGCCTTGCACTCAGGGCTCCAAGGCTGAGAACAGTGGGATAATCCTCTCTTTTTCCCAGCTGGTCGTGCTGTGTTAAATGCATCCCAGGATGGGGTTTGCCCCCAGGACTGCCAGGGCTCACTGCTGGCCCCTGGAGAGCTGCTGCCAGCCTGCACCCCCAGATTCCTGTCTGCAGGGCTGATCTCCAGCCACTGCTCTCCCAGTTCGTACTTGTGCCCATTGCTGCTGCATCCCCCATGCAGACTATGGCATTTGATCTTGTTAAATTTTATCCCATTAATCATTGCTCAGTGCTCCAACCTCCCTATCACCCTCTGCGAAGGGGACAACCTCCCAGTTTAGGATCACCAGCCAACTTGCTAGTGGTGCATTCAATTACGCCTTTGGGGTTTCTACTCCCTCTTTTTGCACTGAAGAATGTATCCCTTTATTTTGCCTTAGCCTGTTGTGATCAGTGGAGTAATACTGATTTATATGCAGGAGAGGTATTGTTAATGTTAACCATGTAATGGTTCATGTAATATCTAGGACAATTTATGAATCATTTACTAAATGAAAGTAGAGTACAGCTAGATTGACCCGGAACATATCTGTACCTTGCTATTTCAGGTAAATAAGTTTTGGGATCTAGTTTGCTGGACCTGTGACATCTTGGAGAAAAAACAGTGTCTTAATTTTAGCTTAACAGTGCCTTCTGTTTGAAAGAGGAACCTGAGGTTCCTCTGCCCTGAGTACAAATAACTTCCCTTTCTTTCTGTACATTTGGCAAGGATTTAAGACAGGAATTTTCTCCCTCCATTAAAATTTTTCCATAGCTACTTTGCACATAATGGTGTTTTGATCTGAGAAAACAAAGATTTAAGAAGAGACATGAGAGGAACATGACAGTGTGACTTCTATTAACTTCTTTTGTGCTAGGAAACAGTTGCTTGTTCTCAAGATCTTCAAAACAAACAGAAAGTCAACCCATTGAGAAAGGTTACATAAAAAAATCCATATCTCTCCCCTGCTTTCCCCAATATAAATGATATTATTTTTTACAGAATAACAATCCAGACCTTAATATGGGAAAAAAGACCCCCAAAACAGGAAGTACATGTTTCACTTGCTCTGTTCAGGCACTTTAACAGACAAAGATGCTCAAAATCTGAACTGATGAGTTTCTTTGGCAGTGATTATCCTGCAACAGCATTTCATTAAGTGATGTGGGGGATTTCCTCTTTACTTCCGCTCCAGGCTTGCTCACAGATCCCACAGATGCAGATCTCTCAAATGACAGCCTTTTTTTTTCTCTTCCCAAGCCTCCAAGAATTTAAAGATTCCTTTTAGAATAATAAATTTCCCTTTTATTGTGACTCAGACTTATTCAGTCCAATCCAGCCTGTGCAAACACACATGCAGCTTTAAATTAGCATTTGTGAACAAGCTGGGTTTCTTTGGCTGTTTGCTGAGACTTGGCAGTTCAGTTCCTTGAGGAAAAAAGAAAGAGAGATTCACGTCTATTTATGGCTTGATTTTCAGACATGCTGAGTACCTCCTGTGGACTTTGAGAGCTGTTCTTCTGGAAATCAGGTCACTGATGTGATGCTGGAAGGAGAAAGCACAAGGAAAAAGAAGTGCTCTGATTTTCAAACACAAGTGTTTATACAGTTTGGGGAAGAGAATAAAATGAATAAATAAACCTGTTTTAACATGTCTTGTTTGGAACTGTGACTGAGCTCCATATTTCAGACTGAGTTCACAACGGAAAAATGCCTGTGTGCACAAAAGCACTGACAGTCACCTATTTTGTAGCATAACCAGAATATGTCTTGCTTCTCTCCCCAGCCAACTTGTTAGTAAATCACTAAAAGTTTTACCAGTGCATGTCCAGCACTGGCTGGAGAGGTTCTTGTTCTCCTGCCTACCTCAGGTGCCTATTACTGCCCCTAGCCAGAGGTTCCTGTCCTCTCAGCACGGTACAGAGCAGCTGCTCAATGGAAGCAATCACTAAGTTATTCAGTCTGAGTAGACCAGCTAATACATTTTAGAAAGTAGCTCTTTGACTAAAATGCAGTAGGCAGTGCACATGTCACCTGCTCAGCTGTGGGATCAGACCAGGGTGGTGTTCTTCACCAGAGGTAATATCTTGTCTTAGTTTTAAAAGGCTTTTTTTAACCCAAACTTTTTTTTCTCTGTGGCTCCCAACATTAAAACACAGCAGCACAGAGAGTAGTTATTATAAATCCAAACTACTAAAGATTGTTAAAAATGAATGTTTTCCAAAACTTATCATAGTCTGTTCACAAAGCAAACATAAAATTTAGGTCCCATCTATACTACATATAATCACATTGCAACAATACACTGGTCCATATCTTATTAAGCATTAAAAAGTTGTATATACATTGCAGATTTTTATTCCCTCACCACCTGCTAAGGCAGTTTTAAAGGTGACATTTCCAAAGGTACTTAAGCTCCCAAAGTGAGAATTTCTGTTTTTTAAGGACATCATAGTTTTAGGTAAGTTGTTTTGTCTAACAGACTTCAATTAAAAAAATAATAAACAAATCCAAACCAACCTATATTTTTGGGATATACAACGTTTTTTAGCTTTTCTATAATTGGAAGATATTAACAGAAGTGTGGTGGTTTTATAAATTTTCAATGCAATTTAGTATAGACATATTAATGCAAAATAGGCCCAGTGATTTCTGTTCTTCATTAACTCGCAGATACCCCTCAGTGTCAATGAGAATCAAGTATTCAGACCCCTCCAATACCTCTAAATTCCTCAGTAAATATTTAAATT
Organism: Ifrita kowaldi; assembly: GCA_013398055.1. Classification (NCBI taxonomy): domain Eukaryota; kingdom Metazoa; phylum Chordata; class Aves; order Passeriformes; family Cinclosomatidae; genus Ifrita; species Ifrita kowaldi. Next base: position 21,933 of record VZRS01008368.1, read on the forward strand.
CTGTGGCTGCTTTTCTAGGTCAAGTTCCCTTAAATGGAACAGGAACAATTGCTATCAAGGAAAAATATTGGGGGAAAAAAAAAAAGTGAGTAAATTTGTTGGTTTGGATCTCCCTGCAGGACAGAGCGAGGCTAATAATTTCATTGCCAATAGATGCCAATAGAATAAAATACCTTGTGAATTGTTTTTTATTGATTAAAGAAAAAACAATAACCTCCCCCCAACAAACAAACAAAAAACAAACAAAAGAGCTTTTTTGCCAATTGTCTGCAAATATACAATAATTAGGATTTGGAATAAAAGCCCAAGTGGGTAAAACTGCTTCTGAGTGTCTGACCTGCATCCTAGTCCTGCCAGGTGGGTTTGAAACAAATTTCATGAAGTAAGGGATGAGTGGAAGAATAACCCTTATATTTCTGTCACCTACCTATTGAAGATATAGCATCTTCCATAGCCTTTTTTGTCTATAATAAAAACAGTGTAGAGATGTCTTGTGGAAGTTGCTTGCAAAGCTCTTTAAACAACATTATGAGAATTAGAAATCCTGTTTATGACAGGAGTGAGATAACTTCAGAGAAACATTGTCACACTGGAAAGCAATTTATATTGCAAGGTTCAATAATCCACCTGAAATGTTCAAAAGCAACAATTTTTAAAGCACAAATTTCAGTAATTGCAATCTGAGCTGGACATACAACTTTAAAAATACAGTCTCTATGTATACAGGAAATTTAAAAGATTGTTATCCAAACCTGCTCTGTTTCTTCTGTGCAAGAGCATCCACAGTAGGTTGGACTACTCCCTGCCCAAAGAGCTCTCTTGGACTACACAGCTGTGCAGAGATCAGAGGAGGGCAACAGCAACAGGGATTTACTATGCATGATATCTTACAGGTGTAGCAGTCCAAACAAGAAGTCAAATAAAAGTAATTGGGGGAAAATTAGTATTGGTTATGTTTGAAAAGACACCAGTAACTTGATCTTAAAGCAATAAATCAGATCTTTAGCTACTGATACATTTTAAACCTTAAGTTACTTACATCTGTTTATTGGCTAAAATGGTTTTGAGCCAAACTCTGCATTTCTTCTGGCTTCTGTCATTGTTTCTTTCCTGGAAGACTTTTGGCTGACTGGGCGACTGATTGGTAAGAATGAAAATGCAAGATGCATGTAATGACAGGGTTAGGAGGGCTGGGTTTTCCTCCTGGTTTTACTCCCAGAGTCTATGTGATTTTGGACAAATCACTGCAGCTTCCAGTGCTTTGTTCCTCTCGAAGATGAAATTCCAGATGTTTTTCTTGAAATATTTCCAGGCATACAACACCTGGCAATACTGAACTTCCAAGCAAATTCCACTTTGTTATCCGGTTTCAGACAAAACTCCAGACAAAGCCAAAAATCTCTCTCAGCCTAGTCCATACTGTGTAAATAGGAAACACTTTGATTCCACTTTATTTCTCAATATGAAGCAAACAATAATTCCTAGAAATGTTGTTCTTATATCATATTACAATTATGGCCAAATAAAGAACATAATTCAAACATGAAGACTGAAATATGCCCTGAGATTATTTAAAACATCATCATGTCTCAATGTTTGAAAGTCTCTGTCCAGGCCTAAAAAAGGCTGCTAAAATTATTGTCTCTTTCCAAAAGGTCTAAAACTTTGTCACACTTCTTGAAGTCTTTTCTGCTCATGAAATAATTTATTGTTGATGATGGCTTTTTATTATTAAATGTTAAAGGCCTCAAGAAAGAACTCATGTCAGGTTCAAGAGGCTGGATGTTATCATACAGAAGGGAGGATTTTCCTTTTTATGGTATATATTTTTAATATCTCTCCACCTCTCAGGATCTGTTTATGGCCTACTTGAAGCTTTTCTCTTCTTTCTTCAGCAGAGATGGTGCCCTGCATCCTAATGCTAGTGACTTTCTGTCACTGCTCTGCTCATATTAACTCTCAAACATCTTTATATATCTGCTCTTGAAAATTCAGATATACCAAAACCCCTGCAAGAAATCAATCAATCCAAACATGATGTTATACTTGCTTTCTTCAGGTGAGATCTGATTTTGCACTGTTTCTTTTTCTTGTCCCTTCTCATTGCAAAGGAGTTGGATTAGGTGACCTTTAAAGGTCCCTTCCAATCCAAATTATTCTACAATTCTATAACTCTTGGGGAGTTAAAAATGGTAACGTATTTTTCCAGGCATAATATCTGTGGTTTGTAGACAAACCCTCAGCAAACAAGTCTGCCTCACCCTGAGCAGTGAAACAAGGTGTTAAACACCATAGTTTGAGCAAGTGCTTGAGGTATGAGTTCCAGAGTTCCTCCTGGATCCTTCCAGGGTGGTTCTCCCAAGTCAGCTCAGGAAAACCCCATCACTTCCCTGGACGGCCTCAGTGCCCACCCAAGCTCGCTTCTGCCTGGGTAGAGCACAGTTATCAGTCATGGCAAGCACTGCTCATCGTTATAGATGTTTGTGCTTTTTCTTCACACATTCTGGTCATTAGTGAAATTGTCATCTTGTTGCTGTTTGCATTGAGATCACCAGACTTCACTTTAGTGCTCACTGAAAAGCAGGGAGATTGTTCCAATTTATATTGTTCTCTGAATACTCAGGCAGATTTTTGGACCAATTACAATCTCTTCAGCTAGAGGTTTACTCTAAAAGACCCTGGGACGGAACAGTATTACTGACATAGCAAACCTAAGTAATTTGTGCGGGTTTAGACATAGGCAAGAAAATTGTGATTAAAAACAAAACTAAACAAATCCCAAAAATTTTAAATGCACCAAGATCTTAAAATGGGAGTGAGGGAGAGAAAGGTATTCTATGAATCCTAAAGTTAGAGCAAGAAGTTTTGAGGATTTTTTTTTTCTGTTTTATAATTATAGACCAAAAAAACAGGATTTGAGTTAGTTTTCTTCCAGAAGGTAACAAACACAACCATTTACACACTAATTTGGTCTGGTTTTGCCATGTTTCTTACTAATTTTTCCATGCAAGCCCTTCCCCTGAATAGCTCCCACGGTTTGAACTACTTATCTACAGGTGGTAAAATATTTGCTGCTTTGAGATACAGAGTGATATTACCCACTCTCTCCACCCACATGTCTATGGGTTCTGAAAACCAGTCAGCCAAAAAGAGAGCTTTGTTTGTGTGTCCCCAGTCTCCTCACCCCTACAGCAGTCTACAGAAAAAGGAAGGGTGAACTGACCTTCTTTAAGTGAGCAGTGATGTAATGGTGCTTGTTAATAGAGTCTCAGGGGTATCATGGTTGCAGGACTTTCCATTAGAGTTCCTTTCCTGGGTCTTCTCCAAGAAACAAATCCAAATGTAATCACCTCATGTGCTGGAATGGAAACAACCCCAGAGTATCACTCCAGTGTTTCAAATCAGAGAAGCCTAGAAAATTAGCAAAATTATGCTGTGTGCTTTAATAGTGATTTCCTGCAGTACTTTTCTCCATCTTTCACAGCCTTGCAAGAGTTCCTGATGTTTTTAAGAAAATACGAAGTTGTTGGAGAGGACAAGAGAAAAAATGCACATAAAATTTCACAAAATAAAAGGAGACAAAAGGTAGAAATAACAGATTTTATGAGGTTCCACTACTCTATTCCAGTTTCCTGTTACTGCAGGCAGTAAGAACTCATATAATCCCCTTCACAAATTGAATGAACTCCACCCTCAATCTCCTTCAATTACTTGGTATGTATTTTGGAAAAGTGTTCAAGAACCTCACTCCTGTGAATAGTGGAAACCTTATTGTTACTACTCTGTCATTGTTCAAGACCAGATTAGTTTTTCTCTCTGTCAGTTTCAACTGATTTTCTACATTTTACTAAAAGAGTTCATTGTCTTTGTGTAACCTCCTTTTTTTTATTTTTTTTTAATTTTTTTTTTATTTTTATTTTTTTTTTTATTTTTCACCTTTCAAGTGTTCTCATTCATGCTGTTTCCTGACTTCATGTCATTGGCAAATTTTGCTAGTCTCTTATTATTTTATTTTTTCAGACTTTCTAATAAAAATACTAAATAAAATGCATTTCAAAACTATTTCTAGAGGAACTCCCAATTTAACACAATTCATGGGTTTAGAGTCTTCAACTATCTCCTTACTGGATTTAAGACTCATTTATTAACTTACGTGTTTTCCAGTTTAATTTATAGTTTCCCGTGTGACAATTTACAGTGTTGAAAGCCAAATAAATTTAATCTATCAAAGTTTACTAATCTAAAAATCATTCCTTGTTAAAAGATATGGAGCTATTCTGGCTCAATCTGTGTTTGGTAAATTCAAGTGACATCTCTTGCATGACTTTAAATATTTATTATAAAACACTGCTTAGTTAAGATCAAACTAACTTTAAAATTATTCTCTTACTTATTTGATATTTTCTCACAAGATTGCTCTCAGGAGAAGAACTTTAAAGAAGAAAAGTGGTGTTTGTCAGTGATGTTTAACAGCTGGTAATAGAATGGGTAGAGGGCCTTATCCACAGTATGTGTAAGTCAGCTGGAATCTTTTCACTGACTTAACACTCTGCAGGACAGTCTTACAGTAGTCTAGAAAATCACCACTTCTTTTTAAATTTTGTTATCAGCAAAAACACTGTGGCCCTGCTCCTGAGACAGACAAGGAATGCAGCATTATAAGACAGAACAGATTTTTTTGCTGGCTGTTTAGTAACTAATTTTCCCATTATTAGATCTAGCTAAAATTTTCAATATTTTTAAGGAATACATTACACTCATATGATGATGAACTGTCTAGTCTGAAAAAAATTTCCATCTTTAACTTACAAGACTGTAATTTCAGAAAATATTGCTTCTGGACTTCATGTATAAATGAAGAGCAAAACAAGTACTGTGGGATTACGACCAAGTTCTTATGGAGCAGTCATAGCAATAACAGCACTTGTTAAAAAAAATATAATTTTATATTATTAAAGAAACATTCAGTAGCTAATGCAGTCATTTAGGGTCAGAAATTGAGTTATATCGTTGATTAATAAAAACACTGTCATTTGCTCATATTTAGGGCATTTAGGTACATCCATAAGTAGTGTTTAGAACAGGCATGTTTCCTTTGAGGTTGATATTAGGAAATTTGCTCCCTTAAGCAGTTAACACATGGCATTAAAACAGTCCATAGTCAGAAATTCCCTGAATCCCCAGCCCAGTGAATCAGTGCATGTTTGAAATCATGTAAAGTTCACCACATCATTCTCGTTACAGAACCAAGATATAATATAGGCCTTAACCTGCCAAGCTGAGAGGAGGTGAGTGGATGTCAGGCACCAGTTCTTCAGAAAAATACAAGCTCTTACTCCCTGGTGTGTTCATTACCCCTGTGTTCATTTCTTCAGGGATAAAACTTTTGTTTTTCCAACTCCTCAGATTCTTAAAACAGCAATACAGGACCTTTTTCCCAGCTACTGGAAAGTTCACACTCTTGGAGAAGTACCCTGACATTAGTAAAATAGGTGAGACACATCTGAGCTTGGACAGCAGCAAACCCCAGGAGGAAAGTGCAATCCCCCTGTATTATAAATTGGCAAGTGCGGGTGCCACTTGGTTTAACCCTCGTGCCTCTATTTTTTGTACCTTGGCATGATTTCCAGCAGGATTGCTGCTGGTCCATCTGCTAGCTCCCAGAATTCAACAATGAGGTCATTTAGGTCCTCCTCTCACAGTCTGCCAAGACCTCAGTGTCTAAGTTTACCTGGGATAAACTTTGCCTTCAGGCTACAATCTATTTTTTTAGAGGTTTAAATATTTCAGTGACCACTTTTAAGTGCTGAATAGAACAAGGCAGATTTTTGTGTAATGGAGAGGCAAATGAAATGCAGATAATAGTTCTGAAGTCCTAAATGTTTCCACCTTTCCTCAGATCTGGCTATGAAGCAACAAATGAAGAGTTAGCTTGTTAATTTTCATTACACTGACCCCAATTTTTTATTTTTAACCAGGATGGAAAAAAAAGGGTTAAAGAACAAAGTCATCCATCTAGGAATGATATAATCATGTGTTGTAGTTTTGTGTTTTTGACAGGCATTTCAGTAATTATGGGAATCAACAAGGATTTGCACTCTGTATCCTGTAAAACTAGGAGGAGGAGTAAATCCAAAGTAACAGGAGATAGCGTTGTCATGATTAAGCCAGGGGAAATATTCTGGTTTGGACTAAACAACATTCACTAGAAAAATATGTTTTTCTGTTGGATTGTCAATACCCTCTAAAACCCATTTTCTGTGTAACTACACTCTTCCCTACTGATTTATACATTGCTAGGTAATTTTTATCTAAAATGCAGGGAAAAAGTCCTCTGGAAAATATCAGCAGTGGAGTGATGGAAGAAAGGTTTTGCTTTTATACTTTGAGACAGCATTTCTAAACTGCAAGGCCCTGAAGCTCGGTTACAGAAATACAACCCTCAGTCAAATAAAAATAAATACTGTGTATAGCAAGAAATTTAGGAAAGGTTTAATGGAAAGATCACAAGTCTGAAATCACATTTTAAATTTCTTTCCAGCAGACAATACTTCATGAGAGTGTGCTATTTAATATTTGATCTTCATGTAAGGATTGCTTTCACTTTTTTGCTAAATTTGTATCTCTACCAGACCATGAGATAAAAAAGTGGAAATCATACAACCCTGTTTTTAAATTTGCCTGTAAGACTGGCTAGAAAGGATTATTAAAAAACAAAAACAAAAAAGTGAACAAAAAAAAAAAAGAAAGAAAGAAAAAAGAAGGAAAGTCATCTGGTATTGTACTGTCAGATTTTTAATGCAAGCCAGCCAAACCTTTACAGCCTGACCACTTGAGCTCAGCCTGTTACTTATTGGAGTTATCTCCTTGATTTATTTGCTTCACAAGCTAAAAAGCTGTATGGATGAAATGCTGTGGTTCTGAGTAAAAGAAGAGAGGAATTCCACTGTGGAAGTGTCTGACACCCTTGAATATGTGTTTAACTGATCTGTGTGATACTCCCCTTGATGGTTTGGATGTGAGCCCCCACACCCAAATCCCTGCTTACCTCTCAGTTGATGTGACTTCAGGATCTTGGTTGCGTTTGTCTGACTGTCGCAGACATCCTTTGGCATCCAGTCCCGCTCCCAAACACATCAAGCGCCACTATGAGCACAATAAGTCTTTTTTTCAGTCCTACTATTCCCATTGTTCCAGGAAACTCCCTCCTCTGGCAATTAGAAACTTGCAGCCAGTTTCCAGCCTTGAGTCATGCATGGTAGGTTTTTCACTCATTCAGCCTTACACTGACATGTTTCTGTAGCTTTAATAATCGATTCTCTTCATGGAATATACCCTGATGCATTAAGAGGCAGAAATGACATCCCTTCTCAGCATTAATTTTGACATACTAAGCAAGCCAACACTTCCAGACTCCTACTGCAAGTGAAACTCTCTCTTCCTCTCATTGGTTTCCATGAACATGTCCTATATTTCTGTAAAAAAACCCCTTTGGATTTATACATGAGTCTAGCATTTCTGTCTCACTTAAATCCACTGTGTATTAACTCCAGTCAGGCTGGGTCCAAAAATATTAAACCTTTCAGCAGGACACAGTGAGCTCAGTTTTATATCTACTTGGTATAGCACTTCCCAGAAGTGTTATCTCTGAATATTGTACCTCTGGAGATGTCAGACTCAGATAGCAAATATATGATATCAAATATGTGATATGCATGTGTGCAGCAAGCCTGAAGAGATGCAAAACATTAAATTTAGTGCATACATATTTTTTCACTGCACATAAGCCTGTCTGGGAAATCTGGGGAGGAACAGAGCAATTCTCCGTGCCGTAGCAGCATCCTTTACCTGTTTCCAAAGCGAATGAGCAGAGGTGATGGTGACTGAATGTGGATGTTACAGGCCTGGGTGCAGGGAGATTTTAGTTTTCTGACAGGCGTCTGTGTGAAAGCCTTGCTTTCTCACGGACGCTGTGGGAAAACAGTTCAGAGAAATTGTAAACTATGGTATTGTTATGATACCAAGGAAGAAAATACACGAGGTAAGAGTTACTGGGTCCAGCCAATCCCTCTGGGGGGGGGCTGGTCAGTTAACCAATAACCTTATGTCAGTCCAGCGTGCTAAGGTATATAAGCGAATCTGTAAAATAATAAAGTGTCGGTTTTTTCATCTCATAAAATCGTCCATGTCGTTTTCACTGGGACTCTGCTCTCTAGCGACAACTGAACACATGAACTATATGCACTATACTTGCAGCATCTCACCTAATTACAATTTTGATTTACCTTTTACTTGGTCAAATCTCAGTGTGGTCTCAGAGTCCTCTGGCTTGTCAATATAGACAAATATGGCAGCTGAACTTCTTTTGAATTTATATTTTAAATTGCCATTTGTTTCCAATGTGACAAAATTCTCAGAAGATGAAAACTTGAGCTAATACTATGGTATATTAATTTAAAAAATGGCAGGTATTTTTCATGGTGTGGATGAAGATGAGGCAAGTCACACTAGTTTTTCAAAGGTCTTGTTCATAATATCTCTGTATTTATTGACTGGATGATTTTACAGAAGTAAACTTTACCTGATCAAATAGAAAGAGACTTTTCTTGTACAGACACAGTGACTAACTTTCAAAAGCACTCTGCAGGGATCAACTCATCTTCCTCTGGAAACATGCTGACATAAGAAAAAAACCTTTTGGAGTGCTGAATTTGAGACTCAGTAGTTGAGAAAGGGTAGAAAGGTGAGCCACACAGGATACGACTCACACCCAGAAGTTTGTGTTCAAATGTATGTACCTTTTGGTGAGTCAACTACAAAAGTTTTGGTTTTAAAGGTTACTGATGCTATGATTTACTGCAAAAAAGTATTATTGGGAGTAGGCAGAGAGCACTTCTTTAGTAATGCCTCACTCCATTCAGCTACACTGTGCTTAAGTCACTGTTGCCTTAAGCACTCTTGAACCATTTCAGTAAACGTGGTTTTAACATACGCAAGGCTTGGGCAATAGCAAATCGGTGCCAGAGATGGAAAATAACCCAGGACTACTGGCCCTCAAGTCTATGCACTGATTAATGCAAACATGTTCTCGCTTATCCAGCAGTTAGGATTGCAAGAGATACAAAAAGAAAGTGGAGAGTTTGTGTGTGATATTTTAGTAACCTGCATCTTGTAAACATTAGCTACAATTGGACTTTTGATATAAATTCCAAATTTCAGCATAAATTCCAGAGCACTGTTCTCAGTCAGATACTTTTCTAATTTGTTGGTGTTTTTTGGGGTTTCCTGGCTTTGTATTAAGGGAATTACATTTCACTGAGTTGCGTAACAAGGATTGAGAGCTGTTCCTTGGCTAAAGCAATGCTCACACAAAGGTACTCAGTGCCAGTAAAGCTGCTTCAAGCCTGCCAACTAACCAACAGCACTTTTCTTCTGCTTTTTTTTTTTTTTTTTCCCTTGGCTGTGAATGGTCATTTATCGGCTCCAATTCAGTCCTCCTGACAGGAAGGGTTTTCTTGAGGATAACAGAACATAGCCAGGGTGTCTGAGCCTCTGTTGGGGTTTTCTGTAACAGTCTAAATCAGTGTTTGGAAGCTGTTTCATTTATAACTCCCTATCTTCAAGGGGAGGTGCAAGGCTCCGTGGAGTAAATTTAAGCCTCTCAAGAAGATGCCCACCGTGGTCTAACTGACAAACTCTTCAGAAGACCTCTGGGGTTGCAAGCTGAGAACAGCTGGCCAAACCCAGGGTCTTATATGTGAACTTACATCAGCCTAGAGCATTTTCAGTCCAAGGTTGGAGATGAGAGAAATATTCCAGGTGATAACTTTTGATTTAAAAGCCTGTCCTCCATTAATGGTGTTTCTGCTACATTAAAGCTTCTGTTTTGTCAATTTATTTACTAACACAATGCTGAGTTCAGAAATTTCCAATTTTATCAAACCTTTCATTTCTAAAAACACTTGTCACCTTCTGAGCTGTTGAATTTGTGGGAAGAAGAGTGGGAAAAAATGAGATATGGTTCAAATTATAGTGAGCAGAAAAGCCTTTCCTCTCTTAGATTATGCACCTGTGTGAGAAAAATTGAGGGAATTTTCCTGTTTTCTGGGTATGATCAGCTGTCACACACCCAGGGCAGCATCAGTTACTCACCACAAGCAAACCTTTCACTTCTGCACCCAGGTGGAAGTGTGAAATTTCTCTGTACGCACACACACAGTTCTGCCTTTTTGTGGGTGAGACAATAGCCCTGGTGTTTTTTCTAACGTTTTCTCCCACCAAAAGAGCAGATGAGTAACAGGTGAGTTCTGTCATGGGGAAATAGGGTGGTGAGGACATCACTGTCTCAGAGAAGTCACAAGTTAGGAAAGAAGAGCACTTCATAGCCGGGAGTAAGAAGGAAAGAGTTGTTTCTGCTTCAGGCTGAAGATTTTCTGGGATCTCAATCATACGTTCTAAGGTGATAAGATAATTCAGAAAAGTTAGAGGTGTTCCTGAAAACTAGAGAAAAGTTCTACAAAACAGGAGTATAAAGCTAGATTATTGTACAGAGTTATTTTCAAATGATCACTAATTATTTCTGTTCCTATGTGTACAGATCTAGAAACCTAGTTTAAGTCACTGATTTTTTAATGTGATAACCTGGAATATTAGTAACTGTCTTTTTGAAAAGTAACTGTCTGTTGCACTACCATGTCAGGGTACTAGTACAAGATTAATTATGTCTTCAGGAGCTGAGAAAATTAAATTTGTCTCAACTGACACTGTTTTTCCTTTCTTTTCTCAAGAAGTCAGAGGTTTGGCTTCTGTTCTGTAGAAAGTGACCCAAAAAGAAGTGGAAAGTTGTTTTCTGCTTTAGACATGTGACTTCCCAAACACAAGAATCCATCTACACTGCATTTTATATGCACATTATAGACAGAGCTTTTTCTGACTTGTAGGGGATGTACTGGTCCAAAATCATTCAGTAACTTCTGAAAAAGATCAAAATGATCAATACTTCCAACAAAAGACATACACCAAAACTCTCAAATAGTCACCAAAAAACAGTCAGAAAAATAATTTTTTTCTATCTTTACATGTACATTTTTTTGCTTTTACATCTACATCTACAGAGTTTTTAAGATATCCATTACATGAATGGTAAAAGCTCCTGAGTGTGACAGGGTGTAATTTGTCGGATTCTGCAGCAGCTAGAGCAAGCATCTCCTTTGTCTGATGCACATACAGTCTTCTACTGGCTGCCAGTCAGCTTTCACTCACATGGCCATCCAACCCTCATAAAACATTAATGGATTTTAGGGAAATTGAAATAATTTTTGTTTTTAGAGCCTCACCTTGTCTCTGTTATTCATTGCACAGGATCTGTTCACACCAGGATCAATATACACAGTTCTTTGCAATGCCACATTTGCAAAACGAATCTCCACAGTGAACCCATACCAACCCTAAGAGAGTCAACCACAAGTTCTCAGAGATCCCTTTAGAAAAATGAGGGAAAAAACATCCAGAGATCCACCTCCACAGGGAAATCCTGAAGAAAACACGTATTTTTTTCTTATAATGGCTGAGAGTGTGCTCACCAACACAATGGGTGAGATATAAAAGCCTGAGTAAGAAAGGTCTGCACAGGTGTAGTCTGTGTATGCACCAAGTAGAGACATCCTCCTCCGAGTCCTGTACACGCTGATGCTTGTACGTATTTTCAGTGCCACTCAATATATTTGGCTGAACAAAGAATGAGATTATTGCTATGTAGAGTGTTGACACAGTCTTCAGTTGTGCATGCGTAACTTAGCAAAATTTACAAGGATTTTTACGGTATGAAAACAAAATTGTAGGAATCAACCAAACCCTGCCTAATTGTTAGGAGCTAAGGGCAGAATTAGATGATGTCTAGATGCCTTTATGCTGCCCACCGATATTTATCTAGTTGCATGCTGCTTATACAGAAATCAAAGCCTTCTGGAATTGCTTCCAAAGTGATAAGGACTGATGAACAGAAAAACTATTCAGGAAATAGGTCCTTCTTGTGTGGAAGGAGGCATAAAAGGAGTGGGGGAGACTGTGATGGTCAGCAGAGGAAGTGAAGTGTAATGCGCACTCTCTGAGAGTCAGTGTAAGTCTTAGAACTGGGGTAGGGGTTCTGTGAGTGCAGAGAGGAGGAAGAAGAGATAATGAAAATGTGTATGCACAGAATGAACATTTTCTCTGAAATGAAGACTGAAAAACCTGGTAACCAAAAAATAGAAACTCCTTTTATTCTTTCTTTTTTTTTCCCCTTTCTTTTATCTCTGCTCAGTGTCTCTGTGAAAAACTTGCAGAGATTTTTAAAATTATTTTTGTGGGAGGGAGCAGGAAGGAAATTGAGAGGGATTTTTGTACAGTCCTTTGTTGCTGTCAGAAGCAATAGGATGTTTTGTTATTTAAGTGCTGTTGGCCAGAGAAGAAAAATGAAACCCTAATCTCAGAAGAAGATAAATCATTACCTATTTCAACACCACCACTTTTTTGGATTTTCCTGGGGTCCAGTTATTTTTTTGTTTCTGTGGACAGGGAATCCTGAGTAACTCAGTCTCACAGAAAGTGGATTTCCATCTCGCAGAGTAAACATAAGCAAAGATCGCACCCTGGCAGAATGGCAGGTCTGTGCTAAGGCTGCTTGTCCCCAGAAGACAATCTTGCTTTAATCAGTGGATATGTTCCTTGCTACTGACTGGAGAGTGAAAGTGAAATATAAGTATTATAAATTACCTGAGCTGATGAAGTATTAGAATTACTCACAGCCAACCAAACCTGTCCTTCTCCTCTAAACACCAAATTCCAAATAAGGGCTTCACTGTAAAAACATTAATTTAATGTCTCACAAAAACAGACTTGGTCCTTGCTGGGTGCTCCTATTCCCCCAATGGACAGATGCCAGTTGTAGTGGTAAAAAGTGCTCTTCCATATCATGTAGATTGCTATTGTAAATCAATCCAGGTTGTTGTAAACTCCTCTCAGCCTAGACTTGTTTATAACCACACAAAAATAGCTTATCCTTACCATGCAGTGGTAGATATGGTTATCCTTTGGTCAGTTACATACTGAAGTAAAACAGTATTGTGGCATGGGGATGGTAAAATTTCATGTATAGTTTGCTATTGAAGACTTCTAGCAAATGATCAGAAACTTTGGCACATTCTTTCCCCTTTTCTCACCCTTTTCCCAATATAATATTTTTCCTTCAAAGATACCTCTCCCCTGCTCAGTGAATCCTAGAACCTTCTCCTTTCATCGTACAAGAAATTGTTTCTCACAAAAGACCTTTTCTTCATCCTAAAATTAGCAAGGCTTGTGAGGGGGAGGGAGAAAATAATTATTTGTAAGAAATAATTTGTTTTTCTTCCATGAATGACAATGAAGTGTTGAGGTTTGGGGTGGGAATTAACAGAACATTTTTTCCCAGCACCAGTTCCATTCTGAATGTCACCCAGAGCTGAAGCTGATTGTAGAAGCGGATGGAATTTCTGATGCATTTCCAATCTACTCCATCAATAACATTTCAGCCAATTCTGTCCCCTAACTTTCCAGCCACCTATAACAGCCTCACCACTTCTGTAAATTTGTGTTTTAACCATACTGGGTGGAGGAAGCAACTGCATTAGGTTTTCCTGTTCTAAGCAGGTTTGAAACCAGTTAATTTGTAAAGCAAAGAAACCACAATTGTAAAACCAAAACCATGTTCAATAGGAGAACAAGCAGTACTTACGGGTCAATTCCAAGAATGTTTTCACTTTGTGTTACCTGACTGTCATGCAGCATTGGGTCAGTTATACGTGGGTTTCCAGAGAACAAGAGTTGTCTGCTTTCATCTATAACCAATAGTAAATTTCAAATGAAAGAAAAAACAGATGATAGCTCAAAATTGAAAAACAACATGTCAGTAGTAGCTAAGTATTCATTGATAAAATATAGTGACTATCAGAACCCTTTTTGTTCAATGTTATCTGTTTTACTTATTCTGATTGCTTAAAATTGTGCTTACAAAAAGATGTCCATTTCAAAGGAATTTCCATAAATGGTCCTTTTCTGCAATAATGAGTTTTAACACAACTCTGAAGCCCAGGGCCCTGCAAAATGTTGATATTGGATCTCAAAAACAGGAAATGCTTCTCTGATTTCTGTATTATGACCAACTTATCTGATTCAGAACAAAACTGATTAATGATTTGTCATCACAACAACTTTCAATGGAATCTCCTGTGTTCAATTACATTTCAAAGGGATCATGCTCAGATCTGAAATCCAAGAAAATATTATCACAGGCAGCTGGTCTTAAAAACATTCCTCTGTCATTAACTTCTGATTCTTATGTGTCATCAGCAACAGTTTGTCACCCATTCCAGTTTGTCTACTGATATACATCAAGAGCCAAATGCAAACAGAACTGTTGAGATACTGAGCAATCTTGAGTGGTAGCCACTACAAAAAGTAAAAAACTTTTGGGTTTTATTTTTCAAATTGACTTTTTAACTTCTTTAAGTTCTTCAAATTCATATTAATTCACAGGAAGATGAAGAAATGCTGCAGTATTTTGGCCATGACAAGATTTTTGCATTTCTGCTAATGTGGTTTATCTGCTCTTAGTTTTGCACATGCACAAATTGTCATATCAGCCAGGAATAGCAGACTCGCTTAAGAAGATCTTTTTTTGTGTGAATAAAATATATGCTGTGATTCAGGCTTGTAGGGATAAGGGGGTTGAAAGTTTTCTGTAAAAGACTGAAAGTAAAAGTGAAGACACTACGATAAAATCTATATACATGGTGCAGCAGCTGCTAATAGGTTAACATTTTCCTTTCTACAGATACCACGGTCACACTAACACACAGAGGGAAGTGCTAATGTGTCTAAATGTATTATTTTAATTAACTACTCACAAACATTGCTCAAGTCTCTGACAGGCTCTCAGTATCTGCAGTGCATGCATGACCTTTCAAGCAACAGTGATTGCATCTGGGGGCCAAACTGTAGTGAGCACTGGTTACATGTGCCTTACAACCCTGGCAAACCCAGGATGCATTCCACGTGTAAATATGCTGGTGGGGATGGAAACCCTTGTACATGCAACAAGTAGGAACATGCAAGGCATCGAGGAAACCTTGAATTTGGTTTCTAATCATTATGTGACTGGGAGACTGATCCAAGAACGTAGCAACAGCAGAGAAATTATTCAATCTTGGGGCATGCATACAACAGAGACAGTGAAAATCCTAACCTACACCTTGATTTTTGCTGTTCACACACCCATAGCAAACCCATGCCCTTAAGTGTCATAATTAGTGTATGAAATTGTCCTGTACTATCACAGCCCCAAAGGAGCAGGAAGTGGCCTAATCATTTCTTCATCACCCATGTGAGCAATAACAATGCAGGTCATGAGTTAGCTCAACGTGATGTCACACATAAACTTCTGTGTATTCTATGGCTCTCTGGTAAATTAAATTTTTTCTAGCACAAAAGCCTCAACTCTTGCATTTACACCTGATATCAGGTTGTGCTCGATCACCATAGAATCATAGAATGACTTGGGTTGGAAGGAGTCTTAAGATCATCTTGTTCCAGCTCCCCTGCCATGGGCAGAGACAACTTCCACTAGATCTGATTTCTCAAAGCCCCAAACAACCTGGCATTGACTGCTTCCAGTGATGGGGCATTCACAACTTGTCCGGGCAATCTGTTCCAGTGTCAACCTCACGTGAAAGTATTTCTTCCTAATATATAATTGAAACCTACTCTCTTTCACTTTGAAGCCATTCCCCCTTGTCCTATCACCACATGCCCTTGTCAAAAGTTTCTCTCCGTCTTTCCTGTAGGTTCCCTTCAGGTGCTGGAAGGACACAATTTGGTCACCCTGAA
Organism: Ifrita kowaldi; assembly: GCA_013398055.1. Lineage (NCBI taxonomy): Eukaryota > Metazoa > Chordata > Aves > Passeriformes > Cinclosomatidae > Ifrita > Ifrita kowaldi. The sequence goes on from VZRS01008368.1 coordinate 37,833, forward strand.
GCCTTCTCTTCAGGCTGAGAAATCCCAGTTCTCTCAGCCCTTCTTCATCAGAGGGGTACTACCTCCCTCTAATAATCTTGAAAAGGCAGATCCTTCTACCCTGTGGTTTGTAGACAAAATACATCATTTGTTAGTCCCTAGGCTGTGATTCTTCATGTGTGATTTGTATTCTTCTAAGTACTTACAAACTTTTGGGGACTGAGACTTTTTTCACCTTTTTCTTCCAGTGACTGATCCCTGGGTAGCCAGAAAGTTTAAGGACCCCAATCAATCCCAGAAAAGAGAAGAAATAGGAACAGGTACCTCCTCCCTACACTAGGGGAAGGTGGTTATTCTATCACAGTGCTAGTGGAAACTTTTTGAACTTTTATATTCCTATTATTATGGCATAAAACTTGAAAAAATTTTCTGCTTACTCAGAAAGCTGGTAAAATATTTGTATTTGTTACTGTAGCATGTAAAAAGTTTAAATAAGCACAGTAAACTTCCATAATTTCTTTGCAGGTAGTTTTCATCAGTGGGCTCATGGCATCACCCAAATCCACTAAGCACAGGTACAGGACACCATGGTATGATGTATTTTCCAACCTCAGCTCAGTCCCTGACCTGTTGGTTTCCATGGCAGACCTCCAGCTAGCTAACAAGCACAAGAGAGCTGCTGGTGGTGCTGCTGTGCAAATGCATTAATTCCTAATTCTGGTGGGAACAGAAGGTAGGAATCAGCTCAGTCCCTCTGAGGCCTGACAACTGTGGCAGGCAGCCTGAGGCAGGGAAGGACAGAGGCAGTTACTCGGCAGGACAAATGAACTGATCAGAAGAAGCACAGCTTTCCCTCTGCTGCTTTTACGGTTAAGGTTTCAGACTTTGTGCAAAGGCTCCCACAGCAGCCAGAGCATCTTTCTCTCTGTGCACACACACACACACACATGTGCAGGGGGCTGTATAGAAAACACAGCCCGAGACACCCTTTTTGTCTGTGAAAGGAAGTGTTTCAATTGGAAGAAGATTCTTCCAAGGAGAAAACATCAGGGACACATTTATACATAGCAGTAGAATTTGTTCTCTGAACACCATATAGAAAGGAGTCTGAGAGGCAGATTTTACAAACAGACTCCTTTGGATCTCTGAAGAGAGGATTTGAAAAGTCAAACACATCCAGGACATGCCTATAAAAGTAAAAATTACACTGCCCAGAGCCTTTTAAGCAACAGACTTATTTCAAACAACAGAATATTATAGCTCTTAGTCTCTCTCTCTCTCTCTCTCTGTGTGTAGACATATGTTGGCACACCTAACCTCTGAGTAAAGATGCTGTTAGTTTAGAGATTTTATCCATTGCAGCTGTAAGACCCATGACTGAAACTTGTTGATCCTTGCTGCTGAGCAATAGGACAAGCAAGTCAGATGCCCAGAGACAAAAAAAATTTCCGTTTCTTTAGCTAAAGGAATGAACTGAATGGACCAGAAATCATTTGCCCATCATTTAAGAAGCAGTTTGGATAACTATTCTTCTATTAGCAGAATAAATTAAAATAATTCACCTGAAAATGAATAGTTAAAAGAATTATTTCCAGAATGCTGGAAATGGACAGTTATTGTAATACGCATTGGATAGACACTACAGACAACGAAAGACAAAGGATGCTGGAATAATCTGCCCAAGAGGAGAGCAGGAAGCCTCAGGACCTATGAGTTATTCCCAGTCACTTTCAGAAAGGCTTCCTTTCACTGTCCCTTCAACACAAACTGTTTTGCTCTTCTAGCACAGTGGGAAGTAGAGATGTCTGTAGGCAAACACAGTCAGCATTGGAGATGTTCCTCCCTGCAGATGCTGAATCAGATCCCTTTATCTAGTCAACCTTGTAACTTTTAGTGCACATTACATTTTTATTCTGCAAGGCACCTGGAGATTATATCCATGACTTGTGTGCTGCTGTGTCCTGACAGCTTCGCCAGTTCAAAGGGGAATTGTGAGCCAACCAAACAAGTTTGCAGTTCTTCAGGAGGAACACAACCACTTTCCTTTTTTCCCCTCACTACCAGTCTTTCAAAGAAAAGCGAAATTTACAAGTGTTCCAACAGCTTCATTAACTGCTGCCTCTCCTCCATAGACAGCAAGGGTTAAGGATGCATGGCCCTGGCCACTTGTCAGATTTGGCATGCTGGAGCCAACAGCTGGTGGAGGCAGTTAATTAGTCCTTCGACCTGCTCAAAGTTCAGCCTTGATTGGCAGGGAAAAGCAGGCTGCACCAGCCTGCTTCCCTCTTTCCATTAACAAAGGCCTGTGCCATCAGATTACCTTGGCCACATGCCATGGCATCCGTTCATTTGGCTGCCTGAGCTTTGCCATGGCAACGGGAAAGCTAAACTTGCCAAGGCAGCATCTGGTCTATGGGTGGCAGATTACCTGCCAAACAGATTTACTAGCTGCAAAGTGCTGCTGACTGCCCCGAGAAAAGAGAGGAAGCAGGAAAATCTTGTGACAAAAAAGATGATGATCCATTTTAATTTTTCTTTCCAAGCGAAGGCTTACAGAGGTCCAGTTGCTGATGTGTGGATAGAGCCTGCCTTTATTCTTTCTGGGCATGAAAACCATTAAACAAATTAGGCTTTATCTTAGCCGCAAGGTCTTCTGGGCATTACAGCAGTAGAACTCTTTGCAGAGGACTAATTTCTATTATGTGGTAACCAGGCTGGTCTTGACAGAGCACTGCTGGTTTTTCATTTCATTTTATCACATCTCTTTTGTTGTGTAGACACTAGAGATATCCAATAATTATGGGTCCAACTGCTCATAAACTGCATGGAAAATCAGATCTGAATGTCAGAATCCAATCAAGTTCCAGTGGTCTGTAAAACTCAAGGACAGGTGCTACTAGATTTGTAAGCAGTGTGAGACTTTTCCAGTGGACTATATGAACTCAGTAGAGATTGAAGCTTCTGGATTCATAGTGAGCAGGGAAATAGACTGTAGGCAATGCAGGACTGGCTCCATCTCTACCAAATGACTCTTGAAAGCAAGTCGTGTAGGGAAGGCCAGAAAACCAGTGGGCAAATCCCAGAAGTTCCTCTGTTTCGGGAGACAATTCCTTTCTGACTCTAACCCAGTCAGTCCCTTAACACCAAGCTGCTGTGACAAAGACATGCTAATTAGACTCTCAAGTGGTATTTGAATGGAAATACAATATGACTGCCAGCATGCAGCAAGGAGTGAAAGAACAAAGTTCCTTTGCAGTCCCTCCTAGGTCGTTGGCACACATCTGACATTTCTGTGAAGCAACAAATGTGATCGAGGAAAATAATTTCCATCGTATTTCAGCTCTTCTTACAAACCTAAGCATCTTCTCATAAACTTTAGGTGCTCACTCCAGGATGTCCCTATCCCAGTTACTGCCTCTGTGGGCTTTACACACTGGACCCTGAGATTAGCTTAGCTGGGTAGAGCATGGTGCTAATAACACCAGGGTTGTGGCTTGTGGGTTCAACCCCCATCTGGGCCATTCACTTAAGAGTGAATGGACTCAATGGTCCTTCAGCGTCCCTTCCAGCTCAGAATATCCTGTGAAGGAAGTAGTGCAAGGAATGATGGTAGCTGCAAATGGAGCAAGCAGAGGGTGAATTTGCTGCAGCAATGGGAAAGTTTGCTTCAGCTTGGAAAGGAAGGTTGGTCACCTATTCTTCACACATTCATCAGAAAGCACCATAATGTTCTTTTGGTTGTCAGTGGTCTAGATTCTTCTCTTCCCTTAGGTCTAAGTTTCTAGGACATAAGGGATACATTTGGGAGAGCGTGCATGCCCGTGTCTCTCAGTGTCACACAGAACTATGTGTGCTGAGGGAGCAAAATCAATACCTAAATGTGGACAAAATAAATTGGACAGCAAGGACATACTTGAAAGGCTCTTGGCAGAAGAATAGCCTCACTGATCAGAATACAAATAACTTGGAAGTTCATCATTTGGTGTCTTTTTCTGAAGGTGATGGACAACACCACCGTGACTGTGAGTCATCCTTATGCATAGAGTAGTGAAGATACTGAGAACTGAATGATCTCCTCATTTTCACAGATGTTTCACCAGAGTGAGTGCTAGGTCACACTCTCTTTCAGCTGTGCATACTATTAATTTTACTCTCTTCCATCCATTCTGGTTCTTCTGTTCCTAATTCAAACACATTATTTCAGAAGACATCAGAGACAAACAAAGTCCTGCAGCTCCTCTGTAGCTGACACAGGGAGAGAATCCATATTGACTTTCTGCTGCACCAGCTGAGGCAAATGCTGATGTTGAGATCATGTGAGAGATCAGGCCAGGGTTGGGGAGGACTAGCAAAGGGAAGCAGAGGGGCTTCAATGTCCCTGTGAGAGATCAGTGGCTCCAGAACCTGAGGGATCGGTTGTGTCCATCAAGGGTAGGAAAATACATCCCACAAGGAGAGCTGGACCTCCTAGGGTGGAGGTCTGGGGCTTCTAAAAGTCTTTCTCACTGCACACTCTCGGGAGATGCTGAGGGATGTGGCCTCCTCAAGGACCCCAGTCCCCAAGAAGCCCGTAACATGGCCAGCCAAACCACTGACACTGTGCCTGTGTCTCTGAGTGAACATTCTCCCCTCAGTCAGGGACGTTTTTCATCTTTAATTTAATCAGCTGCTCCCAAATAGAAGTAAACTGACTGTGATTTGTACATGACTAGCTGCCCCATGAAGTGACAAGCTTGACAGAGGTTTCATCCTCCGCTTCACCATGCTGATGTATCCCTCAACCAGATGTCCTGAGTTTTCCCTGCCCTGCCAGGATAAAGAAAGAAAAGAGTTCTTCCAAAGACAGACTCCTGTCATTTTATATCATATGTGGTCAAAAGTCAGGGAACAGCCACACTGACGAAAAGCGTTCTGTCTCCAGCCTCTGGTGTATTCATGACTCCTTTCCAGATCCCAGACTTTTACAACATCAGTGTTTCTGTAGGCAAAAGGCATCTGAGTATATATTTTTTCCTCTCTTCAGCAGTGGCCAGAAAGAAATTTGGTAAAGGAAAAAAAAAAAAGTAATTGTTTCCCCCCTGTCTTTTAGCTAATGAGTGTTACATTACAAACTGGTGGTCGGAAAGTTACTAAAACTCCTTGAGGGTACTGAGGAGACTCGCTGAGATTTTTGACCTTTGCTCAAAGTGTTATTGATCCTAGAAGTTGTGGGTGCCCCATGCAAGGTGAAAGGCCTGGGAAGCAAGGTGGGAAGTACAAACATCCAAACAAAACATACTCATCCTTATTTTGGAAATAAGACAATAATGGTAGTGGCTAAATCAGAACTGAGCTCTTTCTGGATTACTCAGCTTTAGTGTGTAGCCCATAACCTGTTGTGCTCACCAAGAAGAGAACCCTGTTGATTTCTGTAGCCCTCAGCTTGTGCTCTGACAGTCAAGTTCTGCCACATGCACATGAGTTATCTAAAGCACTAATCAATAGGTCATCATTTGAACTCTTAATTCAGTGTCAGGGTATAAAATTTAGCAGATAGTTTTGTGTCTTCCAGATAAGTGTGTTGTTTTCCTGCATGGTGGAGAGCTGTTCAGTTTAGCACTAACATGATAGCTTTACTATGATGGAGTAAAAGAGGTAGGAACTAGAGCTGTATATCTGTGGTTTGTTTGCTTCTCTGTGTGACCTACCTGTACCCACAGCAATTTTGTGACAAAATGAGAGAAGGAAGCATACAGGCTTCTGGTACAGTCATCTCTCTGTGATCAGAAGTGTGTGCATTCAATATGTGCTTCAGAGGAGTGGAACTGATCTGAAACTCTGTCACCTCAAATATACTGCTGGGCCACCCTGGGAAATCCTAATAAATCCTTCTGGCTTAATTACTAAGTTCTCCAGGGCATGGAGGCATGGACAAAAGCAGCATGCTAAATGGCCTTCAGGATATCAGGAAGTCTAAGAAGCTGAAACCAAGTATTCATTATTGCAGAAGCATTTTTGTTGGAGGATTGAATGAGGTATATTTTATAGGAAAGGCTTTACTTGGATGAAGGAATTCTTTCATTATTTGCAGGGCTGAAGAGTCACCACACTAGAGTCAGCAGGAAGTCACAAGGGAAATTTTTCACTGGCATAGGAAGTGTTTTCATATGCGGAATTGAACCTTCCACACAGTCCAAGAAGATTATTTTACTCCAAATGGTGATGCTGCCTCTTATGTGATACCCAGTCATTTCCACATGCTGAAAACTGACTCAGCAACCCAGTGTGTTGTCTTATGTTAGGAACTCACATTAAGTAATTATTTTCTATGAAGCAGGTGGTTTTTTTGCAAGAGTATATCCTGGACACCATCCCCACTGCTGTCAAAGTTTAATCCAGAAGTAGGTCAAATCCAGATGGTGAGTCAGGAAGTTGTAATGTGTTTTAATTATCAGGCTATTTTTAGAAGGTTCAGCATGTTATATAGCCAGGAAATTAAGTGGAGCAGAAAGTAAAATCCAAGCTAGACAATTCCCTCTTCTTGAGATAGGGAGATGAGTTATGCATCATTGACACTATTAATGAAAAATAAATTGTGACAGTTCTAGGTCTAAAAGCTGAGTTTCAATACAGAGCATACCTCAGAAAGTAGCACTTCTTGTTTACTTATGCCATGTTTCCTGAATCCCACAAAGTAACGGAAATTTTCAGTCGGTCCTTCAGTTATTGGAAGGTCCTCCTTCCTCCCATCATTAGGACATTGAAAATACCAGTTATTTTAACCTTCAGGAAGTTCTTGGAAATGTTTTCTTTATTAGACCGAGACTGTATGAGTAGAACAACTTGAATTTTTCAGGGCATTTACTCATTCCTGGTAATAGGTAAAATGATGTAAATAAGCATCTGGTACCCCTACCTCAGACTTCCTTTGCGTATTACAAGGTCTAAACAGAATCATCCAGAGGCTGAGATTAGGCAGCAATTACTTTGGTGATTGGTGCTGAGATATTTTAAACAACAACATGTAGATGTATTTGAAAGTCTGGAGCAATAGACCTAGATTTACTGGATATCAACTGCAACCCCTGATCATGGTTCATTTCTGTCTAGTGTATGGGAGTCTGGTTCTAGGCTCTGCTGAGTATTTCTTGAGTGGGATCTTGAGCAAATCATCTGCATTCTCTGCCCATCATGTGTAGCATAAAGAAAGCAATATCTTATACCTCATATCTCTCTTTTAATGTTTGTATGTGCAGTATCTGACTATAGAATTCTACTCCTGTTTCATACTCCTCAGAGCTACTATAAAAATAAGAATACCTATTTTCGGAAAATAAAATAAAATATAAGGATTTCTTGCCATTTTCTCAGCATGCTACCTGTGAATCCAAGCAAAGCACAACTATTACTGATTTTCTCCATGTAAATGGCAACCTCCATTCAAATTAAATCTTCATCCAGTTATCAAGTAAAATGAACAACATAAACCTAGTATAACGCAAACAGTAGGATAGACTGCAATGAATAATCCAGCCATCCCAATTTTCCTGTCCTCTGCCTCCATCCTATCCCTGGAATAATTACAGGCTGAAAAAGTGCCCATTTTGCAATTGCAAGCATATCGTGTTGGATTTCAGTTTTATTTTTAGTCAAGTGGATTTGCTGTGTCTTGTCAGCTTATTGTGTTGTGTTAACAGGGACATTTGAACAGAGCAGAGATTTGCTGGAGTTCCAGTGGGCTCTTGCTTATAAAATCAAAGTTCTCTTGCTTGCTTCATGTTCTCATTCATTCAGTGTCTCAGAGCCTGCCAGTTCTGTGGGCAAGCAGCCAGTTTTGCATTTACTACAGGGTTTTGTGTTGGCTGCCAGTCACAAGGGGTGGTGATAAATGGATTCAGCAGCACCTATTAGGATTAACTGAAGGCTTAAATTCATTTTGAACCCTCTTACTGCCAAAATTAATTATACTAAAATTAATTATGCTATGTTATCCACCGAAGAACAGGCCAAGGTGAGGAAACTACCCACCTTCATGTTTACTGCAGCCTGGAGCTTAAGTAACCAGTGGAATCTGTAGAACAGAATCCATCATGCCCACTAGATTCATAAACATAAAGCCTGTTGCACTGCCTGCTTTCAGCTGTCTTCAGATTTTGTTCTTAGAGATCTTGTTCTACACGCTGGCTACAGTGATTTAGGTCTATCAGAACAGCACGCATATGGTGATCTGCAAAACAGCTTGGGCACTAGGAGTGTCCTCATATTTTAGCAAAACCATCAGCTCAGTTGGAATCCCACTTACTGTACTCCATGGTATGGCATCTAGAAGAAATATGTTAATATAAAATCCAGTGACTTGATTACTTTGCAAACCAATGAGGTTCTGTCCAGCTGACCTCTTGTTTAGAGTAGTTCAGTCTAGCCTTGTGTTGAAGAGAAGCTGCTGAAAAACAGTGTAATACCAGATGGAAGACCTGAAACACTCTACTCTCAAAGCAGCAGACACAGTAGAACTCACCACGGAAGCACAGAGATGACGAATAATCTCAGTTAAGTCCTGCCATGTCCATACAATGTCATAGCTTGCACTTAAGAACCACACCACTGGATAAGAGCTCCCTTTTGAAATTAGGTGTTGGTGTGAGTTATATTGGCAGAATCTGTTCTAGGCCACACAACAGGATGCAGGTTCAACACTGATAAAATGACAACAAAATCACAACGTCTCAGCATACGACCTCCTACATTTTGTGCCTTCTTCTGTATTCTGACAGAGTGTGAGGTCCATCTACAACATAAAAACAATCAAATTTCCCTGACCAGAAAGTCTCTAACTGAAAGGAGGAGTATTGTTTAAAAGATGGAGGAAAGAAAGGGCAAATAAACCCCACCCTGTTGTATAGAAATATTGATTAAAAAGTAATGAAATACCACTCTTTCCTGCTGCTCCACAATCTAATCCAGGCAAGGAATTTGTGTATTTTGACTATTTCAGGGAAGGGCCTGATTAATTTATCCTTTCATCTGTAGTGCCTACTGTAACAAAAAAATCAGCTCTTAAATACTCCACTGTAAAATTCAGCAGTTTACATTCGGGGCTATCTTACATCATTCATTTCAGATAAAAGACTGCTCTGCTCATTCTGGTTCAAGTTACAAACAATTCTGTATTTTTCTTGCTACTGTCTGCCTGCCCTCAGCTTGCAGAGAAAAATCTTGCTTGTCTCTGCTGCAGAAAAATGTGGTGATTGATAGGTATTTAGACTTACTTGCCTTTTGAAAAACAGCTTCTTTGACAACTAGTTATGTACTGCTTGGAGTGTTGCTACAGAGCATGTGAAGAAACTGAGGAATTTTTTTTTGTTATAAAGGTAGATTTAGAAATACCCACAGAATCAAAGTTAGGTTGATTTGGGGGTTTTTGTTTGTTTTGGTTTTGGGTTTTTTTGTTTTTTTTCTTCTTTTAGTAATTATGTGTTTTACTGACAGAGAAAACATTCCAGATGGGCAAAATACCGGGAAACCAGCTTCAGGCCAGGAACTTGAAACTTGTATCAGAAACATTAAAGTCAGAACTGTATTAACTATGGGTTCCCTCTCTATTAAACAAGGAGACATACATGCCTTTCATGTTATCCAGTCTAATTATGATTTGAATCTATACAGGGAGTGTAGGATGGACTGAATTGTTAGTTTATGGCACTTCCTTACCAGAATTCTCCAGAGTAACTCATGGATCACTTCATAATGCTCAGTCTTGAAAGAAATTCTTATACTCAGATAGACCTACATTGGCCATCAGACATGAATAGCATAAGACCCTTCCATATTCTCCTTTGTCTTCTTCTCACTCTTTTTCATTACACTAGTGACCATTTTTTCATGCCCTTCTTGCAAGTGTGCATGTTCATCTATTTATGCAGAACATGGAGGCAGAATACTGATCTAGGTGCACCATTGTTCTGACTCACAAGCATGTTTTTAAGTTCTTGTGACATTTGGCTTCTTCCATCCATCTGTAAGTTTTCTGAAGTTCATTTACAGATTTCAGATAGAGAGTGAATGTCATGAAAAGGTGGTTTGGACATGAAATTGTGTAGTACCTTAGCAGCTTGGGTAGTTTAATTCCAGATGAGAAGGTCAAGATGGCAACTTCTGAAAAAAAAATCAGGAGTCCCCTGCTACATCCAAAAATTCCAGGGAAGCTGGCCACCCAAAATTGTGCAGCATAGGGTATAGAAGTGTATTACATGGCCCCAAAGAAGACACTAAATATCAATAGGACAGAGATTCCTGGGAGATATTTCTTGCTGCAAGTAGTGCAATTCTTCAAAGTGTCATTGCTGCAAAATCCCAACATTTAAACAAGGCAGCAGGGTCAACACATAAACATGCTGGAATCCGACCCAGTTCAGAACAAAGAAACACTCTGTAATATTAGCAGGATCTAATTGAACCTCTTGGCTGTAAGCAAAGCAATTAACGATGTAACAAGCAATTATGCCTGATGTTCAGTTAACAACAAAATAAACATGATAAAATATGTCTGCAACATTTTGAGTCAAAACCTCATAGAGAGTTACCATGTGCTCTCACATCTTCCTCTGTGCAAGTACTGCATCGTTAGCAAAGTATTATCCATGTGTTTTACACCACTGTCTAATTGCACGGGAGGCAGTTAAGAAGATCAAAGAGCTCTATTAAACAACAGATAACCACAGAACAAATATGATTAAAGTAATTACAGAAGGAAGTAATCTGCTAATTCTTAATGATTCTGAGGACTCAGAGAGAAGCTCTCAAAGTGATTCTCCTCACTGGAAATCAGGGTGTTACTGCAATGGACTGATACGATATTTTGGGTTTCAAAGTGTGAGCCATTTTCCTATACGTGTTTTCTCTTATGCCTTCCCTCAGACTTCATACTCACTTGTGACATGATTCAGAAGCGGAAACATCCTTATCACAACAGTTACCAATCTTTCTTTTCTCCCCCTCCCCTCCCCCATCTTTTGGCACCTTTTTTCCAGATCTCTTTAATTTCTAACCAGGACTTACCTTTACCTTCCAGACAGTCTCTGGAAACAAACTTATGCCATTTTCCTCACCCTTCCTTTCCCCATACATCCTTTTTATCTTATCAACTAGAACTAGAGATGATTTTTCACTCCTTCCACTCTTCCCCCTCTCACTCCACCCTAAAACCTCCTCCCTTTCTTACCTCACCTTTTCACTTCAGACATCCTGCCAGCACTGATATTAACAAGCCTTTCCTTTATGTTCTTCTTCAGTAGACAACTGAGCAGCTAATTTAGAATTAAAGGAAGATAGATACATGTTTATCTATACTGTGAGGGGTTTTGGAAATCTTGCTGAGAACAGAACATTTAAACGTGTGTCTTCTGTGTTTCTCTTCTTTTCTCCTTTCCCCAGACATTGCTCCTCTTTTGCTGTTTCCTGTCTTTCACTGGCACCAAAATAAGCCTGGCCTCAGTGTCTTCAAGCACTGAAATGCAAGCGCCTCTACAAATCATTGCTTGACATTACACAGCTTCTAATAACATCTGAAGTTTCACTGTATCATTTTGCTGTTGGCTTTAAGGATCACAACTGGAACCAATGCAAAAGCTCATTGAACCTTTCATGGTCTGAAACCAGAACATTTTGCCCAGCTATAATCAACACACGTATTCAAAACTCGTGTCGTACCCTCGGAGATGCACTGTACACACACAGAAACTATATTTTCTCTAAATTAATCTAATCCTTGCTCTCCTATCTCTCTTTCTCCTCTTCTCTTCAGATGCTGTTTAAAAATTTCATTTGCTAGTATTCTTGAATCACCAAAGTATTTCTGCTCCCGGCCTAAGATCTTGTCTCTGCTACAGCCAACAGATCTATCCCAGTGCTATCTGTTATTATTCTGTTAGAGTGCTATCCCAGTGTGAACACTGCCTTTATAAAGACTAATGTCAGAAGGCTAGAAATAACAGAAGCCAGTTTCCTACATTTGTATTAGCAGTCAAAAAATGACCTTTTTTCCCCAAAATTACTTACATGCCCAGCAAGGCCAGCTCCTCCAAAAAAACCCATAATCAATTATTATGCCTTCCCAGAAACCAAGAGTGAAGAATCTGTTTCATTGAAAAGACAGTATGAAAACAGAAAATTCATGTCATGCTTAAGCATGTCCAACTAAACAAAAGCATAAATACATGGGGAAGGAGTAACTGGTCCAGTGTGAATTACCATCCTCCCATGACATACTGATGAATGCTCTGCATCTAGTACTGACGGGCATGTTAATGAAAAATACCCTGGATCTTTGTTAAGGAAACAAAAATGACATTTTTGCTTTCAATTTTGTTAGATTTTCCTTTACTGTTGATTGACTCACCATTTTTTTGTAAGGTCCCCCTGAAGGTAATTCAGTGTCTTTTGGAAATCAAATATTTAAATTTGACGAAGGTCACAGTGTTCTGTCTTTGTTCTTAATTTCTGAGGTGTCTGGCTTTGTTACATTATCTGATCTTTGCAGTTAGAGCTTTCTCCCTCTCCTAGTAACACAGAGATGGCATCGTCTTCTCCACTTAAAGGTGGACAGCATGGTAAAATACATACTGCTCATGGTCACAAACAAAACATATTCCTGAGACAATACTATCTCCTGATTTTCATCCCAGGTGACTGGTAACTAGACACCCCTTGCTGCCTTTTAGCTGAACTATTGCTGTCACAGCACCTGCTTGAAGACCCAGGACTGAAGGAGTAAATTTCTAAAGGGATGTGGGGCATTATAGTTTCTAGGTAAGGACAATTGCCACGTTCATACCTAATTGATTATGTGATGTGTAATTTTGTCATATTCATCCTGTGCCTTCAGGGTTCTTGATCTGAAGGGTGCTCTGGAGAAAGTTTCTCGTCAGAGAGTGTCTTCATTAGAAAGTTTTGCTTTATGTAGGCTGGGCTGCGCAGGATGAGGTGATTTACAGCACTAGGCAAGGTTCTTTATTAAGGGCTAATGAACTTGTACAAATAAAATTGTCTATGCAACTGGGTGAGGAAAGCCTGCCCATTGCTCATGTGGGGTATATTTACCAGGCTATTTCAGGCTCTGAATCAGGCCATTAACTTGATTGTGCCTCAGAGCACCTGAAGTCAATGCCTTTGTCCTCTAATAACCGAATGGAAAGAGGGAAGTGCTTCCAGAGGGCAATTAAAAGCACTCGCTTTGGTTACCTATAAGCTATAGGTATAAGTAGGGTGAACATTTCTCCTCTATCTGTATGGATTTTGCAAAGTTTAGTGAAAGTTTCTGTAGATTCTAACAAAGATGGGCAGGAAGAAGCTCAGCCATCTGGTATGAGGTAAGACCACACCTGCCTGACCAATTTTCTTAGAGAGGAGTGTCCTGCTCCATGTGGACAGGAGTGAGTGGTTCCTTTTACCATAGGACATTAAGATTACTGTACTTACAGAAGCAGAGAGTTCCTGAGGTGGGAAGAGATCCATTGAGGTCATTGATCCATTGAGATCAAATCCCTGCAGGGCTGCCTCATATTTACTTCCATTTTCTGTTTGATAGCCAAGTTAGTGCTACTGTCCCTTGGCTAAAATCTAAGGAACTAAACAGACAATTATACTTTTGTCAAATCAGGCTCTTAAAATCTGTGTGCTGTGTCCCAGGCAGTTTGTGGGGTTTTTTTAGAAAAGGGGATGAAATTGAGGGGGAGGGAGAGAGAGCATAGGAGGGGGAAAATGGGATGTCTTCACTATACATTTCACTCCTATTTTCTAATAAAACTAACAAGCAAGTAAGCCTTAGGAATTAAGTTACTGCAGATATTCTCTCACTGCTTAACTCCCTTCTTCAGCTCTCCACTGAAAGGCTGACATTTCTGCCCAGGATGCTTTTAAGGTAGTTGCTCATTTAAGTTTAGAAAAGACAGATTGCTACAGCTGTGCTGGTTAGTCTGTGGCTTTCTTCCCTACTTTTTTTTTCCACAAAGGTGAGTATTGTGTGCTTTGCTTATAATTTTTTTTTTTTTTTTGGAATACATGTTCTCACTTTCACCATGCCATGCAGCTTGAGTAGGAAAATGGTGAACTCCATTTCCATTCCTTCATTTGTTGTGCTTCAGCTGTAATTCTGTGCAAAGCTGTGAAGTGTGGGTGGTGAGAGACAGGTGATGTTTTAACTGATATTTTTAATATTTATTTTTCATGTAAGCTTTTATTCTTAGTTTGAACTAAGTGGAAGCTAATAGATCAACTAAGCCTAAAGATCCCATTGCCAAATAAAATTTACAAAGCTTGAAGTTAATAGCTATTTTTATAGCACATGTTGCTACTAAAAGAAATAGTGGATCCTTTCAGCTAATTCTCTAACCTTTATTTTAGGCATGTGAATAAGAGTCCTCATTTTAAAAAAATATTTAGCCTTCAACAAATTTCCTTCATGCCATTGGGACCTGATAGGTGCTTAGCATGTAGAATGAGCAGGTGATTTATCCAGGTGTCTGAAACCATAATCTTGCGAAGATTTATTGTTTTAAAATCAAGTTTAAGACTTCATTGTGCATTCCAAAACCCAGTTTCTAAGTTCCTGTTTTCAGTGTGTTGGTGTTTTGATGAACCAATTGGTTTAACTTACCTTTACTGCCAGTTTGCGACATTTAATGCATATAAGATAGTTACTAATAAATAACTGCAATTTTATTAGCTGAATAGTTAGAAGGACATGAGTGATAAGTAAGATGTCACATAAATCAGTTGCAAAAATGACCAACTTTGAAGGCCAAACATAGCAAAGCCTTAAATCTCTGCATCTTCTATAGATTTATTTATAGATCAATACACAAATCACAGCTGGGAAGTTAAATTCGGGAGTAATTAACTTTAGATCAAACTGTCTTGATACACTGTAAAACAGCAAGAACTTTGTAAACATAATTAACTTGCATATTGTTTTGTGTTCTACCACAGCATGGACTAGTTTGAAGAAAGGTTTCTTCATGTAAAAAGCTGTCACTTATATTGGGGTGGTGAAATAACACAGCAATCCACAGTAACTGCATAATGAATATAAAAATGTGAACATATCTCTAAATAGTTATACAGGAATATTATCTATTGTTCTACTAGAAATTTTTCCTTCACTTTCATATGTGTTTTTCTCAATGTCACTAACAAAACAGAAATTCTTGATACAGAGGTGATCTTTTCTGTGGCTGTTCTTTTCCTTTCTGTTGATCTCTTTCCTTCACAACCCCCACTTTAAAATCTGAATGTCTATCTGAATGCCTATATATATTTTTTTTCTTTTTTTAAGTGGGATTTAAAGGGGAAAATGGAAGTTTATTGCATGCCAGAATCTAGCTGCCTTAGTGGAAAAGTGAGATGTGTTAAATCAAATCAAACCTAGTCGGATTATTATCTTTAAAAAGTAGGAAAATATTCTTGTCAGGTAGTGGAGAAATACTGAGATAAAGCAAGAACAAAGCTAATTTTCTAGGTATTGCGAGTACCCAGAATTTCAACAGAAGTAAATATGTTGATGAATATCTCAAAGTCAACCCATTTTTGCCTTTCCTATCATCACACACAAAAGCTTTGGCAAAAGAAGATACACTGACAGCTATGCCTACATTTTGCATTCTGGAATTATCTTTTACTGCAGTTACAAAATTATATTACCAGGGTTGGTACCATAAGTCTTATTAAGTCTTATTTTCACTTTCTACGGGTTGTATTTCAAAATTTACTTTGAGTTTTTTGTGCTTAGCAGCTCTTCAAGACAACTAAAATGCTTCCTCCTAGTTGTATAATCCTGTTTTCTTAAGGAAAAAACCCAACCAAACGACAACAATAACAAAAAACCCCAACAAAGAAACAAAATCCTACACCCCCAAATTCCAACAGAGCTCAACTTCAAGATTTTAAAGAGCAGTATGTTTTCTGGCATAAAGATCTTAACTTGTTTGGGAAGGGAGTGAACGAAGGGCAGTGGTGTGCTTACAGTATTCACTTCGAACAAGCCAAGCTACTGTGAGTCTCCCTCAGCTCTTTCTGGAATTCATGGAAAATATGCTAAATACGTATTCTCTGTGATTTGCTATTACCATTTCCTTCATGCAGTTCATGACGTGTTCTCACATAAAAAAGGCCTTGCACTGCTGCTATAAGAGCACTTGGCATGGAGCATATCCCAAAACAACAGAATATCAATATCACAATATCAAAAATGAGTGAATCCATGTAGGAGAACATCGCTCACTGCTGTTCCTCCTAAGATGTCTGATACCTTTTCTGTCTGCTCCAGAGCTAAAAGGCAAAAGCAGTTTAGGGTCTGCATGAGTTGCAAATGTAACTCACTCAGCTGGGGTAGGAGCTCCAAGGCAGGGGCCAACAAGTACTGCACGCAGAGAAATGAAGCACCTTGAATTGCTGTTTCTACCAAGGTCTGAGGAATTATCTCTCTACCTATGGAAATGATTCAAACTGGAGCTCAAGGCAGAAAAGATGCTTTTCCACTAATCATGTGGTTTCCTTTCTAAGAAACAGAGGTTTTGTTCTGAGGCACGTTTAATGAAACTTAAAAATTTGGGCCATATCCCCAAAAGTGAACATTTATTCACACATCAGGACTTGAAAGAAAAATGCTGTTTAGTGAGGTCTGTCATAATGCACTTGTGGATCTGGGATAGGCATCCTGGATGGCAAATATGTAATTTAGCTTATTATTCATGAATTTTTATTCTTTAAGTGAAAGTAGGTAGCAGGGCTGCATAACAGCAGTCTTGTGTCTATACTCACCGTGTGTCCTTACTTGTACTTCCCGTGACATTTACCACATTAAGAGTTAACAGGCCCTCTAAATGAATGCCAATGAACAGTGGGAATTTCTGAGAGGAGTGACAAACTTGAGAGAGCATGACCCTTGAGCTCGGGTGATGTGAAATGCTGGGATTTTTCAGTTAAAATAGTCATGGTTATTTTTCAGAAACGTTCCGTTTTCCAGAGAAGTAAAGTCCTTTAAAAAGATTCAGAAACTTTGGCTCATAAAGAACTTTTCCCCTGTTGCATCATCCCAGTACTTGAATATAAGCACTTAAATCTTCAGGAGGGCAATAAGTACATTTTATATTTTGGAAAAATAGCATTGAATGTTTTTGGAAAGATAGCATTAAATGTTCTAAGTCAAAGCTGGAGACCTGCTTACTCTATGCTGAAGACAAGAGAGCAAGACTGGTAGTTCCCAATGTTAAAGTTAATTGCAGTATCTTGGCAAATCTCTTGGAGGAAAGGTCTCTTGGCCAATAAGGTGGTAGGATAAAATGCAGGATAAAAATGGGACGATGGCATTACCTAACAGACAGAGGAGAAAGTCTAAGAAATGTTTCAGTATTCAGTCCAGAAGGCACAATCAGAACATGTCCTCCCCATGAGTTAACACAGCTTCTGGATTAAGTGTCCAGTTGCATCAGAACATGCTGAAGATTGTCTGCTGAAACATGTTAGTGATCACATGGATGGAAGTGGGCTCGTGGGACTGAGTTCACATCCTGCTCATATAGGAATGACATCACTGGAGTAAAAAATAAATATATTCACCACATGTTTTTCCATTACTGAGAATGTAACATTGTTTTGTGACAACTATTACCCAAGTCTTACCTGCAGCATTGCAAGTGGTGATCTGCAGACTCATGAAACATACCGAGCATTAGCCTCTTGGAGCATTATTCATTAATTTTTTGTTAAGTTCATTGATGTTACAGCATAGTAATCTTCCAACTTCCTGTGACAAATCTTAGTCCACTGTAGAAGACTGAAATATCTCCTGAAAAACACTTTTTCAAAAGCTTCAAATAGTATTCAGCATTTTTTATTGCTAAGGGAAGACAAATATGAGTTGGGGCATTGAGAAACAAAAGCATTCTGGTCCAATGAATGTATTTTAAAAAACACTCCTGAAAAGTGAATGGACAGTGATTTAGTAGATGGTGGGAATTTACAGATTATCATCCCTATTCTGTTTTTCTGTTGGTATAATACTTGGTAGAAATTTTTGTCAGAAAGGAAACCACAGTCTTCGGAGGTTAATGCATAATTCAAATTGGTGACCTTGTCTTTGCCTGACTACAGCATCTGCCTCTGACAATTAAATGGAGAATGTTAGGACTCCTCATCTTTGTATCAATTGAAGCAGAAAAGAAAAAGGTATCTTTAAGTGGGCAGTAATCTCGTCCTAACAGTTACTGCTGTAGAGCTTCTCGCATTAGATTTCCTCAGATGGAGATGAATTATTTTACCCTTGAAGCCTCAAGATTGTTATAGTTGAACAATGGACAATAATGTTAAATGAAGTCTTTGTTTAAACAGTCTCTAGGAACACTAAGAGACACAAAGAACTGTTAAAAAAGAAGGAATGTCACTTAAAAAAATGCAACTAGTGAGAAAAATTGTGGCTGTCCCAGGAAATCTACATGGTAGTTTGGCTGTCTTCATACTCCACACGAACCATATACATCTAAGAAATTTAATTTACTTCCACAAGACACACACCACTGTTAGGTTTGTTTTCACTTGTGCATTATTTAAAGAAATATTGAAATTATCATTGAAATTACCAATCCTTTTTTTTTCTGTTTACATGCTGACATATATGTAGATGAGCTGTGCAAATAATAGATTCTTCATTTCTCCAACTGCATTGACAATTGGTTTTGATCCTGACAAACATTTTTCACTGTCAAACAATAAAGAATATTAATTTCTCAAAACTTTATTTGTTTTTATGCTAAATTTTAGTCATTTAGTTCACTGTTAAATAATATTTTGATACTTTCTAAATTATCGAGGCTAAACTATTAACTTTTCATTTTCTTTGCAAAGCACCAGGTCACCCCCAAAACCTGCTCAGAAATAGCAGCATATAAATCATATCCTTAGCCTGTATGATGCTTATTTCTTTACCCAGACTACACAAGTTAACCACACAGTGAATATGTCACTCAAAATTAAACACGCCAACATTTGCTGCTAATTTTTGTTGCTTTCAAACTGTGTTTTGCAGCACCCACTCACTGAAAATAGGGTTTGTTAGAGTTTTTAATAGGATGTGAAATTCAGCCTGGGTGAAACAATGAGTTTCCGTTTTCCTCGTCTTCTCTTCTCTGGCAGGTCTTGCTCTGGGGTATCCCGGGAATGTTGCTGTGGGACATTTTTAGCCTTTTCCCAGCTGAATGATAATTGTTTCCTATCTCTGACTCTTGAGTTCCATGCATCCCTCCTCCTCCCCCATGCCCTGGATTGAAGCTCTGAGCTTCCTGTGAGGTCTCTGCAACAGCCCCAAGGGCCTCTTCTGCTACCATATGTATGTAATCACAAACTGAAAACTTTTCTGCTTCTTAAAACACAGGGCTGCCATGTGAGATAACTATCTACAGATAGCAGCCTCACACTGAAAAGCCTTCAGATCCACTCCTCTGCTGATTTTTTTAAAATTGTCCTTTCATGCCATTTTTTCCTTTTTTTTTCTTTTTTTCTTTTTGTCACACACATTGGTATTAACATAATGAATGAGTAACATTAATTGATTATACCAGGACATGGTTCCACCTTAAGAACTTACCAGCATGCCAGACCTTCTTCACACTAAGCAACATGCAGCAATTCATAACCAAAATGAATTTAACTGCCCAGGAGAGACCACTTAAACTGGTAGGCAGAATCTAAATTATTTTAAGTCTGTCTTATTCATACTCACCTAAATTTGTATGAATGTATTTGCAGTACAAGGACCTAAGAGCTCTGAACCATAAGCACTGGCTTACTGGGACCAGCTCAAGGATGTGTGGTTATTTTAAGAGCCTTCTGGAGACCTGTATCCTATTGAAATCGGGTTTTTGTTGCTCATGAAGCAGTTGCAGATCCACTGTGGTTAGTAAGCCAATGCTGGAAAATGGACAGAAAAAAGTAAAATTAAATTTCTAACAATTCAAGCTAACAAAACCCAACAAACAAACAAACAAAAACCCAAACAAACAAACAGAAAGATAAAAAGCTGAAATAAAACCTGCTGTGGGTCATTTGCTTCAAGGAAAGCTGAAACTCACTGCAATGGAGTTTTAGCCCCACAGGAGCATCTCTTCAGCTGGGGTGGGACCCCTGTTGGGTAGCTCTGCCAAAATAAACATAATTTTTGTGTGAAACAGATGCAATTTTGTTTTCATACAGTAGTTAAATCAACTCTTTCAAATGAACTGAGTGGAAGAAATCAATTTAAAGTCTGGCCAAACAAATGCCAATTTTTAACCTGTAAAAGGACCTGGGTTTTATTTTATAATTTCTTCTCTTGGTTAAGTGGTATCCCAAGATAATAATAACAATAATCCTCTTTCCCAAAATTTTTGCCGTTTAATGAAGTAACAGTTTGCTTCCAATTTTTAAATATGGCTCAGTGTAATGCAGCCAGTCTAACTAAAGATGTGGCCTATTCATTCTAATAAACACAGAATAAATTACTAAAAATAAAAAGTATGATCTACAGATTATTTTAAGCAGTGCTAGGAATGTTGCATCAACTATCCCTCCAATCTAGGAACATTTCAGAATTTCATCTTGGAAAAAAGGAATGTAGTTGAGAGGACAACATTGTTCCTAGAAAATGGAGATCGCAGAGTTAATTAATACCTGAGCCAGCACAGGTTGCCTTTGTGAGAGTTCTCCGACTTGACTTTAGCCAGATTTCAAATTACCTCAGCTTCCACTTCTTCTTCATTCAAATTCTCGTAACCTAGAGTAAGGAGGGTGAAGGGGTGGTGGTTTTTGGTTTTGTTTCTTTGTTTCACCTACAAAATGTGTAATTCTCAATTAAGAACTTACATAAGGTTTGCATTTTAAGGCATGCTCAACACTTCCACTTCTTACTAAGAAAAAATCTTGCTCAAAGTGGGCAAAATAATGACTTCCCCATCAACTGCAGTGCAATTTGTTTTGCAAGTGTAACCTTAAGTATATTTATGCTTTCATCATTTCATGACATGATTTCATTAAGAATTTGAGTGCTTATTTTCATTTTTTAAAGTGTTAGACATGGATTTTTTTGATGGTTTAATCCCTTCCCTCCTCCTGCCCAGCCCAGGAGAAAAGTAATTTTTGCTTTACATATATATTTCCTCTTCTTTATATTTATGTCAACATTCCCCTTAACAACTTTGAAAACACAAAGCTTTATTTCCATCAATATAACTGAACGATGCAATGATTCAACAGCACTGATAACTAACAAATTTAATGTGTACAGATATTTTTTCCCATCAGTAACAGTCACTTAGTGATGGAATTATGCAGTGAAGGCAAATGAGATCCAAGAGCAAATTTTGTTTTTGAATAATTTGACTTTTTTATAAACCAGACACCAATTTTTACTCTGACTGGCTAGTTGTTCGGGGTACAGATAGAATTGTCTCATTTTCTCTGGGAGACTTTTTTTGATAGTACATGTTTCTTTCAGCCTTGTGACAGGAACTTTTACTTTCCATGAGTTCAGGTTTCCCTGTAAATTGGAAACTGAAGGAAAAGACCAATTTTTTTGCCAAGCCACACAGAGAATTTGGTGTTCTCAATGATATACCAAATGTAGGGACTTCATTATTTTACTCTGAGTTTGGAATACTGGCATAAAGTTATTCATGGTGCTGGTAATAGTACTTGTAATTCAAAATATTGTGAGCAACAAGTATCTCTTGTTAAAAGTTGTTTCCAGTTAAAGAGAGCATTATTTAATAGGAAATGCCAATATTTGAAAATGGATTTTTATATATATAATTTGATTCAGTCCTCTGAAGGAGAAGTCCCTGAAGGAGCACATTGCCACTTGAAGAGCATTAACTCCAAGCTTGTTGTCACTAAACTAATCTTTCCTTATCTTCTATTTAGCAGAAGGAATTCCTCTCCCAGTTGGAGCTGCCAGGTTTTTCTTAGAAATTCTCCTTGCAGAGGAGATTCTGAAAGCCTAAATTCCACGGAGTGTTTTGTCTTGCTAATGACTTCAGAGCGCAATTGGATTCCCAACTGTGCATCTTTGTACTTGAGATGGTTTGGGACTGATTTGTCCACAGGGGGAAAGTAGACAGCTACAATTATGTCTAAGGGAATCCTCCCTCAGAGCATGTGGGGGACATGAACACCACTGCTCTAGCAGACCGTGTTCTCTCTGCAAAAGGCAATAGCTAAAGAAGGGGGTTAACAATGGGATGAAAGGTTTTCTCTGAAGTCATTAAACTGTGAGGAAATGGTGAGGGTCATGAATTGTTACATAAAAGGAATTAATGAGCATGAGGTGAGAGTTAAAGGTATTAGTGGGAATCTGACACCTAAGTTATAAAGCAGTCAAGCTCCTAGACCAGCAGTGTCTGCATTTTCATAGCAGACTTATATTTTGATGATGTCTGCATTTCAGTGTTTTCAGGTATTTCATATTGACTTTAACTGTACAGCTGTCAAACCTGTGAAGACACAAATCAACTTATCCACACTATGCAGTGTTCACATATTTGTCTGTAAATGTCTGTGCCTATTGATTTCCTCAGGAAAAGAAAGGTCAGAGGAGCACCCTAAACCAGAAAGGCTCTTGTACTCAGACTAGGGGTACAAAGCAGAAATTTGAGTGAGTCCAGTGATACAGCAGTGAGGGAAGAGAGGGAACACAGGTAAATAGGGGTTGATACTATAGACTTCAAATGCAGAACTAGAAAATAATGTGTATCAATGGCACCCACTACACCCCAAGTCATCTAAGAAACATAGTTTATCTTCATGGGGATGTGAAGACACAGGGAACAAGCTGGCTTCAACAGCTGCTGGGACCCCCTGTCCTGCTACAACTCCTTGTCCTGATGATAAAGCTCAAAACTGGCAGAAAGCTCCTGAAAATGTGTAATTTTAAGCAGCAGGTAACTAGTCAGTGTAGGAGAAAGGACCTTGCCCTGTATAGAGTCTTTGGGGTCAGCAGCAGGGAGAAGTCTGAACTAGTAGGGCTGCTGTGTTCTCCTTGCTGCGGGGGAAGCCACTCGAGCAGAGTCTCTCAGGTAGAGATTAGTGGGTACCAGCAGAACTCTGTATTTCCTTCCTTTTTCCTGTCCATCATTTAAAATTTGACCTTCAAACTCACGGTCTATTTGCAGTAATTTTTAAATTCCCTTGATACCTTCCTAACCAGCAGCAAAATACCCAGGAGATATATATAATCTCCGAGAACTGCCCACAGTTTGATAGCACCAGTTGGAATACATCACAGATATTGGTGATTTTACCAGGACTTGCTAATTTTTTGCTGTCAAGTATTGGTGCTGGAAATAGTTCATTTGCACAGAGGATTCCCCTCAGCTGCAGGCTAACAAAGCTGTTGAACACAGAACATATTTATTATTGTGACTTGAAATAAGATTAGTGGGAAAGGACACTTATTTTAATTTCTTCCAGGTGGCATAAAGCTTTGGGTTTTTGTTTTGTTTTGTTTTTTTTCTCTTCACTAATTTAAGAAAAGTTTGTGGTTCAGGAATTAAAGACCTAATTAAGCTGGATCTCAAAACCAACAAAATACCAACACCAGTGATGCCTTCTGACAAAAGAGCCTTTCAGATTGGGTTTTAACCTTGTTAAAGCATCAAATGACAGGTCTTCTGAGAAACAGCTTGTCTTAAAATCAGTTCAGCAGTGACAACTCTAGCGCTTGAAGAGCATCAATCTGCTTCTTCCCACACAATTAATGCATGTATAGCTAATAAGAATTATGGCAAGGAACTTGCAACCATTCTAACTGGTAGGTGAGCTGTATCACACAGTATGCAAGAGATGCAATCAATCAGAAGGCTTAAAATACAGCATGCAAAATCTGAATAATAGCTGTCGCAGCTTGTAGCATAGGAGAGGATTATGAAGAAATTCTGTGCAGTATTTTTAACTGTCTTAAGAAACCTGTCAGTTGGAAATGAGGAGAAAAAGATGTTTTTCTAACTTAAGTCTCCAGAGGAATTTTCATGTTGGCCATCCTCCCACATGCCTGCAGTCAGCACCCGGTAAGCCATGACGTAGGCAATCAGAACAGCCATGTGCTGTGTGATAGAGACAGGTATGGTTGGTCAGAATGATTGTGGTGAAGCACTGAAAATGTAATATTGTCCCACAATACTGCAAAATGTCTCACAAAACAAGGACTATATTGGAAGCACTGAAAAAGGATTTACATGTAAATGGAACTGAGAAGAGGAAAAAGTGAATATGAATCTATGATTGGCCTTGTGAATGTGTTGCATCCAAGTTATGTGTGACAGCACTGTGGACTAGGGAATGGAGGAAGTGTGGTCTAGAGAACTTTCTCCAGGGTGTGGCTGGAGCTGTGGGACAGCTGTAGGTAATGCTGTAGAGAGCACAGGGTGTGGGATCTCACTCCACCACTTCACAAAATTCAAGTGGAGGATCACAGGGTTATGGTGGGCAAGTGGTGCAATAAATGCTTAGCTTCAAGCCTCAAGCTTTTTCACTTTTTTTGTTTGAACTGGGCTTTAGACACTGCTCTTCAGAACACATAAAATATTTATTTCTCTATGTGGAATAAGTAAAGTTTTTTGATTGATGTTTATCTTTGTCTTGCACATCTTAACTTACAATGAGCTGCTAGTATCAAAACCCAATATGATGGTTTTCATAGTTTTTGACATTTCTTTCATTTTCTTTAAATTAGTGTGACAGATCTGTAAAATTGACTGTTTGTCTAATACGTATTTGAATATCTGTACTTACTATAAGAATATTTTTACTCAATTTTTCTAATCTACCAGTGTATATAGTAAAACTATTTTTTATCTCTTTCTTAATTACTGGATTGCTCTGTTTCATCAGCACAATTAACATTTGTTTCCTACCTTCCTAAAGATGCAATGAGCTAAAAGGTAAGATATTGTTCTACATTTAACCAAAACGCTGGACCAAGTCTTGTATTATTTTGCTGAGGAACTTCTAGTTTACTTACTGTAAGGAAAAGCAGAGTTCAAAGGAAGTATAAGATGGAGAAAAATGATAAATTGGAGCAAATATCCTGAAGAACATTAAACAATGAATTTTTAAAACTAAGGAATATTACTGGAAGCTCACTTTGATTGAATACAGATTTTTGATCTATAAAAATTCATATACAAATGTAGGAAGTTTATTTAAGAATATCCTCACATAGGATTTGCGTGACAGAGACATTAACTGACAATTAGTGGTACTGAAATATGATTGAATGATAGGAAGGCTGAATTGGGACTCAAAATTATTACAAATTGGAATGACAAAGAGTGCTAGAACACAGGTCCACAAAACGGAATAAATCTGGATGAGAATCTCAAGTCACAGTGAAGCAGTAATTGGTTTACTATCACATTCCACAGCTAAGCTATTAGGTACTTGTGGCTGAAGGACATCACAGCAATAATTATAGCTAATCAAATAGCCTTAATTGTGACTTGTGTAGTAGACTATTAAAATATTCTATTAAAATAAGGCTTATAGAAACATTCTCTTCACACTCAGCCAATTGTTAGTTCTAGAAGGAAAAATGTGGTGGTTTTGATTTGGCCTTTAGTGATACACAATAGTAGTTTCAAACACAAATTAACTTACTGCATATTAGGAAAACAATATAAGTTAATTTAAGATCTTTTAAAGAGAAGTGATACTAAAACTAGGGAGAAGGTATTAATCTGTTTTACCGCATATAAATTAGGGTCAAGCATATCATCAGAAATACAGAGCAGTGTAAGAGCTCACCTTCATTTGAGTCCCTAAGAGCAACAGAAAAGCTTTCCCTGTGCAGCAAGATACCCAGCATTCAGCTTTGCAACATGCTGAGTTTTCTTCACAGGGCTTACAAAGTAGGATTTGTACTCTCCTTACAACCTTGAAGCACAAAAGGGAGAAAGGAGAGTTGTAGTTACTTTTATATTCAATTTTATACATAGAAGAATGAATTTATCTCAGTATTGGATTTTTGTTCTTTCTTTTTTTTTGCATTTCATTCCAATGATTCTCCTCAGATGTTAAGGAATCACTGTATTTTTCTTCTCCTGCCTTTTTTTTTTATCCCTTAAATACTTCACTTCTTATTCAAGAAGAAGTGATGACTGTGTAAAACCTGTGAGGTTTTTTTCTTTTATTTATCAGTTTCACACTCTTCAACAATGACCTTCTATATAGGTTTATTTAATCAGTCAGTAGCAGAAAATTTGAAAAGTCTAGTTCCCATGGAAAAAGAAAACCACCCGGTATAGAACACCCATTTTTTTTCTTCAGAAAAAGAGCTTCTATATTTTTGATTCCAGGATGTTCAGAACTAGCACATAGCAGAGTCAAAACAAGGTCACACTTTGATACGATGAACTAATTTGTTCAGTGTTAGACTTTAAATTGTGCTTCAGTTTCATTCTACTCTGTTTCCCACACCTCTTATCTTAGTCTAATTTTTTTTTTCCTTTCTTCACTATGAAACTGCTTCCTACAGAGGTAGTTAAAATTATTTAAATCAGAACATAATGTCATTGGATTTGGCCACTTTGGCTTTCTTGTGGAAATTCTGCAATCCTGGATGCTAGCTGTAAAATTAGGGAAGGGAGAAAACACCCTGTGGCATTATCCCTTACCTTTCCCTGAGACCCCAGGGATGAGGAAGACCTGAAAGGATGGCTGTTTTCTGCTGCCTCATATTTTGGAAATCAACATGAAAACCATCCTGTTTCTTCTACAGAGTGATCCAACTCAAAGTAGTGTAGAAAGAAAGTAGTAGGGAGAGAAACCGGAGGCAGAAATTTCTGTGGTCAGTCTATTCTGGGGGTCTCAAGTGAAGAGACAGAGGAGAGGAGTGCACTTTCAATGCTGGTAACATTTAAGATTGAGAGATGAAACATCAGAAGTGTTTTCTTCACAAACTAACCCAGCCTGACTAGTGAAAAGACACTTGTGAAACAAGATGTGACTTAAAAAGGTATATTCTGGGGTGCTTTATGGTAAAAACTACCATTCAGATAAACCCCAATAAAACTGTATCCAGTCTATTCTTTGACTCTTATTTGAGTATTTTTTTTTAATTTTAAGCTGACATAAGTCAATTGCATTTTGATTAAGACAACAGAAATATTCACTTTTATTTGTACACATATTGTTACCTCATCTGACAAGAAAATAAGTACTAAAATCCCACCCCTTACATGAGATGTGTCAACCTATTTCAGGTAATTGCTATTGGATCAATGAGTTATGTAATACCATCAACTGTTATGGAATGAATGTGCAATGAATAACCCCCTGAATGGAATATGCCAGTGGGGATAATGTTGCCTGTGTTTAACAGAGGTTGTTGTGGAGCTCTTGAATGCTCCCCCTTCTCTGAAGGCTTGTTTCACATCCTTGCATCAAACAGATCCTGGACTAACTACACAGAAGTTGGTCTTAAGGTTGCTGGTCTTCTTTCACACCACACTAAGTCTCCCCTGGGAACAGGTAGAAATTTCCAACAGCAACACAGTTCACATATTATCAAACACTAAAAGTGGGACTTTAATGTTCAGCTTTTTAAAAGCTCTCAGAAGTATTTTTCCTCATTATCACCCCAGCTGAGTGAGATTTATACTCCCCTTTCAGAAAAATGTTCAAGTATATGAGGACTCTATCTTCCCTATGCTGTTAATTAAAAGATGGTAGATTATTTTCTGTGACTATTTTTTATTTACAGTACTTCATTGATTAGGTATTCTTGAGAAGTAAGATTCAAGAGGGAGAAAAAAAAATGCAAGGTAATTTATGCAGTTTTACCACACACTTTTACCCTCGCTGGATATCTGCACATCTATGTTCCAGCACAGTAGCAGGAAATAATGTGCTTCTTGCAAGTGCCTGTTACTATTATTTTTTATTCGCCTCTCAGTGCAGGAAGTCTCCTCTGGGAAGAGCTAGAAATTTCAAACAGCAATGAGGGCCCACATACTCCCAACCACAATCTGATCAGCTGGAGGTGAGAACAGCCAGTTTCTCACAGAGAAAGAACATTTTTCAGATTAACTCATACATGATTTCATTTGGGGAAATGAAGGGAGAATTGAGATGATACAACAGTTTCTTTGTTTCACAACTTTTGTGAAACTTTATCTCAAATGCCCTGCCATCAGTCTTGGACCGGAAACAGTTTCTAAAGAAGCAGCAATCCTTTATGAAGAACAAACTGATCTCAGGCTACACTAGAATAACATGTCCCAAACAGCAAAAAAGTTTTTAAGAAGAAAAGAAATTGTGCACTTTGTGAGACAGGATAATTTACAGACTGAAATTGTTCACAGGCTAAAAGTGTTGAGACCTAAATGAAAGAAGAAACTTTTTTTTACTGGAATGATTTCTGTCTCTAGACTCCACATATTAATTCACCACTTGACTCACCATTTTCGTGTTTGTCCTTCATGGGCAGAACCTATTAACCTGTTGCATATGCAAGGAAATGTGGTTTGGAAAGGACTGCTGCAGTGGAGGGCTCTAGCTCTGCGTAGGGAAGGGTCTAAAGGCATCATCAACTCATGATGGGTAGCCAAATAGGGAAAAAGATGGGTTTAATACTCAAGTATTCTGGAACAAAGCCTTCTCATATACTTCAGTGTTTCATGACAAGATCTTAATCTAAAATGACACTACATAATGAATCAGGAACAGTTTGCAGAAGGCAAGTGGTGGCTCAGTGAATGGAGTGCAGGCCCAGAGCTTAGAGTAACATGGCTTGCCACTTCTGAAATATCCACTGACTTCCATACTCAGCACAGTCTGTGGTGCTTAAGGAAGACAGGATGACAGAGAAATTTCACCCAGTCCCTAAGTGCAAGCAGTACTGTAGATACACTCTAACACTAGCCAGCTACCCTCCCTTCCTGCACCTCATCTGCAGACCAAGAGAAGGATATTTTAATTCCTTTTCAAATGTTGGGAATACTGATGAGTTACACGCACATACACAGAGTTACTAATTTTTTGGTTTTAGTTATTTACTTTCTGAGGTCTCTCAGTGAGGACAGAAGGCAGGGAAATATTGTAGAAAGCACAGTAAGCTATTTAGAATTGATCTTGTTAAAAGACATTATCCTGAATGATTTTGTATCCCTGTAGTCAGGATATACTCTCTTTGGGAGTGTGATGTTTCAGAAAGGTAGTTAGGTGATCTTTATCTTTCCCCTGCTCATCTAGTCAAATGTCTATTAGATGTCCAGTTTAAAGCCTCCTCTCACTTCCTTTCCCAGAGGAGTTCTGTTGCTCTCCCAAGGATAAAGCTTAATGGTATTTTTCCCCCACTCCTAAAATTCTGAAGAGGAAAGCATCCTTCTTGCCTTAGGAATTGACCTCTCTGTCGTGCTTCAGTACTGGGGACAGAACATTTGTGCAGCATTCAAAACAGCATGTCTCTTATTATACCAGATGTAAATCCCTACTAAGAAGAGACACCTTTGTGTTGGGCAGAGATGGGTGCCTGATGTTGTGATCTGCACCAGGGAAGCAGTGGAAGATATGGTTCTTCCACTAAGATGCACTAAGATGCTCACTAAGGTTGGATGCTCTTTTCCTCAGGACTCACAAGTGGCCTTTTCTGGAAATAGCAAAGCAAACTTCTCTGTGAGTTCACACAGATGATGAAGAATCTGTCCCTAGTTAATTTAAAAATTTCTTCCCTGATGACAGAGCACTATTCTGTAATTGTGGCTTTCACACTTCTTCGTGTGCTTTGAAACCCAGCATCTATAATCCCAAAGGATCTCAAAGTGCTCTGCAGTCATGGGCAGAGGAGTTTAGTTGCCTTTGAAGAACAGCACTGATGCAGTCTCTAGACTAAAGGCCCATTATTCTTTGATCTCTGGCTGCTTGAAAACTTTGCTTACTTTGATAAGTGATCATAGACTTTTCTGATGGGCTTCACAGAGATATAGTTTAAAATGGCAACAAAGTGCATTGGCAATTAAAGTGCATTGATCTCTCTTGGACTCAGGTGCTGTTTCCTTAATTGAATACTTTTGCTTCATTTTTAATGGGCACATTTGGTATATTTAAAATTATGAAGTTCCAGGTCTCTCTTAACACTGAAGTGGCACTTACAGACAAAATGGAAATAAGAAAAAGCAGATGTGTTTACACAGAAAAATTGTTTTTGTGGTTGAGTCTTTTTTCAGGGAATTTGGAAATACAATTATGAATTTTCATGAGAATCAAGACTTTTATTTTGTCTTTACAAGTTTAGTTTGTTTGTTAAATTTTTTTACTGTTGCCTTTTGACTATTCCTTTTTACTTTTGGAATGGCCCAAGTAAGAAAAAAGTTGTGAAAAGAAAAAAAAACCCATTCTTGGGTGAAATAAAAACAAAGAAATAGTAAAAAGAGAAACAAACATTTCCCCCTCCCCATCTTCAGCTGTTGCTATTTAAAGTTAACACATTTTTTGGCTGCTGTCATACAACGACCAGCATTTTGAATATGCTTTCTTTCCTTGAAATATTTGATTTTTTTTCAATTGTGAAGAAGCCACTATAGGTATTTGATAGATTCATAGAATCATAGAATGGTTTGGGTCTGAATGTACCTTTAAAGACACTTTAAATGTCCAGTTCCACTGCCCTGGTTAGGTGCATCTTTCATTAGATCAGGTTGCTCAAAGCCACATCGAACCTAACCTAGAATGCTGCCAATGACCAGTCATCCACAACTTCTCTGGGCAACATGTGCCAATGTTTCACCCCTGTCACTGAAATAATTTCTTCTTTATGTACAATCTAAATCTACCCTCTCAGATTTACTCCATTTCCCCCTTGTCCTGTCACTACAGGTCCTAGTAAAAAAGCTCTCTCCATCTTTCTCATAAGCCTCTTTTAAGTAGTGAAGGGCTGCAATAAGGTCTCCCGGAGCCTTCTCCTTTCCAGGCTGAAAAATCCCAGCTCTCTCAGCCTCTCCTCATAGGTGAGATGTTCTGGCTCTCTGATGATTTCCATGACCCTCTTCTGGACCTGCTCTAGCTTGTCCATGTATTTCTTGTACTGGGGACCCCAGCATCGGGCACAGTACTCCTGATGGGGCCTCACCAGAGCAGAGTAAAAGGGGACAACCACCTCTCTTGACCTGTTGGCAATGCTTCTTTGGGTACAGACCTGGATACTGTTGGCTTTCTGGAAGGTGAGCACACACACTGCTGGTCTATATCCCATTTTTCATCTACCAGTACTCCCAAGTCTTTCTCCTCAGGGCTGTTCTCATTCATTCTCCAGTTTGTATTGATACTGGCGATTGCCCTGATCCAGGTGCAGGACTTTGGATTTGGCCTTGTTGAACTTCATTGTGGTTCACATGGTCCCACTCCTCCAGCCCCTCAAAGTGCCTCTGGAAGGCATTCCTTCTCTCAAGCAAATCCACCACTTATCTTCATGTAATCCACAAACTTGATCTCATTGTCTATATAATTAATTAAGATATTAAATACTATTTCTGCCAGTAGAGACCCCTGAGGGACATCACTTGTTACTGGTTTCCACTTAGACATCAAGCCTTTGACTCCAGCTCTTTGGACATGACCATCCAACCAACTCCTTATCCTTCAAACAGTTCATCCATCAGATCTTTATCTCTCCAACTATGAGGCAAGATTGTTGTAGAGAACTGTATCAAAGGCCTAGCTGAAATCCAGGTAGATGACAGTAGAAGCTTTTCCCTTGTCTGCTGATACAGTCACTCCACCATAGAAGGCCTGTAGCTCATTGTTTCAATATGTCTTATATTTTTGCAGTTGTGTTCATGATCAGTGTCTTTTACAAACAGCATCTAGCGAGTGATTACAACAAGTCTGTTTTTGAGAAAGTATTATTTCACATGCTTCACAGAAAGAAAACAGGCCAAAAGACCCAACCAAGGCCTGTTATTTGCAGAGTTTGGTCATCTGCAGAATGAATTTTCTCCTTCCCTGTATTTCTTATTCATCTCCCATTTTGACAGACTTGTACTTGGTCTGCAACATGAACCTGTGAATTTTTCATTCATTCCAAAACGGATCTTTTTCCATTATCATCTGTGCACAATTACTGGAGCGAGACCGCTTTCTCTCTTATTCATTTCACGCACGTTCACACACTCTTATTTATTTCATTCATCCCATGAGACATGAGTTTAGTTTATCAAGTTTAGTACCTCTGCCCTTGCTTTCACAATGTCGAAAGCTGAAGGACTCACCCAGGTCTCAGGACCAGTCCTCTTTTGCTTTCTTCATTACACATCTGTACACTCTGCACTGACTCCTCTGGACAGTGGCTGAGTAATGTGGCAAGACCCCAGTGTACAGATGTGCAGCAGACTGTACTGATCTGCTGTTTGATAATGAGCTGCATGGTCATTTTGGAGTAGTACAGATTGATGTAAATACTTCTAGAAGGAGCTATATCTTATTTGGTGAGAGAATTATGGGAGATAGCTGTATTTGGGCTCCATGCCCAGCACTGTTGTTCTCAGAGTAAACGTTTTACTATTTTCTGCTTCCAGTCCACAACCAAAATAGGAGAGCCTTGTCTAAAATTAACTAAAGAGACTCTTTCATCTTAAGAACATTTAGATTTGGTATTTCAAGTAAATGTTTTAAAAAAAGCAATTTTGTTTTACAGCAGCAGTGTCTTGGAATCTGGGCTGGATGCCCTTGGCCAGATCCACATGAGATCTTCATAAGTGGGAAATGAACTTTATCTTCATTTGTCCTTCTTTTCTTTTTCCCCCTCTAATTTTAAAATACATTGAGTGGAGAATTGCATTTCAAGCTGTGTGACACGTCTTCCTGAGGGCTTGTGTGTCTAATAATAGGTAGGGCTCAAGCGTTTTCCCACATCAAGCCTTATTGTGGGGACAGAATTGGATGGATATAAAGCAGAAAACCAGAAATTTCATCATCAGTTCATTTCAGGTTCTAATGTGTGTTTTTCAGAACCTCTTTCCAAATGACAACAAGTTCTGTTTCCTTAGAAAACCACAGTGTTTCTTGCCATAAGGATTTCAGAAAGACAGTCTCTGTAAACTGATCTATACTTGCTTTTCAAAATTCATTTACTTGAGAAAGAAAAAAATGGAATGCTTATTTAAAATACTTGATGACCTGACTCTTGTACCAGCAAAAGCAATAGTAAGTACTGTCTTAATTCCAATGGAAGAAGGATCAGGTTCCTAGATAGCTACAAAAATATTTACCAGGCTGGGAGGAGCCTGGTAACACCCTCCAAAATAAGGGTTGCAATATAGCCTTCATTTATAACTTCCTGTTCTCACATGTTAATAACTTCCTCATGCATTAGTCTTTCTGGCAATTCTCCGTGTTTGGTTTCTGCCTGGAGGTGATGTGTATTTGGAACAAACTTATACCACACTTTTGACTAGGCAAGCAGCCAAAATGGACGAGATTTGTTGCCTGGTCTAGAGGTAACTGTCTTTGAGGCCTAGCACCTTCTCCTGAATGGGAAAAAAAATAATTAGAATTGCCAAAGCTATTAAGTGATTCCAAGATCACTTCTAAGCTAGTGTTGGGCTTTTTGGAAATGATTTCCTGCAGTCACATCATATTATTGTTGCTGGTTTGTGTCTGAAAAAAGCTGCCCATTTAGTCTCAGTTAAGTCTCCTTAGGGGTCAAGAAGTGAGTGGGTAATTCATTCTTATTTTCCTCATTCTTTCATGTGGATGGATCAGGACAAGGGGAAGAAGGTACAGATGGCTTCTACAATACCTTCTCTCCTTTGCTTAAACAAAATAATGTGCACTTAGGGGAGTTAGCCAAAGATAAACTCTTCCTTCAGTATCAAATAGTGAACATTAAAACAACATAGATCAACCAACTAAAATCTTTTGATTACTTTGAAAAGCCAAGAGGCTTCTGTCCAATTCTGAAAGATTCTGAGCTTCTTCAACAGAAATAAATGAAGCCAACGGTATTTTTTTCCTCTTGTTCATTACACATACCAGCATGAAACCTCAGAGTACACAGCTTTAGAGGTGGAGGTAGTGTTAATTCCCCTTTCCCTATTTCTTTTTTTCACACAGTAGGTAGGAATTCTGTCTTCAAAAAACTCCTGCCCTGTGGGGATTTTTGACATTTCAGAAGCACACTATCACATCTCTGTATACAATAACAATGATGAACTGGAATGCATGGTATTTCCTTGCTTCTGTAGAAGACCCGAGGCAGGATATTGAATCAGACATTCTGAATCTGAAAATCTCTCCCTTTACCTCCTCCATATGGTCTGATGTCTCCTATATGTGCAGTGTCCACAAAAGTGTTTGACATAGAGACCGTGGTAAGAGAGTATGGAAAGACGAGTTATTTTGCTGTTTCATTCCAATTTCTCACCCATCAAGTTGATAAAAGGAAAACAGAACACTCCTTTTCAGGAAAAATCATGTTTGCAGTTTGTAGCTATGCCAGATAACCCTGGGGGACAGGAGAGCCTTGTCCTTCCTGGGAAGTGGACAGGTAAATCTGCACAGATGTGAGTTCTTTTCAAAATGGCAGGATATCAGTCAGCCCTAATCCAAAAGATGTGTGATCCTGCTATCTGAATGCTATGTTGGAGCAAACATAGCCTGCCATTACCATGGAATCATTACTGTACCAACAGAATTATGCAACTTCTGGTTGCTTTAGAGAGTTAGCAGACGTCAGCACACATCGTACTCCACTGGCATATCCTAAATGTGGCCAGTGAGGCAATCACTGAATTTATTTTCTCAGTTCAGCACCAGAGAGGATTTCAACCCATAAAGGAAGGCCTCCACTATGATGCTTTATCTAGCAAAACTATCCTGATGAGGTTGTGTGAGAAAGGGAATGATAGATTATTAACCCAGTCTCTCTTCCAGAAGAGTAGGTGTTGGGTGAGCAACATAAAGAAGCTGACCTGGGACAGCCACCCAGCTATTGTATGAGGGTAGCAGTCGACAGCTCCATGGCCAGATGAGGATCAGTGACAAATGGTGCACCTCTGCCCCTCAGGGGTCTGTTTTGGGACCAGTACAGTTTAATATCTGCATCAATGACGCAGACAATGGGACTAAGTGCACCCTCAGCAAATTTGCAGATGACACCAAGCTAAGTGGTGCAGTTAACACACCTGAGAGACAGAATGTCATCCATAAGGACATGGACAAGTTCGAGAAGTGGGACCATGCAGACCTCATGAGATTCAATCAGTGTTCATGTTCTGCATTCTCAAAGGTTTTCAAGCTCAGACTGAACAAAACTCTGGGTACCCTGAGTAATCTGTTCATACATCATAACTTACCCTATCTCTAGCAGAATGTTGAGCTACAGACCTTGTGAGGTCCATTCTGGATGGATGTAGTCTATGAGCCTCTAAATGCATATTTCCTCTCCCATTAGTTGTCTTGTTTTGATCATACATAACAAAATATATTTATAACACTGTATATAAACAGAGAAGAATGTGTTTCTCAGTGTTTGCTTGAACTATTTCTGGTAGTGCAGTGTCAGGTTCTCAGTTAGGGGGTCAAAGAAATAATTTTCAGCAGTTGATTTCTTGAACCACGAGGCTGTACTGTCAGAATCACACTGCTAAACAGGAGGAGTATGTGAGGTGAGATTGGCCCCCACGGAAAAGGCTAAGAAATGCTGTCTCTAACTTCTCCTTGCACTCCATCTTTCCCTAAAGAATTGTGGAATACATCTGTAGGGTTTCAATATCTTGGCCTATGAAGAAAATCTAGAAAGATGAAGAAAACTTTGCAATACTCTAGCTGGTTGAATCTTCTTGCTGATACATATTGCAAGCTCCTCTGAGCTAATGCCTGTCTGAGTTAAAGCACCTGTCTCTGTAACAGTACGTGTGAATCTCAAATGCTTCCACCTTTACCTAAGCCCTCTAAACTTGCCTTCACCTCATGAGGTTTGTTATTGAGGTTAGTTGAAAATTAGCTCGAGTGTAAGGCAAACGATACACTTAAAAGTCCCTACTTCTCTCATCTGACCATATAAATACAAGCAAAACAATTAGATTAGATTAGATGTCTCCAATGTAGACATCTATATTGGGTAAAATTAATATCTTTAGTCAAATTAGGGCACTTTGAGGGGAGTAGAGAAACAGATAGGCCACATCAACACAGATAGTATTTTATCATATAATATTTTATGGAGAAAAAAATAATCTAACCTTGCTTTACTATTTAGTTGTTATGGGAACAGTTTACAAGACTTGGCATTTTTGAGTGGGGTGGGGTTCCTGGCCTTGTTTTCAGCCATCAGATCTTGCTAAATCTTTTTGTGCTGGACAAAAGATGTAATTATTGAAGTTTCATTCCTTAAGTAGGTACTAACAGCCTGTAACCAAGTCATCCCTCAACGTTTTCTGTGATTAAACTGAACAATTTGAGTTGCTGAGTATTTCTGCAAAGTATGTTTATAATCCCTTGATCACTTCAGTGGTTCTTCTCTGAACCCTCTCCAATTTAGCAACCTGGAGCCAGAACACTCTGTATGATTGTATGATCTTCTCTTTAATTTTTTTTTTCTTAATATCTTATTTTTTCTCTTCTGTCACAAAATCCACATCCAGCTCTGGACCTGTTCCCACCAAATGCTGATATCAATCTGTGTGTTTGTAGCATAGCTCTTCTCATGCTGGGGTGGAAGTGTTAACATGAGCTCAGTGTTTGGCTGCCTGCCTGGGCTGACATGAACTTTCCCCTGCAATCACCACATTAGGAATTCCACTTGCCATGTCAGGGTTGGAAGCAGCCCTAGTCTGATTGCAGGAAGATGAAGAAGAGGCAGCTACAGCCATGTGTCTGTCACAGCAGCTATTGAGTTTGTCTGTCACACCGGTGAAATAGACAGGAAGGGTGATGAGGGAGCTGCCTGTAGTACTCCTCGATACAAAAAACCTGGCATCTGTAGAGCTGTATTAATATTGTAAAAGATTTAAAGTTTAAAAAAATCATTGGAGCATCCAGACTGCCCTCATTTCAGTTACAGCCTCTTATTTTTCATCCATTTATTCGTGTAATTATCCCAGCAATTCATAAGTGGCAGCACTCATCCAGGAAAATAACCAAATCCAGTTCTGACTGGTGTCTAAGTTAGTAGCACAGTCCCTGTAGGCTTCCTCCACTTTCAATGGAAAAGACTGAACTCCCTCCATAGGGTGACATCCCAAAGGAGAAGTCTGAATTACTCTCAGCAGAGGTCCAGCATGACAGGCTCCAAATTTGGCCTTCTTAGATAATCACTCCAGAAAGACAAAGTCATCTTGGACCTTTCTCTTGGTTTCAAGACATGAGGAGTTTTTCCCTTGGGATCCTTGCCCGATGGTTATTCACCCATTTTGTTTCCTTTCTAGGTGTCCTGTCTTTGATTTTCATCCACGAACTTTTTACATCTTTCTCTAGTAGATCAGAGAATCCTTTATAATCAACATTTTATTCCTGTGAAAAGAGCAGATTTGCCACAGGGTGGAGAGGACCAGATTGAAAGAGAAAGCAGCCCTCCCTTATCAAGTGATGGTCTGCCAAGTACAGGCTCATGTATGTGATGGGGAACTCTATGCAGTCACTGCCACTTGGTGTCTCGAAATCATCAGGTACTGTATTAGTGTAGCACTGCCATGCATTGCAATACTTCCCAGCACTTACCAGGGAACTGGAGAGGGCCCAGCCTGTGACCCAGCCTGGTGAAAGTAACAGCACATGGTCGTGATGGCCTATTCTACCATTTCTGCAATTGTGAAGATTTTTCTTTCGTGCTTCATGAATTAATGCTTAAGATCAACATCCTGTTCTTGGCCTCCCTTTTAGGTCTCTCACTGCCAATCATGTTGCCCCTAAATGTATATTATCTTGGGAAATATCTAATAGATCCCTAAATTTTTTATTCCTGTTAAGAGACAAGAAGACTTACATCAAGGTATCTTGCCATTCTCAGCAGTCATTGCAGCAGCGGACAGAGCCAAGATGAGTAAGGATGTCTCCTGAGATCTACCCTGACCATTCTCTTAGATCAACTTCATGAGGTTTGCTCAGGGTCTCACAGAAAATATGATGTAATAAAGAATCAGATCACTGTTTCCTAAATTCCACAGTAATTCCTGAGCTTTTGGTCCATGCCATCCCAGTGTTCCATTAAACTGTCTCTGGGGTTACCACTAACTTTGCTTGATCCTTCAGTGCCATCCTATGATGCTTGAAATGCCTGATGCTCTGTTTGTAAGTCCCCACAAATAAGTAAGTGTAAAATTGACAGCAATGTCTCACAAACTCTGATCTCCAGCAGCTCAGGGAACAGTGCAGTAAAGTCTGAGCAGACATTTTGTGCATTTCCTAATGAGGTGCTGCCTGAGTGCACAGCCATTAACATCACTCTGGCACTCACCAGCTGCTACTTTGAACAGCCCCTGAATGAAAGGGTCAGCTGCACATGGTCGAGTCAGCTGAGTCAGTGATCCTTCTTCTACCCTCACATTGAAATGTAGCTCTGATGCACATCCTCCAACTGAGTGGAGAGTCCACCCTGAACAGGTACTGGGTTTCTTTGGAACAAGCACAGAGATGTGCTGGTGAATCCAGATACTTGAAATGTGTTAGAATATATGGACTGGACTGGAGGTGTGTTTGTGTATCCAACATATGTCAGTGCTCTGTAGACTAGAAATATTCCAATGCAATTAGAAAAGAACATGGAAAAGCAACTTTTCAAAACACATTCTGGGGGGCTGAGTTCTGGTCTATCTTTCAACAGCCAGACTTGGCATTTCATCCTTTCCAATGAAACAAGGACTGAGGGCTGAAGATTGCAATGGAGGAACAGAGTGTGCTATCACCCATAGACAGTATTTTACTCTAAACCCTATTTTAGGGGTAAAACAGTTTGTAATGTGCATCTCTGAAAGTGAGCTGAGCCTATGTCTTAGGGTAACTCCATCGTGTATATCCCCTATCATGGCTTTATGCCAAACAATTGATTTTGTGCCTTTTCTGTGCCTTTAAACTCAGCTTGAGAGGGAAGAAAAAAAAAGGACCAAGCAAACTTTTCAAAGCCGTGTCTCAAGGACACAGAGATACACTCCTCTGTGTGCTCTGGCTGCGGTAGTACGGGGGGGAAGCATCCTGCTTGCTTCTTCAGCCAGGTTTTTTTCTTTCCCCTCTCTCCGGCGTGAGATGGAAAGCTGAACTTTGTTTCCTGAGACTTTGGTTGTTTCCCTTCTTCTCTTCTGAGCTGTTTCAACAACATCAAAACACATCGGGAGAATTTTCCCCGAGGCCCGAGGGGGTGGGCCCTCACCCAGCTCCGAGGAGGAAAGAGACCACACCTACAGAAGGACTCTGAAATCTTCCCAGATTTCTCTCCACAGTGAGAGATTTCATTATTTAGCATTATTATCCTTTCTTGTGTGTTTGTTACAGAAATAGTTTTTAGCTCTTTCACTTTCCTTCGAGGAAAATTTCCTTTTTTCCCAAACCTCGTGAGGAAAAAAGGTGGTTGTAACCTGGTTTTCTCTCNTCCTCTATGTAGTTTGCAGCTTGTCTAGAATGAGAGCTCAAATTTCCAAGGTGACAGATGAGACACCTGACCCAGAGGTGGAAAATCGTGAGTGAGGTGGAAAATGGAAAGATATGAGCCAAACCTTAAAGGAGTTCTCTGACCCAATAGATTGGAATTTCCCCCCTGAACAAATTCAGAATCCAGCTGTGGTGGGGAAATACCTGAAAGAGAAATTCAATGGTAATTCTAAGGAGGAAAAGGTCATTGCAATATGCTGGGCCTTGGCATATGCCTATCGCACACTGCTACGTACTGTAGGGCAGCAGATAAAGGTAGAGGGGCAGGAACATAAATCAGCAGACACCCCAGTCACTCAGGCTGCAGCCAAACCAGAGGGAAAGCCTAAGCCATTAAGCCTAAGCCACTAAGCTCCTGTCACAAAGAAAAAGCACACAACCAAAACTGATCGGCCAGTGAAAGATGATAATGGTGCAGAGAAAAGAACCTCAAAGCCACCAACTGACTCAGGCACAGAAACCATTACTGAGTCCATGTCCATAAAGGACCTTCACAGCCTAAAAAAAGAACTACACCTGACGGTCTGGTGAATCTATAATAAGTTGGCTGGTCCGTATTTGGGATGCTGCCGGTGATGATGTAATGCTGGATGGTGCTGAAGCGAGGCATTTAGGATCCCTGTCACGTGATCCAGCTATCGCCCAAAAAATGATAAGGGGGGCTAACTCTGCCAGTGTCTGGAAACAGATCTTGAGTGGTGTAAGGGAAAGATATCTGTGCGGAGATGATCTCTATATGCAGCAAACCCAGTGAAAGACCATAGAACAAGAAATCCAATGCCTGAGAAAACTAAAGGTAGTAGAGGTTGTCTTCACAA